>OX104127.1:136192841-136575019 GCA_944470555.2 Heterobilharzia americana | reverse complement strand
GACGAAAAATGTGACGGTAATCGAAATGACAATGAATAAAAAAAAGGATTCATTTTTAGGGATGAATAACGTTTGAACATGATATTTCTGAATGCACAGTTTAAGAAAGTTTGATCAGTCGTATGGTGACAACCTCAGCTATATTGAGGAGGCGTTAGTGAGTTACATGTGGTATTGTTTTCGCTTTTTTAAATCTATGTGATGCTTTCTGTCTACAAGGTGTGCCAGAATGAAATTTCTCATCAATTTCACTTCTCTTTTCTCCGTATCAAACCGGTAAATGCTCTCGTATTCAAAGACGCACCTGCCTAATCGTACGCTGTATATAACTTGTTCCATAAGAATAGTTAAATTGACATATGCAAGATGAAGAGCTAAGGTTATAGGTAGGCTGTCCTTTAGTCTCAGATTGGGCATTGACCGACTATTGAAAGATTTGCACAACCGATCGACATAAAACCTCCTACTAACTATTCTAGCTAGGCATTGTAATAGGATGTCACTTGGAGCATCTCTTTTGAATTGTAAGCCCGGAAACAAAGGCTTCTTTCCCATTGCCATCAGTTTCTTTACAATTCCTAAATCTCACTCCATTTTAAATATGTATTTACTTCTAACTTGGCTTGATTTTACTCTATACAAAATGCATTTTATAATTGTGGAACCTGATGAAAATTATTTGAAATAAGTATTCTGTCTATGTATAATGACAACCTGGAGGAACGAGTCTTTATCTCTTAGGGAACTGTAATATCCGTACATATCTATACATGAGAGTTGCCAAGAGCCAGGTTTACAGCTGAACAATAATAATCAACTGACTATTTTATTCAAAATATGTTTCATAATTTTAATTTTGATGAGCATAACGATGAATAGTAAGCGTCTTAACCACGACGGATGTATATGATAATAAGGGAGCTTTTGTAGTCACTCTACGTAGAATGATTCTCTCCTGTGCTAAATAACTCACTGGTTTCGCCGTTATTCTGCATAATAATTCGATTTCTGTAAAACTGAAAACAATGCGTATTTCTTGAAATTTATCAGTACTGTCTTCAAATTAATATTTCAAGTTACTTTTGAAATCTCTGTAGATCAAACTGGGCGGGGATATACTGATTTTTGCTCTGAAGACTTTTATTCCAAAATGATGATAAATGTTTTGCTGGACTACTGAATAAATCAAATCTAGTTCCTTTATTTTGAAGTCAATTGCCTACGACTGATTTTCCGGTTACCGTTTCTCAATTTGATCATCCCTCTCTTATTATTATTGTTTGTATTATACTGTCGTTGACTGGACCGAATTGATCGATCTCTGTTGGCATATGAGCTTCCTGCGCGGATGCCTCGATATTACCTGTGTTTTAATTCTATATGGTAATTATGGATAGTGGCTAGCAGAAGAATCTAGGATTCGCATTTCCTCCTATTTGGATCTCGTCACTATCCATCATTACCATTTCTCTCTTATATTTTGGAATACTATGATAAATTGAAGCATTAAACATTCCTTGAAATTTCCAGTCTTCTCACTTTTATTGTCTACCTTATATGTGCTTCAATATTGATGTGCTGATTATGCCTACCTTTTTTTTGCTGTCCGTTATTGTGGAATATGTTATCTATGACGTGTTATCCTCGTGTACAACTACTTCAGGATTACTTCGACTCCTGCGATGCGAGTTATTTTCTTAAACTTTTGACTGATAGCATATATTTAGTGCAATAGTGTCTACTAAATGTTATCTGCGAACTTAATTTTGTATCTTCATCTTGTTTCTCTACAGTTCGCTTCAAATTTCCTTATAAAACTGATTCTATAAATCTAACCATAATACTCTAGTGATTTACTGAAATGATACTTTCAACTACATGTTGCAGCGTAAACTATTGAAACTCCATGTAAAATCTAACAACAGGCCTTTATACTTAAAACTCTGTAACTTTTGCATTATGGGTTTATGCTATATATAAAGGTGTATATACGATCTGAATGCCTTTTTTATTGAGTCGATGTCGCTTTCTTAGATTCGTTCGAAACATTGTAAAGGTATTAGTATTACCTGACAGTTCGAGTATCTTAGTCAGATAATCAACAATTGAGTTCTCATGATATTTAAGTTGACTAAAAGTAGTCCAGTATAATCGCACTATAAATATAATATTATATTATGATGAATTCAATTTGACTGATTTCTGCATATTACACTTCTATGCATTTTTCTACTTTATTGTACATAGCATGAATATCAAAATCAAACAGAAACTAATTTAGAACGGGTTCAACGAAAAATGGCAATATTATTAAATGATAAAATGGGTAAAATACTTGAAGGAAATCTTATGAAATTGGCTCGTTACGATGTGAATACCCTGCTTTCATCAGTACTCTCATTAACTGTAAGTAGATTTTTCTTTCGTTTTTATTGTATAACTTGTAACCAATATTTTTTCTTTATTTAAAATTAAGCAAACAAATATTATTTTACTTGCTAACTGGTATTCTACTTGTGTGTACACTGAAATACTTTTTTAAACACAATGTTCCTGTGGAATATCATCTCCATAGTTCACTTCAACTAAATGTGAAGCGTGCTACCTTTCTGTGTAATACCTTATAGCTGTTTTCGTTCACCTTGTTCGATTGGACAATTTGTCTGAATGTCTAGTTATTTTCCCTGCTTAGTTCACTGAATAAATCGGAACTTCACTCAATTTGACTTCAGTGGTGAATACTTTCTAGGGATTACTTATTACATTAGACACTATTATTTCACTAGTTATAGGACTTTTCAATAAAATACATGACATTGTAGTTTGTTAATTGTAATCTCCAGTTGCTATAGTGATGGCAAATTGACTTCTTAGTAGATGCCTGTATAACTCCCGACTACTCACCATATTGTAATCTGCTTAGTGGCTAACAGTGAAATCCAGGATGTGTGTTTCGTCCTGTTTGGGACTCGTCGGATGGCTGTACCTGATGTACTCCACCTGAGACTCGTACTCATTACCCATTACTTCAAACGCCAAAGTATTATTCACCAAGGCATGAGAACGCACCCATTATCGTAGCAGTGATCTAACCTGGGAAATTCAGTTTTTGTGGTAAGCACGTCATCATTGAGCCACTGACTTGGAATCCTCTGGTCCAGGTTTTCCTACTTCATCTAACGTCGTTGTTGAGTATCTGTCCTCAAATCGTCACCGAGGATGACTTCTCATTAGAATTTTGAGAAATTTGAATGCTAGTATGCAGGTCCTGATCCATTGACTTTCATCTGTAGCCAAGGAGTGTAGTCCGTGAGCAATCCATGGACCACTCTTGGCAAACCGAGCATCAAATCAATTTTTCTTCTCACTTCTGATTAATCATGCCATTTTAAGACTTGATGCTTTCTGGACATTTGCATTTGCACATTTCACTGATAAAACTTACTATTATTATTATTGGTTCCGTAGGTTCCTAGTGGAACATAGGGCTTCAGTAGCACGTCACCATTTCACTCTCTTCTCTCCAGTCTTTTCAACCTGGCTCCATCACTGCCCACAAGCTTCCACTTCTTCCTCACACAATCTCCTCCATGTCACACTCACCTCGGATACCCGACTCGTCATTTCCCATTTGGGATCCCCTCGACAACCTGGCCCAACCGGGCCTGTAATGTTCCCAAACCGTCTCCTCAATGAATGTTCAATACAATAGAATACAATACAATCGAATCCATCTCCACTTTCCCCTTCTGAATATATTTGTTGGACGATAGGTTCTTGCATCATTGGTTTGTTGTCAGCCAGCCAGCCAGCCGGTCAGCCAGAATGAGTTCCTTGTTGCTTATTCTCATTATTCTGGCCATCTATCTGATCTGAACTTCAGTATTGACTGAGCGTAGGTGTCAGCTGTTGATGATGTATGTTTGTAGTTAGTTGGAAATGCTTTGCGTGACGTGCCAAGTCTCTCAACTATCACATGGAAGCACTGACTTACTTGACTGACATTAATGTTGACAATCTGGATATTGTTCACGCTGTATGGTGAGTGCAGTGCAGTTCAGTTCAGTGCAGTGAAGTGTAGTAGATGTCCACACTGATTTCAGGTTAATGCAGGTTAATGCAGGAAGAACCATGTTGCTGTCTTTCCGATCTTGTCTGGCTTTACATCGTTTCGTGTGCCTGTGCTGCCTGTAGTTGGAATGATACTGTCTAGGTAGGTGAAAGAGGCAACCTCGTTTAGGTTTCTCTTGTTGATGGTCATTGGTGCTCCTTCTTGTTGTTGTCGTTGTTGGTTGGGTATCTTCATCACATCTGTCTTCTCTACGTCCACCTGAAGGAAGTGCCATCTTCCTTCACTACCCTGCCTCTTCTGTCAACTTGTTAGTTTTCGCGAGTTGGTCTTCAAGTTTGTGCGACATTAGACATAAATCATCATCGACGAAATCCAGATCTTCTAGGGTCTTTTCATCTGTTCAACCAGTATATGTCCATCTGATAAAACGTATTTGATATTTTTGTTGTTGTGACAGTCGTTTTTATATTTATTAATGCTTTTGCATAACTTTTCTTTGAGTTGATCTTCTGTTATGTATAAATCAGTACAGTCACACAAATCGTTAACCAAATGAATAATTCTAGAAAGAGTATATAGTATACCTTTATTATTGTTAGTCTTAGTTTAGTAATAATGAATACTTTATTTAATAATTACTCTTTCCAACCAGTAAGAATAATCTGGTAAATAAACATCCATCCATTAGGTTATATTAGCAGGAATCCATTTCGGCATATTTTCAATATTTTTACTACTGATAAAAGAGTACATTTCAGTGATCATATATATGGAATACTTTTATTTCCGTTCTCCTTACTTATTGACAGTTTATTTCTGGAATGAATGATATAATGAAATCAAATGAAATGAGTGAGAGAAAACTGTAAGGAAATGGGTTTGTTCACTTGTTTGTAGTTATCAAACTTTTATGCATCTACACGAATTAAGTTGTTATCTGTATACTGCAATTACGTCTTATCTGAGTTGCTTATATCCGTATTTTATATGAATGGTAGTTCATAAATAAGAAGAATAAATCTGCGTCATAATTTGTTGTAAAAACTATCTATAAAAGTAATAGTAATAATAAAGGTTGTATTCACCACGGACTGACATGTGTTGAAGAATCATTGAAAATCTGGGAGCACTGGATACCTATTTCGTCCTAGTATGGGACTCCTCAACAGTTTGCACCCACAACCCGGGCAGGGATAGAACTCAGAATCTGCACATTTCATGGAGGACGCGTTAACTCTTTACCGACTAGGTCGAACTTATAATTTTCCACTATTCGTAATATAGCCCCGACTATCCACTAAGGTTTTCTGTAGGCATCCACTTCACTTCCTACTGATTGACCCCACAAGTCACAGCGTCTCATTACAAGTTCTGTATATCGCAATTATACATAATCTGAATTGTTTGTGTCCATAATATACGTGATCGGTAGATTGTATGTTGCAAGAAACAATCTGTTTCATAACTTCTTGTGACAATGTTGATGATAATAATAGCAACAACAACAGAAAAAAACGATATTTTATAGTAGGAGTAATAATAGTAGTACTTTAAAGCACGTTTGGTCAGTCAATTATGTCTAGGTGTAGAGCTGTACATTTGCAACATTTGTTAGGAAACTGTCAAGTATTCTTAATTCGCTATAGCGTAAAGGGTCAACAATTTCTAATTCTCAGTATATACTGGTTCCTACTTTTACTTTTGTTGCCAGTACTCTCATATATCCTAATAATACCAATGACATTGACAGTCCATATGCCTAAGTCACGTTTACGTTTAAGACTAACAATAGTAAGTAAATAATATTCATTACAATGATTGATCATTTTTCAGTTGTTATCCACCTGCTGTAGTGACAAAATTTTACACAAACAAGTTACTTCATAAAAAGAGAATAAGAAACTATTATCTATACTCATCTGTGAATATGATATTTCCTGTGTTTAAAACAAAAATCCATTCTTATCACTTTGTATCGTGAGAGAATATGAGGAGGATCAACAACTCATATTCCTACCAAAATGTATTTATAATCGACACATGTAACATCGAGGCATCCGCTTAGGAGACAATATGCTGACAGAGATCGATCAATTCGGTCTACTCAACGACGGAATAATACAAGCAGCAACATATATATATATATATATATATATATATATATATATTCACATTACCTTAATTAAGAATATTTATATCGTTGCATGGATATTTTTTGGTGTGAAATTTCTTACAACAGAAACACCAGACACTTAGTTGAAGATTATAGTTGTTTTAGCCCTTTGAATTACACTTAATTTTAGCTATCAGTCGAACTCCTGAGCTATTTCTCTATTTCTATTCGGTATATTTTGATTAAATGTATAATTTATAATGATTAAAATAGCAAACATACAAGTCATTACAATCAGCTATTATTACTGTTTGTCTGAAAAACACCTTAACAACTCATAACTGTTTATTGGATCTAGTAGAGTTTTATAGCAAAGATAAAATCACTTCTATAGAGAATGATCTCTTTCTTATTTCCATGCTGCTTTTGATAATGAAATTACGAGCTTAATAGTTTTGCTACACATTACTGTAAATGAGTCCTATGAAGTCACTAGTCCAATAAATATTCAATGTCTCCTATTGATCTACTTAGTTTTAGTCAATCGACTTACATGTTGAGATGTGATTGAACATGTACTCCAAATTGTTACGTAATTAAGGCTTATTTATGCATCACTTGTGCAATTATGGTTGGTGTTAAAGCGATTCAAATGTATTTTTGAGATCTGTGCATTGTGGAGGTCAACCAGTCGGAATTGAAGCGGATGGCAAATGGACACTTTGGGTGACAATCGCGCTATATTGTGAATTGATAGAAGTTGGAAAGTGAGAACTACTGAAAAACCGACCCAGTGGCTGAATGGTTAACGTGTTTGCCGTGAAACCTGAAGGTCTATAGTTCGATCCCTAGCCTGGTTGTGGGTATGTACTGCTGAGGAGTCCCATACTAGGACGAAACAGCTGTCCAGTGCTCCCATATTTTCAGTGCTTCCTCAACTGATATCAGTCCTTGATGAATACTACCTCTAAATTCAAATGTGTTATATTTTATGTCACTGGACTTAAAATGAAATTTATTCTATTTTGATTAATTACTGGCAGCAATGATCGTATGGTTTGAAGGAAGTATAAATTATACTAGGTGATGGTTGGAGGTGAAATAAAAATTTGGACCGTGGCGGGATTCGAACCAGCGACCACTGGGTTTCCGGCCTGAAGTATAATTATCCTTTCTCTTCGAAAACAATGAATTCACTTATGGGCAATTTGTTAGCCGATATAACTGATAAGACATCTTTTGATTTGTTTCTCTGCTAAATAAAAGAAAATTTATCTCATCTGTATAACTTAACGTAGGGTAATACAGAGAACCACGATATTTCTGTTTCTATACGTATATTTTCAAAAGAAAATGATTCTTGTATTCACCATAACAAGTCTGACTAGATAACCATAGAAAGTTACATACCCTAACATCAGTTGAAAAACAACTGAAAAAATGGGAGCACTACACAGCTGTTTCGTCCTAGTCGGGGACTCTTCAGCAGTACATACCCATGACCGTGTTATGGATCTAACCCAAAACCCTCACCTCTCGTGGCCAAACCGTTCCCATTGAACCACTAGGTCCGGATCTAATGATCCACTTATTTCTGCTTTCATCGGGGGTGTGCATCTTTGAGGAGTCCCATACCAGGATGAGACAGTCATCCATTGCTTCTAGATATTAAATGATTCTCCAACTCATGTCAGTCCAGGATGAATGAATACTAATTTGAAATCAATGAAATCTCCATCAACCTCCAAACTGATAGTCTTGTTCACTTTAAACTTCGTATGACTTGTCACTATTAGCTTAGACCTTGTATAAGTTATCACCCAATACAAATGTTATTCAATTTAGGAATCAGTATCCTCTGAGAATATACGTCTGTCGGTAGAACACTGTCACGTTATAAAGCAATAAAATATCTTAGTAAAAGGCGAAAAAAAAGGGATAAAAATACCGATTCTTATTATGTCATCTACTTTTCTGCCCAAACACCATAGTACTTGCTATATTAAATTTGCTTATATGATTTATAACACTTAGTGATACATTATCATTTATTTGATGACGTCTGGAGCATCAATTATTGCTAATGATCATATCAATGTAGTCGGACAACTTTCGACATCTCATTTTTATAGTCCTATCACCCACCTCACAAGCAAAATATTAAGCCGCATCATCCTGAAGAGACTAAAAGATGCTCTGGATTCAAGATTAGAACCAGAACAGGCTGGCTTAAGGAAGAACAAATCATATGCGCATCAAATTGCAACGCAACGCTACGCTACGCATCATCATAGAACAGAGCATAGAATGGCTGAATGGCAACTCTCCACCTCAAATTCATCCACTTTGAAAAGGCTTTCGATCGAGGCGACGACCGACAAGTAATTTGAGAGGCAGCTCCTTCAACAATACGGTTCTGGTGCCACAAACCTTTATCAACCTCACTGAACAGTAGGTATATGCTATATGATGCTACATGCCAGCCAAGTGATTGACAATGGAAAGGTCAGTGATACCTTTGAAGTGAAGACAGGAGGGAGTAAGTCAAGACAAGGTTGCCACCTACTATCACTAATGATCTTCCTGATTGTGGTATCTGATGTCACAAAAATTCGAAGATCAACACGCGAAAACTAACAAGTTGACAGAAGAGGCAGGGTAGTGAAGGAAGATGGCACTTCCTTCAGGTGGAGGTAGAGAAGATAGATGTGATGAAGATACCCAACCAACAACGACAACAAAAACAAGAAGAAGGAGCACCAATGACCATCAACGGGAGAAACCTGAATGAGGTTGCCTCTTTCACCTACCTAGACAGTATCATTCCAACTACAGGCAGCACAGGTACATGAAACGATGTAAAGCCAGCCAAGATCGGGAAAATAGGTTGAAAAGATTGAAGAGAAGAGAGTGGATTACCGACATACTACTAAACCCCTATGTCCCACTAGAAACCCAAGGGACAAATAGTAATAATAATCACCCACCTCATATTCTTTGTTTTTTCTGGTAGTAAAATTTTGGTACAGTTATTGCATTATTCCTGTCATATGTGTTGGGGGTTGATTTGATGAACAAAAATTAAGTAATCTCTCTTCCTCTCTCTCTCTCTCTCGCTACCTACCTACCTACCTACCTAATTATTTTGGTTTCAAGTACGTTGGTTTTTTCCTACCCTATCATGTGGCTATGTGTTAATTAATGCATGAACTGCAATAGCCGAGTCTTTTTCTAGATTACTGATCTTATTTGGGTCTGTCATTCTATATTCAACTAAATTTCTATGTTCCGCTAATCTGACTGACCGCGACCGGCTATTTCGACCTATTTACTTGACCTCACAGTCATTGCATGGAATTTGGTAGTTTAGATTATTTTGCTCAATTGGTTTTGTCAGATATCACAAATACTAACGTAGCACTTTGATAGATTTTAGCAGTCAGCGTTGTTATGATAATAAATGTATTGCTTGTCAGTAGAGTTGTATCTGTCAAAAAATTTTTTAAAGAATTACAATCGACTTTTGAGTAAACCAGCCAATCAACCGATCAATTAATCAAACCAGTCTTTGTAATTATTATTATTATTTGTCCTTTGGGTTTCTAGTGGAACATAGGGGTTTAGTAGCATGTCGCTAATCCTCTCTCTTTTCTTCAATCTTTTCAACCTGGCTACACCACTACCCACAAGCTTTCATTTCTTCCTCACACAATCTCCTCCATATCACCCTCAGGTCAGACGCCCAACTCCTCGTTTACCATTTGGATTCCACTCGACGACCTGGTCTGACCTGGCGCGTGATGTCCCGAAACACCCTTCTCAGTGTATGTCCAATTCAATCCAATCGATCTCCACTTCCTTCTTCTGCATATTTGTTAGGCGACAGGTGCTTGCCTCATTGGTTCGTCGCCAGCCAGCCAAAGTCCCTTGTTGTTTATTCTTATCATTCTGTCCATCTGATCTAAACTTCAGTATTGACTGAGCGTAGGTGTCAGCTGTTGATGATGTATGTCTGTAATTTGTTGGAAATGCTTACCATAACGCGCCAAGTCTCTCAACCATCACATACAAACACTGACTTGACGTTGGTGTTGACAATCCTGATATTGTTCACACCTTATGCTGAGTGCAGTAGATGTCCACACTGATTTCAGGTTAGTGAAGGAAAGCCCATCTTGCTGTTTTCCCGATCGTGGTTGGCTTTGACATCCTCTTGCGTGCCTGTGTCGCCTGTAGTTGGAACGATGCTGCCTAGGTAGGTGAAAGAGACTACTTCCTTCAGGTTTCTCTTGTTCATGGTAGTCTTTGTAGTCTTTGTTTTGCTGTACTCCTGAATATATTGTGTACATTTCAATTAAATTTCTTTATTACTCGGTTTTCTTTCTACTAACATGAATATATAACGAGATGGTTGTGATCAAGAGACGATACAATAGGTTGTTTCTTTACCAATCAGTTTTTATTTGATTTTCAAGGAAAATTATTGAATATTTTTCGTGGGGGGGGGGATTGATCATCCCGTATTCCTGTACTACAAAACTTTTTTGCATACAACCTGATTAGGGTACTCCTTTAACTTTTGGTTGTGTGGGGTTTATCTCTACTACTTCTGCTATTGAATTACTTCTTTTTCATGTTTCATCTGTTTGGTTTCTTTCATAAATATGCGCTTACTGAGTGTTGATTCTTTTGAATGGAGATGGAATGATGAGCATATTGGGTGGTGTTTTATCGTGAGTGTGTGACTGTGAAAAGAGTATTGAGAATATCTATAACGCTAATCGAATATCTGGAATAGAACTTATGCAGCCGTGTCATGGCTTATGGAGAGTTGTTTTCAGAATTGACGACAACTAGTGGTGCCTACCATAGATGCCTACTGTCACCGTTCCTACTTAACTTCGTTATAGAGCGTACCAATCAACGCCACCTTAGGTACTTCTGATTTGATAGGGATTTATCCACTTCCTATAGGTCATCTGATTGACTTGGTGTCTGCAGACAATATTGTCCTTCTGAGTGAGGAAACTGACAAATCGAAGGGTCCTCTAAATGCGTTAAGCAGAAATCTGAGTATTTTTGGCATGTCTTTCTCTGACACCTGTCAAGTATAAGATGATGTCCCAGGACTGATCTGCTACAAGCACTTCCAGTTTAATGAGAGACAGTGAAGTGATGGAATGTGTCGACCACTTCGTTTACCTGGGAAGTTGCATCACCGCAAACGGGTTGCTTGCTCACGTATTCTCAGCTCAGATATTGAAGACTCGTTTGGCATTTTCCAGCTTGCATCATCTGTGACTCCAATCGGCGAAATATCCGAGTACCTATCTCGGACGACTATATTGCACTATAGTCTGTTCTGTCCTGTTGTACGACTGCGAGACATGGCCTTTAAAAGTAGAAAACATGAAGCGGTCACAGGGTTTTCATCATAGGCGTCTTCATAGTACTGCTCGCGTTTGGTGGCATGTAGGCAGTTTTGAGGCCAGGCGAAGAATACTAGCCAAGACGGGGAAGTCGACTGATGCGGTTGTGACCCTTCATTGACTGAGATGGCTTGGACACATACTGTGCATCCTGAAACATAACCTACCTCGGCATGCGATGCTTGGGGAAGTTGGATTAGGTTGGAGGGGGATTCATGGTGGCCAGACCAAGACGTGGCACTACTCCATAAAGTCCCTAACTGTCGGTCTCAGCCGTGTGAGAAAATATGCACTACCTATCTGGGGTCCCTGAGACGAAACAGATCAGTGGTTGACAAATCTTGATAAAGTAGCTGAAAGTCAGTCGCAATGGCATAGGTGTATTCACTCCTTGACTTCTTCTAAAGCTTAAATATTCGCACTAACCCTCATCTTCAGACTGTGTATTCTCTTACACGACTTTTTCTAGTTTAAAACCACTTTTTTCTATCTACCTGTTCTTTGTATACTACCATGAAGTGTGACAACTTGAGCCAATGCAAAGTTGTGTTAGGTTTTGTCAGTCAGTAAGGTTTATCTTTACTACTTTTTATTGCTGAATTGTCATTTCTTCTTCATTTTTCGTCTCTACTTTTTTTTAACAAAAGCGAGTGTTTATTCTTTTGAATTTCTGGATTTTTTTGCTATGCCAGTGGAAATGGCGTAATGAGCGTAGTAGGTGATGTTGTACCATTGGTACCGTGTAGTTTACATCTCTATACTTTCAAGCCTGTCTTAGCTTAATGATTTGATGACAGGTAGATGAAAATGTTTGAAGGTGTTATACTCTTCTGTTTGGCATAAAGCTCTAAACTTACTGGGATTTCCGGTGCATCGAAGCTAATAAATAGCTGTACCTTTTGGATGCTCCTAATACTTTTCACACCTTACTATCGAATAAATAAATAATCTGGATGACATCTTCGGTTTTTTTGTGTGTATGCACTTTTGACCAGATCATTGTGTGTGATATGTTGTTTTTGGAGGTACTCTCCAGGTTGGTTGAATAGTTAGGCCTTCCTTTCTGTTGAGTGCATTAGGATTCAACGTAATATGAAATTCGTCTGCTATTCTTCTTTCTTTATAGTTAGAAAATCCCTTTTGAATAATTTTAATATTTTCAATATAGATTTTGTGACTGTGACTGATAGATGGCGTGAACTGCGATCGCCGACTTGATTTGTAGGTTCTCTAGTTCTACAGGATTATTTGGCGGTCATTTTGTGTAGCTTGCATGTTCTTTAGCCCTAATGAGGATCTCACGGGATGATTCTCCGGTATAATAAGCATCACAGTCGACATAACCTAATTTTTAGACACAATTTTGTGTGGAGGTAAAAGGAACTTTATCTTATAGGTGGGCCAGAGCATTCCTCAGAGTTGTTGGTTGTCATGTAAAAGGTCCTAATTCGGTACTTTCTTAAGATTCTTCGGTTGTACCTTGGCGGAATGGTAGAACTATTGTACCAATCTAAGAATCATCATTTGAATTTCCTCTTGGGTCCCACTGTTCATGTTTCTGGATTTTTGGAATAAAATTAGCTTTGTGGCTCTCCTGAATAAGTTCCGAGCAAGTGAAAGTTTAGCACTGAGTGGATGTGCTGAGTTAAAATCAAGATATCAATTTGAATGTGTTAGTTTACGATAAATCGATAAACTTAGACTTCCGTTTCCATTCCTCTTAACTAAACAGTCTAGAAGTGGTAGTTCTCTGCTTAGATTTTCATATTCAAGTATGAACTTGACATGTGGAGAATAAGTGTTAATTAATTTTGAAAAGGTTCTGAAGCCAGATCTTTTTAAAATTACGAAAGCATCATCTACGTATCTGAGCCAAATACGTGGTTTGTTGGTGTTCGAAAAGATGACTGATTCAATGTGGGACATGATAGGGGACACCGGAGAACCTGTAACTACTCCATTAGTTTGCTTGTATAGTTTTCTTCTAAACGTGAAGAGTGTCGACTTTAAACAAAAGTTAAGTACTTTCATGATGAGGCTGAGGTTCAACGGAGATCTATCCGGCAACGTATGATCACATTCTAGTAATTCACTTATGAACCCTAAGCATTTTTCAATGAGATTACTAGTATACAGTGAAACTATCGATAACTTGTACAGGTTTTATTCTTTGAAGAAGCGATTTCCACGAAGTTACGAAACGTCAGAAATTTATTTTTCTACTACATCGGGATTTTACAAAATATATTTCACGTTTAATCCAATTACCCAATGCTCAACTTATTCAACTCTATCAGGTCAAATTTTGATCCTGAAGTTTACAAAATTATTTGTCTTTTCTGTTCCAATATTACTATTAAAGATTTGTGATTTTGTTAATTAGTAGAAATAAAGCTTGTTTACTTCCAGGGGAATATTACCGTTGGAATACATGAATCAGATATAATTGTAACTCGTAAGCGTCGATAAGTTGAGACTTAATAAAAGATAATTAATTCATCTGTTTCATCATAACAGAACTATGTAATACAGTTTCGTCTTCTGTAATACACAAAACTTATTCAAAAAAAACCCAGTTATACATAATAGCTTTTAGTAATATGCATTTACATTAAGTTTTATAAACCGGTTTTACTAAGGCAAATTTTAAGTTTTCCATGAATTTATTCATCAAAGCAAAAAAGAATGTTATCATTATCTATCTTCCCAACCATAAACGATAAAACCAATGAAAACTAACATATTTTATTGTTTGAAGTAGGTCAACTTGAGGTATTTATTTCATTGAAACTATTGCATTACAGTAACGGCTGGAATACAATGCTCATCACTCGTGAATTCAATAAATTATTCACTTATTATCGACAAATGCCAATTTATTACTTATGTATGAACCTGAAAGTAAATAACTACTATTGGTTAGTTGATTAAACATATCCGCTTCCCTTAAATACTGACCTATAAGTTAGAACATTGAATGGTAGTTGAATGGATTGTTATACCGTGAAGAAATAGGTCGCTTAGTGTAGCATATATATATATATATATATATATATATATATATATATATATCGGTGTATAAATTGAATCTAGCTCATACTTACCAGGAGATCTACTCCACTCCACTCAGCATAAAGCGTGAACAATATCCGGATTGTCAACACCACTATCAAGTCAGTGCTGCTTTATGGTTCAAAACTTGGCATCTCACGGAAAGCACTTCCAACAAACTACAGACATTCATCAACGGCTGTCACCTACGCTCACTCGATACTGAAGGTGAATCAGATGGCAAGAAAGAATAAGCAACGAGTAACTCACTATAGCTGGCGACGAACTAACAAGGCAAGAACCTATCGCCCAACAAATATGCAGAAGAAGAAAGTGAAGATGAATTGGATCGGACATACACTTTGAAGACCGTCTGTGGACATCACGCATCAGGCCAGGCCATCGAGTGGAATCTAAATGGGAAAGGACGAGTTGGGCGTCTGAGGTGAGGGTGAAATGGAGGAGATTGTGTGAGGAAGAAATGAAAGCTTGTGGGCAGCTGCGGTGACAGGTCCAAAAGACTGTAGAGAACAGAGTGCAATGGAGGTTTTGCTACTGAAGCCCTATGTTCCACTAGGAACCCAAGGGAAAAATAATAAATTATAATATAGATCGTTATCCAAATGCTGGTCATTGCGTTTTCGTCAACTTAAGTCATCATCTTGCATTCATCTTCATGTGTTTGTTAGTTGTTTCTGTAAAGCTTCATGTCATCTCAGTAGAAAAGCTGTAGATATGTACATTCTAGGTAACATGGTTAAATTATAAAGAAAACCTACATCATTCGTTCTGTCATAATGTTCATATACTATTGATAAATATAACGAAGCTTATGATGAGGAGACTTATTCTGAGTTGTTACTAATGATTAGCAGATACGCCTTGCTAATGTCAAGGAGTTCTTCATATCAATTGCCTCCAACTAACTAGCATCCCTCAAAGTACACCGCGATCTTTGTGGTCACAGTGAAAAATGATTGGTGGAATTTGGTCGGGATTTAGGACTAGATAACGCGAAATTGCTTGCTGTCCAGTGACCAGTAAATGTATATAGTATAATGTATAATTGAATTCGATACTGAAATTGTTCACATTCTATCCATCTACCTACTAACTTATACCTAACTCGTAAATATTTGTGAAACTGCAAATTGTTTTTAACACCAAGTAATATTCTATATTCTCTTTGCCAAGATACTAGTATTTATCATTTGACTATCTGAGATACCAACTGAGCTACAAGGTCCAGTTGGTATAGCCTCAGGTGAGCAACTCAGTGGTCACTGGTCCAAATCCGGTCATGGTTCAAATTTTCATCTTACTTTCAATCATCACCCAGTATAAAATACCAGTGTTTATCATACGTAATGGTGAAAATAAGAAAACATATTGGTCACTTATACATTACATTATACACTGGTGCTGCTCCTGATGATAATAATACTACTACTACTAATAATAATAATTTGACAATTTGCTTTCTTCCCCTTATAGAAACCTACAGATGAGATTGGTAAAGCATACGTTGAATTCCTACGAGTCAATTTAGAACAAATGCGTCAAAAAGTTTCCGATGAATTATACATTCTGTCAATTATGGAGGTAATTTTATACTACTGTCTGAATTCTATGTCAACTTAGTTTTTAATTGTTTACTTTTTTAACAACTCAAAAAAGTTGATTAACAAAACCTAGTGTCATTTTGTAAGCTGGTGGATAGACTTTGTATACATTCATTAGTTAGCTATTTGTTACCGATTTATTGCTGAGTTGTAAAGAGTTCACATAAGCATCAATCAATCTTCGATGTAACAAATAATCATCTTTTGTAATCATCTACACACTATCAATAGGATTTATATATAACATGAAGTTGACTTTTCATCATACCATCCTATGTGTTTTATATTGAACTGTGGTAGTTATTGATTCGACAAAATGAACTCGTAGTTGTTGTTAAGCTTCAAATGAATGAAAGTGATAAGATGCATTCACTATTGAATTGATATTACACTTCTAAACCTCTAATAATAATGACCATATAGTGGTTGAAAAATAGTTAGTGATTGAAATTATGAAAAATATTCGGTGGAAAAATGAATTCCCATTAACTTGATTAAAGTTGAACTTGTATTCACTATAACATATGACATATAAACACTAAAATAGAGTCATTCAACGATACCAGCATAATAACTGCCACTTCAAGATTGCTTGAGTTCATTTTCTCATTTTATAAACTCTTCCTGTATAAACTAAAACTTTAGTAATACTTATAATTATGCGCTCACTGTTCCCTACTCCTTTGGCTACCTCTGATTAAGCATTAGTTGTATAGCAAGGAAAGACATGATAGATTGTTTCGGTTATAATAAACAGTTTATGTAGTAGTCATCACTCATTTCATTTTAAATACATCAAGAACAACATAGGACTAGGCATTACTGTGTAACAGTCCAAGCTGCCACACTTCATATCAGCATATCAAGTAAGAAGGCAATAAAATGGAAGATGAAGTGGGTAAGAAAAATCGGCCAACGAAAGTAGAAGTAGAAATTAGTAAGAGGAAGGAAGAAAGGAAGAGATGATGAGATTAAGTATAGCGATTAAGATGAGGATAATATGTGTATACATTTGTGTCACTTACATCGGTTCTGAGCCGTATCACCTAAAGTTTCCAACCTCTAGTTTCTCTTGTCCTCTGGCTAGTCTGTATGCCCCTCCCCCGTACATGCCTCAAACCAACAGTCAAGGACTTCATACATTGATGGCATGTTTTAGTGTGGCCACCCTGAGCCTTTTACCATCCTGAACTCACTTCGGCCAACATTGTGTGACGACATAGACGCTTGTTAGGTATATATAACATATGTCCCAGTCATCTCAATCGATGAAGGGTCACAACTGCATCAACTTTCTTACCTTTCCTCCTTAAAACTCTACGTATGCAACTGTGGTCGAACACCTAAAGCCTCATTTCTTCTACCTTTAATGCTGATGTTTCATAACCATGCACTAAAATTATTTATCGGGTAATATCTATCTCATGACTAAAGATAACCAATTGAATTTTCAAATGATTTAAACCTGAGTGTAAATAACAGTTTTCTGTCTGTTAATTAAAAATATTCACAGTTTTTAACTAATTTTTTGTTACTAGTCTTTATTATGAGTTTGATCCTACAGTATGCAAGTCGTTCTCCGATTAATGATATGTCTGATAGCCTGATAGTTAAAATACACTAGTTAGACTGTTTGATGACAAAGAAGTTGTGATATTCATCAATGATGATGTAATATATCGATTAACTTTAAACAGCGTAATGAGAAGACGAAAATTATCAGAAACATGTATGATGTATTAGCACCATACATTTCGAACAATCTGATCACACATGAACTTGTTGAACTATTTATGTGAAAATTTACTAAAAGGGTCAGTGAAGTTAATAGGAAACATAGGAATAGGGTGGAGCAGAGAAAAAGAAAAAAACGTTAACCACGTTATTCTTCGTATGAAAATTGAAATCAATACTACTAAGATAGGTTCAACGTGAATACAAATTGTTTTTGTATACTTAAAGGGGGGTTTGAATTTACGGATGGCAAGAGCTTCAATAAATTTAAGCACTCGGCTCTGACCACTTTTATGTAGTACTTTAAAGGCTGTTTTCATGTGTATCCTATGGTCAGCTTCCAGTATATGTTTAGCGATAGACGAAGATGGATGTTTGTCACCTTCACTTATAGGATCTGTTGAGGTAATTTGTTTTTGTAGGCACTTACAGGTGCATGTTCAACCCTACCTTAACTGCATATCATATAATTAATTCGACAAGTCCATGTGTGATCAGATAGCGATAATACATCACACATGTTTCAGATAATCTTCGTTTTCTCATTACGCGCTGTTTAAATTTATCAAAGGGATCACTTGCTTTAGATTAACTTTAACTCAGACAACTTCTTCCCTTCTTATAAGTGATACTTTCATTTTAAATGTACATGGTTTGTCATAGCCGATAAACTCCATTTCAAATGATCTACAGACTATCTATAAACAATCATACTAAATGAAATCTTCCATTAAACGTTCTATTCCATTACAAAATCTTCCTGAAACTTCATAATATTTCTTTTAATATTAGCATTGTTTCACTATTCCTTGTTCTCAACTAGTAATAACATATTTCCAGTTGAAAGATATATAGTTTCTATATAATGAGAGAAATATTTATTCAGTCTGATGTTTGATTTATCATCTTTTCATATGGTCATCAATATGACACCATTTTAAACAGAAAGATAAATGATTACTGCAAAATTGGAAAGATGAAGACAATATGAAAATAAATAGTTAACTGATTACCATGAAAAAAAGTAACGAAGATGAATATTTTAATCCTCATCTCTATCTTTTTTTTCAACTTCTTTTAAATGTAGAATTCTAAAGTTTATACAATATCTATGTGCTAAGAAATTACTAGATTAAAAAGCTTGTTTTAGAATATAATCCAATTCGATTACATTATTATTATTATGTTTAAACTTTCACTTATTTCCCTTAGCTTCAACCAGTGAAGATCACCACCATGGTGATTGAATCTCAAGACTATTCTACACAATTAAAATTAGTTAATTGTACATTTTCTTTGTGGATGAGAAATTAACTAAGTTCACTCTTTTCGTTTGAAAACCTTCCTAAACATTTCCTATTCAATAGCAATAAAGTATGTAGTAACAACTGCAGTACTGTAACTAAACCAGTAGAAGTGTCTATTCAGAGTATGTTTATTAAAAAAATGAGTTTTTTATATATTCTACCGACTCCAAATCATTCCAACGTCAATGAACTTATTATCACCCATCTGTACTTGACAGTTTAGTATAAGTCATACAAAGTTGAAAAGAATACTGAGTTCAGACATCGTCAAATCCTTATGAAACGGCTAGTGTACTACTTCTGAGGCAATGTCAGAAAGTCTAATCACAATAACAAACTGCTATTTCCAATAAAGGGAGAGACTAAAGCATGTTCTGTATTCAAACAACGACCGTAATAGCCTGGCTGGCTGGCTTGAAGAAGAACAAATCATATGCGCATCAAATTGCAACGCAACGCTACGATACGCATCATCATAGAACAGAGCATAGAATGGCAGAATGGCAACTCTCCACCTCAACTTCATCCACTTTGAAAAGGCTTTCGATCGAGGCGACGACCGACAAGTAATTTGGAAGGCAGCTCCTTCAACAATACGGTTCTGGTGCCACAAACCTTTATCAACCTCACTGAACAGTAGGTATATGCTATATGATGCTACATGTCAGCCAAGTGATTGACAATGGAAAGGTCAGTTGATGCCTTTGAAGTGAAGACAGGAGGGAGTAGATCAAGACAAGGTTGCCACCTACTATCACTGATGATCTTCCTGATTGTGGTGTCTGATGTCACAAAAATTCGAAGATCAACACGCGAAAACTAACAAGTTGACAGAAGAGGCAGGACAGTGGAGGAAGATGGGACTTCTTCCGGTGGAGGTAGGGAAGACAGATGTGAAGAAAATACTCAACCAACAACGACAACAACAACAAGAAGGAGCACCAATAACCATCAACAGGAGAAACCTAAACGAGGTTGCCTCTTTCACCTACCTAGACAGTTTCATTCCAACTACAGGCAGCACATGCACACGAAACGATGTAAAGCCAGACAAGATCGGAAAGACAGCAACATGGTTCTTCATTAACCTGCATTAACCTGAAATCAGTGTGGACATCTACTACACTTCACTGCATTGAACTGCACTGCACTGCACTCACCATAAAGCGTGAACAATATCCGGATTGTCAACACTAATGTCAGTCAAGTAAGTCAGTGCTTCCATGTGATAGTTGAGAGACATGGCATGTCACGCAAAGCATTTCCAACTAACTACAAACACACATCATCAACAGCTGACACCTACGCTCAGTCAATACTGAAGTTCAGATCAGATAGATGGCCAGAATAATGAGAATAAGCAACAAGGAACTCATTCTGGCTGACCGGCTGGCTGGCTGGCTGACAACAAACCAATGATGCAAGAACCTATCGCCCAACAAATATATTCAGGGGAGAAAGTGGAGATGGATTCGATTGTATTGTATTCTATTGTATTGAACATTCATTGAGGAGACGGTTTGGGAACATTACGGGACCGGTTGGGCCAGGTTGTCGAGGGGATCCCAAATGAGAAACGATGAGTCGGGTATCCGAGGTGAGTGTGACATGGAGGAGATTGTGTGAGGAAGAAGTGGAAGCTTGTGGGCAGTGATGGAGCCAGGTTGAAAAGACTGGAGAGAAGAGAGTGAAATGGTGACGTGCTACTGAAGCCCTATGTTCATACTGGCTACCCAGTCAGGGACTTCTCATTCCAGTTGAAATCTACTTCATTTAGAGAAGGGGAATGTCATATAGATTGATTATCAGTTTGACTAATTGAGATAGTCGTAGTTTAGCAGATTTGTAATTTATGGTGGGTGATGATTGAATGTGAAATGAAAACCTGAGCCGTGGTTCTCCGGTTCGAATCCTGCCATGGCCAAGACGTCTATTTCGCCTTCAGTCATCACCTATCAACATCTTTTTATCTATTGTCTATCCAAATGTGAATCGTCCAACCGATGACCATTAAATCACATGCATTTTTTGCGGGAAATGTTTCTGTATGACCGACTTTATAGTTAATCATATACTCGATTATGAACATCTAGCCATAGATGTTACGCATGTCCCGAAAGAAGCTGAACACTGAGTCAGGTTTCATCAATGTATGTGTAAGTTTTAATATGATCCCAGGGTGTTTAGAAAATCAAAACAAGATTTTTGTAAACGTTCCGGTGTGTATGTCACAGCTTCTTCAATAGAATATTCGGCGATTCATTAAGTTTTTGCAAACCACTGTAGAAATCAATCAGCCGCGAAGTTAACTGTATACGCGGTTCCTAAGAAAAGCGTCTATGCCAATCTATTACACAGCTGAGAGTTGAACAGTATAATTTTTAGACTTAGGCAAACATCAACCATCAGGAAAATTTATGATGCAGCTAAGCTAATTATTTAAGTCTTTGCAAGAACTGGCGCGGAATCACGCTCTTGTCCACCCCAAGCAAAATATTATGTCGCACCATCTTGGAGAGACTGGAGTATGCGCTGGATTCAAAACTGCGACCGGAACAGGCTGGATTCAGGAGGTACAAATCATGTGCGCATCAAATTGCAACGCTTTGCATCATCATAGAACAGAGTATAGAATGGCAGTCAACC
Organism: Heterobilharzia americana; assembly: GCA_944470555.2. Classification (NCBI taxonomy): domain Eukaryota; kingdom Metazoa; phylum Platyhelminthes; class Trematoda; order Strigeidida; family Schistosomatidae; genus Heterobilharzia; species Heterobilharzia americana. The sequence continues at coordinate 136,553,045 of OX104127.1, read as the reverse complement.
CTCTACCTCAACTTCATTGATTTTGAATAAACCTTCGATCGAGGCGACGACTGACAAGTATTTTGGAAGACAGCTGCTTCAACACTACAGTTTTAGTACCACAAACATTCATCAGTCTCATTCAACAACTATATGATGACGTCACAATAGGAAGCTCAGTGATGCTTTTGAAGTGAAGACAGGAGCAAGACAAGGCTGTTCCCTACTATCACCAATGATCTTCTTGATTGTGGTCAACTGGATCATGCAGCAAAACAGTGAGGAGCAACAAGAGGGGGATGCGCTGAACCGGGGAAAAGATCCTAGAAGATTTGGATTTTGCCGATGACTTGTGTCTAATGTCGCACAAATTTGAAGATCTACAGGCAAAAACTAAGAGGTTGACAGAAGAGGCGAGGCAGGGCAGCGAAGACGGGACTTCGAGTGAACGTAGAGAAGACAGAGGTGATGCAGATGCCCAACTAACATCTCCACCACCAACAACAAACACCATTCACCATCACTGGGAGAAACTTGAAGGAAATAGCCTCTTTCACCTATCTAGGCAGCACCGTTTCAACTACAGGCAGCGGCACAGACGAGGATGTCAAAGCCAGCTAGGATCGGAAAAGCAAGACAGGCATTCATTGACCTGAAACCAGTGTGGAGATCTTCTGCACTTAGCATAAAGCGTGAACAAGATCCGGATTTTCAACACCAACGTCAAGTCAGTGCTTCTGTATGGCTCAGAGACTTGGTGGGTTACGAAAGGGATTTCCAACAAATTACAGGCATTCATCAACAACTGCCTACGCTGGCTCGTTACTGAATATCAGATCAGATGGCCAGAAACAATAAGCAACAAGAAACTCTGGCCGGGCAACGAACCAACGATGCAAGAGCCTATCTGTGAACAAATATGGAGAAGGAAGTGTAGATGAATTGGGCATACACTAAGAAGACCATTCGGGGATATCACATGCCAGTCACTCGAGTGGAACCCAGATGGGAAACGACGATTTAGGTGTCCTAGAGTGACGTGGAGGAGATCATGTGAAGAAAAAATGAGAGCTTGTAGGCAGTCGTGGAGGCAGGTTCAAAGGATCGTAGAGAAGAGAGTGGAATAGAGACGTGCTACTGATGCGCTATGTTCCAGTAGGAACCCAAGGGATACATAATATATAATATAAGCTAATTATTGTGAAAAAAATACAACACAATCTATACCAAAAACCTAAACAATTAATCAGTGATTATGTCACATCCTATTGTAGATGAGAGACAATCGTCTTTCTCCATAGCTAAACATGAAATTGATGGGCTAAAAAATATTTTCGATGAACATTTAAGGAAATTCTAACGATAATATGTTATATCGCGAATTTTTTTCTCTTTCTTCTTTCGTTTCATAATTTCTTTTCCTTTCACCTCTTCCGAATACTCCATATATTTTATTTTCTCACAGAGATGAACTCTTAGTTCTTTTCTTCTTCTTCTTCTTTATTTATTTATTTATTACTTTATAGGTGTTTAAACTTTCTTTAATCTCAAATATTGTAACATTTATATATTTGCCTTACCTTCTGTGTATAAATGAACTAATCTTCATCCATATGTATGTATGTATGTATGTATGTATGTATGTATGTATGTATGTATGTATGTATGTATGTATGTATGTATGTGTGCTTGTTACTTTTTCAATTAAAATCAGGTGTTTAGCCCTGTGTGTTCATCATTTCCTTGTATACCTTTTATTCTATATGAGAAACTATGCTATATTATCATTTACTCCAGTTCTTTGTTACTTCCCATCTTTACTTTGGGTGAGCAAGCAATTTTAACACTGAATAAAATAAAGTTTCATATAAAGGTGAATAGTTAGTTGTAAAGTGATGAATGTGATTAGAATTGACACAATGATATGAACAATATTAAGGGAAGTAATACAGAAATTAGAATCTAATTATTAAAAAATGGACAAATGGCCTTGAATTGGTAAATAATTAGATTTTGATCCTGAACTAAGCTAATAGTAGATTATAATGTTATTTTGGGCAAGTTATTTGCTTTTACTTGCATCAATATTAAGAAAGACGAAACTTAATAATCTTCAGCATCAAAAAGTGATGTTAGTTGAAGAACAATTGAAAATTTTGGAGAACTGGACAATTTTTTCATCCTAATGACTGATGGAGTAGACCAAGTCGGATATGGCGACGAATTCACAACGATGACATCAGATAATGGATATACTATATCGCAAGTCAATAGAAATAAAAGAATGTAGAGTATTGAATTCCGATCCAATGGTTTAATGGTAAGGGGTTGACCATAGAACCTAAAAGTCCTGAGTTCAATCACTGGAGGTATAAGGTAATGGATGTGAAATACTGAAGAAAAATTGGCTTCTTAGTACTCCTAATTTTTCAGTGTCATTCTGTGATCAATATCAACTTGAAGTCAATGAGTCTCCACAAAATTTAGTCTACCAATCTTTTTGATCAAAATAAATTCGTCAGCTGTTAGTGCAAGGTCACACTGATCGACAATATTCTCTTCATGACAATTCATATCAAGAATAAGGTATCTTTGCTGACTATAGATAGATGCCTGATAATTCTCTTTCATCTTACTTAGTGAAAATATTATGATCTTTGTAAACACCATATAAGCACTTTAGACCCAGTTAACACACTCATATTTTTATGCTGTTATCTTGATGCTGATATACGTTTATTCTGAAATCCGAATGCATTCAGTTAACAAGTCTCAAAGCAAATGAAACGCATCTTTCGAATTCTATTTACTGTAAGATAAATAAATTGATACTAACTGGTAGAACAATTAACTACACAGTAGTTACTTTTGAAGAAATGAACTTTTGGAACTTTAGCATAAAACAGACCTTTTCACGTTTTAGCAACCGACTTGTATTTGTGAAAGAATTCAGTATTCTGTTTTGAATATAGTAGTAGCCGATAAAAATTATTCACAAAGGCTGCTAATGATACAGTGTCTTTAAGAGGAATATGAAAAGCAGAAGATTACTCATAGATATTAAATTGAGTACTCCTGGTAGAACTTCATATCGGATTTTCAGTATGTCTATGTTTTCCATCAATAATGCAAGTCAATAAATCTGTATACTTACCTGTATATAGCTTTGATATATAAAGTCAACGTACAACCTCGCGTGCAGCTGTATTGGTTCAAGTTGCCGCACTTCACACTTTCACACAAAGAATAAATGGACAGGAAAGACTGATATCAAAGAAGACAAGGGTGCATGGTAGGAGAGTCAATTTAAAAATTAGGTTAGTCAAAAAATTCCGACTTTAGAATACACAAAAGTGCAAATAAATCTGCGCCATCGTGGCTGATTTTCAGTCACTTCACCAAAAGTTCTTAACCACTGATTCTTTCCGTCCTAGAAGACCCAACAGACAGTCTGCATCTCCCAACGCAGCTCAGACTGACACTGTGAACTAGTGTCATTGACCACCTTCCCTTCCTTTTCTATTACTACTCACCTAACCTTCATACTGCTAACATGGTAATCCCAATATACACGAGTAGTGCTAGGAAGACACCTCTAGTGAAAAACCTATAGTCTCACCATTTCTCTTACTTTTAATGACTGTCTCACAGGCACTTGACAGAGCAGAATGGACTCTAGCGCAGTATGCTCTTCCTTTAACAGGTAGTCGGATATCTTGCCAATCGGTACCAGAGATGAAGCAAATTGGTAAATGCCAAATAGATCTGTATCCGAAATGAGATTTGGTCAGCAACCAGCCCCCTTGGGCTGATGCAACCCCTCTCACAAGTAAGTGAACTAGTCGGCTCATTCTACTACTTCACTCCCTATTCTTAAACTAAGAGTAGTTACAGGTCAGTTCTGGTGTATTATCTTACATTTGACAGGTGTGAAATGCCTAGATAGATTATCTCCAAGACTAATGTCACTGTTTCACTGCCAGAGCTTTATTGGTTGAAATGAGTCCTAAACTTGGTGAATATTCTCAACTTGAATAACAGCAAAACGAATCATATGTATTCAAGTTGATCTATAGTGTTATACTCTATTTTCTAACTGGATTTGTTTACTTCAAAAAATACAGTGCATACAATAGTGTAAACAATGTACTTTTTTCATGTTTGTTCACCGTCATCATTCAGACATACCTAATACTACGATATTGAGATGGTATTCACCGTTTTAAAGTCATGCAAAAATAAATCAACATCCCAAAGTGAAGTATACTATCCCCGAGTTACTGAAAACATTATTAAGTGGTTATTGTTTTTATCCTTTTTAAATGGACAATCATACTTAATATTTGTTTATTACCTTCACTGCACTAATACATGTAGGTTACATAGTTTACTTTTATTACTTTTCCTTGAAGACATGGTATATGACACAGACAAGAATGATAAATGATTGGCTTAATGAACGCAAAGGAAATGCATTAAGTCCATACCAATTCACCTGTCTTTCTACTATCATCAAAGTAAGTGTTATTTATTCTTTATATATATGTATAGTTTAAAGTTCATGAGGATTTTATTCATCACAGATTGACACCAGTTGGAGAACCATTAAAAACCTGGTACCACTGAGAAGCTGTCTCATCCTAACATAGGACTCCTTAGCAATACACACTCATTACTCCACCAGGGACTGGACTCAAGTCTCCTGGCGAACGTACTAACCATTCAACCACTGAGTTGGAGTCCAATGCTCAACAGTTTCCTACTTCTGTCAATTCACGGCATAGTGTAATTATCATCTCACATCTTCAGTTGGCATACTCTTCCCTATCGACGAGTTAAATCCGAATTTCACGACTTCTCATTGCAACTTCCAGAATTTGATCTCAAATTATAATTATTTATTATTTGTCCCGTAGGTTCCTAGTGGAACATAGAGCTTCAGTAGCACGTCACCATTTCACTCTCTTCTCTCCAGTCTTTTCAACCTGGCTCCATCACTGCCCACAAGCTTCCACTTCTTCCTCACACAATCTCCTCCATGTCACACTCACCTCGGATACCCGACTCATCGTTTCTCATTTGGCATCCCCTCGACAACCTGGCCCAACCGGTCCTGTAATGTTCCCAAACCATCTCCTCAATGAATGTTCAATACAATAATACAATACAATCGAATCCATCTCCACTTTCTCCTTCTGAATATATTTGTTGGGCGATAGGTTCTTGCATCATTGGTTTGTTGTCAGCCAGCCAGCCAGCCGGCCAGCCAGCCAGAATGAGTTCCTTGTTGCTTATTCTCATTATTCTGGCCATCTATCTGATCTGAACTTCAGTATTGACTGAGCGTAGGTGTCAGCTGTTGATGATGTATGTTTGTAGTTAGTTGGAAATGCTTTGCGTGACGTGCCAAGTCTCTCAACTATCACATGGAAGCACTGACTTACTTGACTGACATTAATGTTGACAATCTGGATATTGTTCACGCTGTATGCTGAGTGCAGTTCAGTGCAGTGCAGTTCAGTTCAGTTCAATGCAGTGAAGTGTAGTAGATGTCCACACTGATTTCAGGTTAATGCAGGTTAATAAAGAACCATGTTGCTGTCTTTCCGATCTTGTCTGGCTTTACATCGTTTCGTGTGCTTGTGCTGCCTGTAGTTGGAATGAAACTGTCTAGGTAGGTGAAAGAGGCAACCTCGTCTAGGTCTCTCGTTGATGGTCATTGATGCTCCTTCTTGTTGTTGTCGTTGTTGGTTGGGTATCTTCATCACATCTGTCTTCTCTACATTCACCTTAAGTCCTGTCTTAGCTGCTTCGTCTGTCAACTTGTTAGTTTTCGCCTGTAGATCTCCGACTTTGTGCGACATTACACATAAATCATCATCGACGAAATCCAAATCTTCTGCGGTCTTTTCATCGGTCCAGCCAGTATATGCCCATCTTCTCACAGTTCCTCACGGTTTGCTGCATGGTCCAATCGACCACAATCAGGAAGATCATTAGTGATAGTAGGCGGCAACCTTGTCTTGACTTACTCCCTCCTGTCTTCACTTCAAAGGCATCACTGACCTTTCCATTGTCAATCACTTGGCTGGCATGTAGTATCATATAGCATATACCTACTGTTCAGTGAGGTTGATAAAGGTTTGTGGCACCAGAACCGTATTGTTGAAGGAGCTGCCTCTCGAATTACTTGTCGGTCGTCACCTCGATCGAAAGCCTTTCAAAGTGGATGAAGTTGAGGTGGAGAGTTGCCATTCTGCCATTGTATTCTCTGTTTTATGATGATGCGTATCGTAGCGTATCGTTGCAATTTGATGCGCACATGATTTGTTCTTCCTTAAGCTAGCCAGCCAGGCTATTACGGTCATAGTTTTGAATCCAGAGCATATTTTCATGTTTTCAGGATAATGAGGCTTAATATTTTGGTTTGTGTGGACAGCGGTGGAGCATAAGTCCTCACCAGTTCTTGGAAAGACTTCGGTCGCCCTTGTTTGGGAGTTTGATAAGGTAACCCTTCTTCCAATCTATCAGCATGTACCTTTCCTTCCTTCCTCGAAGACCTTCTGGAATAGTGGTGAAAGCGTGTTGCCTGTTGTCTCTGCGTACGTTTTCAGTGCTTGTGGTGGAATTCCATGCGGTCCTGCTCCTTTCCCGGATTTCAGCAACTTCATGGCGTTCAGGACTTGACTTCTGTTTTTGTTGGAGGGCTTATTTTCACTGATGGTTGTGTGGGTGGGCTGGTGCTTGTATTTCTGGGCGAGTTGCAGGTGGTGGTTGTGGTAATCGACTCACGAGTTTTTCGAAATGGTCAGCCCATCCTTTCCTTCGCTTCTCCTTTTTGGCGGTAACTAAGTTGCCGTCACTACCATCTTTCATTGGTTTCATCTGTGCTGTGTTTATCTCTTCGCTCCCAGATAGTAACCTGATTATTTGATATAGTGTTGTCAGGTGTCTGTCTCTCTTACCCGTAGCTTGTTTTGCTTCACTTGTTGGTGTGTCGTAGAAGTGTCTTTTGTTTTTCCGTGCACTCTTCTTCACTTCTTTGTCCAGTGTAGTGTTTTATAGGTTGTGTTCTCAGTTCCTCTTTTCGTTGTTCATCCTCGCACTGCACTGGTTCATCTTCTGCTTCACCATTTTCCTCTGCCTGCTCTATCAGCTTTCATGTGTCAGTGGAGATCCATTCATTGTCTTGTTTGTTCTTCCTTGCTAACATGGTTATGTAGGTTTGCTTCCACATGGCTGTCGAAGAGTTCCAGTGTTGTAGCTCGCAGGTTTCTTCAGGGATGTTGCTTAATTTCTCCCACTTTGTGCTGACGACTGACTGACGTGAAGATGTTCTTTGTAATTTGGTTCTTCAGTTCAGTTTCTGTTGTGGGTGTTGAACTTGAAGTTGAACTGTGGTCATCTGTCACCAGCTTCATTGAATCGAAGGCTTTGAACTTGATTTTGAAGGTAGGTTTCTTGCAATAGATAGTGAGTGGTGTGAACCTTCCTGCATCTGCTGCTCTTCTTGATGTTGTGTCGAGTAGGCTGGCTTTGTCTCGACTTCCTTGAGATTGAGATGAAGTCTATCTGATTTTTAGTGTAGTGTGTCTGATATCTGGTGAAGAGGAATGTATGTCACTTTGTGAATATCCATTGTGCTTGTACCCACTGCCTCCAATCAGCCAATCGTTGAATGTGCAGTGGTCTGCAGAGAGTTCTCCATTCTCACTCATCATTTAACCAAGTGCTTCTCGACCCCTGATTGGTTCTCTTCCTGTATTGTTTGCTCCGAGTTTGGCATTCATGTCACCCCACCGATTAGAATGAATTTTGATGTCGCTAACTGGGGTGGTGTGTTGTCCATTACTGATTGCAGTTGTTTGTAGAATTCCTCCTTCTTCTCTTGCCCTGAATTATTTGTAGGTGTTTGGCGTCGCATTGAATGATTGTGATTTTGCTGTCATGATGCTGGAGGAGGAGATTGGTTCCACTGCATGAGAGACAGCCTTCGATGGTGTTGTGGACATCATGATAGCCACTCGCTGAATGCGCTGGTGATTGTCATCCGGGTGGCTAGAGTAGATTATTGACTGTGCAGTTGACAGTTTGGATTGTCCACTTCCATTGCATCTGCTTTCGCGGATTCCTAGCACTTCTATGCCATATGTTTTCATTTCTTTTGGAATGTGGGCAGCCTTTTCAGGCAGCTTGAAACATCGTGTGGACATTCTGCATCCCTATGTTTACCGTTGCTTGCATCAAGAGAAGACAGCTTTTTCGAGAAACTCTGAAGGTCACTCTAACGACCACTAAAATAACCAGTTAAATTCTACTATTTCACCATAATTAAGGAAGCCTGATTGGCTATTTCAGTCGTTTCTGTAATGGCTTTTATAGTTATTCCACATTTTCTCTACGAACCTTTTAACTATGTGCGTGTATGTTTGCGTAAATATACAGTTAACAATTTAAACAATAATCATCAAAATCACACGATATTGAATTTCGAAAACTTAAAGCTTCGACTAAATTAGCCATAATCACAAAGAGTATTGAATCAAATGGTAAAGGATTTTCTTGCCTACATCTAGATGAGAATAACTTTCTGTTGTAAGAAGTAGAAAACACCTAAAAATCCAATTTTCAATAATATTTTAGTAGTTCTAGCCTACCCATACGCCACACATAAACGTACATAGTAATGAGTCAAAACTGTAATGTTGTGGCGTGGCGATTGGCGATACTCAACTCTCTAAATAATCCTTATTTGGAATTTGAAGCTGGAACTCCTGTGAACCTGGTAACTAAAGATCATTTGTTTGAACAAACAAATACTACTTAGTAAATATTTGACAGTGAATACGAAGCTAACTTTTCTTTGATAACTGAGCTTACAGTTATTTTCCTGCAGGTTGGCATGCTTAGAGTACATACCCTTGAGATAAACTGTTTTAGCTAATAGTCATAGCCCAAAACACAGGAAGTAGTATGAAATCATTTTCCTAATTAGAATAACAATTTATCTATTTTTACATGTTTGTTTGTATGTGGTAAAATACATTGAAATATTCACTTAGAGTTAAATATTATACTATCCAAGTGAATAAATGAGACATCCTGACTGACCATCTAGTATGTATACGATTAAGTGATAGTAACAGGTCACAGATTCACATAGCAGTCGAGCGAAACCTCAGTGATCGAAGTGAAATAGAAATCTAGTCAACAATCGAGTTTCGTAGCTGAGTTGGTAGAGCATTAGTCTGGAAACCCAATAGTCGTTGGTTCGAATCCACCTATGGTTCAAATTTTTATTGCACCTTCATTCATCACGCTGTCTGACAAACAAAGATTATCTCTGATAGTCAAACTGAAAATGTTAAATTTTTCATTGAATGCTTATATGAAATATGAATCTTTGAAATGATAGGAACGATTTGTAGCTCAGTTTGAGGATGATAATAATAGTAGCTTTATTCTGAGAGACATTTTGGGGATACTGTACAGATACCAGTTGAATAGAAGCAGTTACAGTGTATACATAATGAAATTAAAAATAAATTACATTCTTATATATAAATGACAAGGATGTTTACTTCCGTCTAGAACTTTCTTGAAAAGGCGGATTAACATAGGTATACAGTGATACAAGCAATTAGATTCATAATACATATATCACAGTAAGCTGTGTAATCCCTAATTTTTTTTGCTTTAAAAAGACAAAAGTTGCTTAGTTAGGTCATTTCTAACACTTTCCCCTTCACTCACGATACGAGCTAAATATGGTATTGTATTTAGTAGTACGTGTACAAAGTTTTATATTCTTTTTCATGGTCTTGCCTGAGGACCAGTACGTAAAGAGCCTTAAATGAAGAGGATGCTGGTCATCATCTGATAGAATTACTCCTACCAAATGTCTTCATGAGTTAAAATATTTATCTACAACAGTTTTAATAACAAGGTTTAAAGGTACGCCCCTAGTTCCGCTAACTATCTTCAAAGTTCTACGCAATATAGCATTGCCTTTTATCAGTAACCGAGGTATGAATAAAGGGGAACAACGGAGAAGAATAGATAAGATGTAGAAATTTTTAAAAGGCAAGAGAAGAGTTATACTAGATACTCTCAGCTTCTTATGAAGATCTAGGCAGCATTATCACATACTACAACAGAAATAAACACTATTTTCAAGTCATGAGGATCTATATTCGATTATTCAAGGTGATTTCTTTGGTTATCGTTAACTTCACATCCTGTAATTTCGTTATTATCCACTTTATAAATGTTTTACATTTTGTTTATTTTTCACATGAACATATACTTTTACTATCAGTTCACTTTTCAATCAAACATAAACTCGATTTCGTTTTATGCTTATGACAGCCTATATCTGTAAGTAAAGTATGGTTAGAGAAAGAAATTCTATCTTATTCTCATTCCACACTGGATAGCATACACATAAAAATAATAATCAACTAATGAACTTGCCACTTACCTACCAATTCCATGTTATTAATCTTATACGAAATACCGCAATGACAATGTATTTTTGACCTGGCATATATTGTAGGCTTGGCTATATATGAATATATTTGAACATTATTATCTGTATCATATATATATAATTGTTTAAAGGCAAATATGAGCGGAGGGTATTCTTTTCAACAACTCATTAGCTTCTACAGTTATAAAATCAATTTCCCTATCATAGTAATACCCAACATTTTGCGTCAAATCCATTTCAGAATGGCTATGGAATTCTAATTAAGATTTGATTCTTCAAGTTTGTTGATGGTAGTGTTCTTCAAAACGTGTATGTCAACTGTAGTAATGAGTTGAGTGTAAACTTTTTCAATTGGTTATTGATCAAATGTATGGTGAAGGCAAATTAATAATAAAGTTCCAGGTGCTATTGTATCGAGTGAGTGATTGATACAGAGAATGATGACATGAATTTACCTAAGGTCAGAGATGGAGTGGATATGTCATCCTAAGATGGTTCTTTTCTAATACAAAGTTCAGTCTTAGTTCATCTTATAGCTACAGCTTCCGCTATATAGTGAATGAGTTAATGAGTTGCATATGGTAGAGTCTTTGGAACGCGGTGCATCAGAATGAAAGCTGTGTTAGTATTATATGTGTCTTGTATCCATCTATCTATTAGATATGCTAGTACAGAACTTCTGATCGATTTGATCTCACCATTTGTAAACCATGCCGGTAGATGTTCTTATATACTGACATGGCCGTGTCTAATAGTTCACCCTGTGTAACCTGTTCCACAGCAACAGTTGAAATGGTATATATGCATGATGACGAGCTCAACTTAGGTAACGTACTCTTAAGTCTCGGGTTTAACGTTGGTTGGCTACTAAAGGATAGACATAGACGTCCTGAGTAAAACATTTTGTTTATTGCTCTGGATAAGTGTTGTGATAAAATTTCACTCAGAGTATCTTCTTTGAATTGCAGACATTAAAACAAAAGTTTTTCTGCACGCTTAGCAATTTATGTTTTTGAGTAATATGGGCGATGTTTGCTCCTACAAATTTTCAAGGATATCCGTTTTCTCTGAAAATATTCTAAAGGACTTGTAATTCCTTCTCGACACATTCCTGGGAGCAGACCGATCTTGCTCTAAACACTAGACATATAGTAGTATTTCTTTCGTACTTCATTGGTACAAAGCTAAGGAAGTGTGAATACTGTGCCTTGGCCGTCTTTGTACGTCTCTATACTAGCACATCTAATAGATAGATACAGGATGCCAAATAGATACTAACACAGCTTTCACTGTGATACACTGCATTCCAAAGACTCTACCGTATGCGATTCCTTTGCGCACTCTCCATGTAGCGGAAGCTGTAGCTATAAGATGAACTTTGTATGCAAAAAGAATACGCCAAGCCTCACTTCCTTTTCGGCCTTCCACTGACTAACGAAATTCCTCCAAACCTTCTTTTTCTTTCTTAGTCTTTTTTTCGATTTTGCTTTCATTTTCACCCTCTTCTTTTCTTTCTTTTTAAGTTAAAAGATGAACTGTTGCTCTTAGCCTTATTGTAACATTCCTAAACCTGACTAGATAGACTTCAGCTAACACCAGGCACTAAAATCTAGACAACTACAATTGCTACTCATAATTTAAGTCTACCTGATGAATATTAAAATTAGTTAAGTCCATGACTTCAGCACTGAATAACGTGGGTTTTGAATCATCAAATGTCCACCAATCTGCTCATATTTTCGAGAACTTCCTCCTGATCGGTATCAATAACCACGAAACTTAGATCTCTAAGGCTTCCCAACAATTTTTTTTTCTAATAGTGAATAAATTGTAACAGTCATTTTATCAATGCACTATAAACTAGACACTTGATAGTGATCAATTTATGTAAAATCATTTCATTGCCTATTTCTTTCTTTTTGTACTGAAGAAATCTTAATTTTCATATTCAATAATTTTTTCTTATATTTTAGAAAATGTATTCAGATTTTGAACTTCAAGGTATCAGTCCAGATGCATTGGATACAATGGCCTATAAAACAATTATGCAAAGACTTCAGGTAATCCAATATTCAGTTTACTTTCATCAATTCTCATCTTGTTTAATGGGCAATTATACTTTTCGGTTATTAAACTGTGTTACAGTTTATTATCTGGTTGATATTTGGAGGTTACAGTGAGAGTGGTATTTGATCATATAGAGAGGTTCATGTTCACTAGACGGTTTTTTTGTTGTTGTTGACTAATGAATATTCTTTTTCATTTTATAAAACGCTATTCCCTGTAACTATGCACTAAATTATTAATATTCAATTGCTAATCTAGTCATTCATCCTTCTGGCAAGAAAATATTTTCCGACTTACCAAATCTGTTTCAGATTTCTTACACTGTCCAACTAAACGAGTTAATTAAAGTTTGTGTGCAGTGAAGGTGTTATTATTATGATCGATTTGATTGTAGCTAGCAGTGGAATTCAACGCATCCTATTTACGACTCATCAGTTAGATGTACCTGTATTGCTGTGAGTGATGTTGTTCCCGCTTGAACTCGAACCTACCTACCACCCATTGTTTCAAACCCCAAAGCGTTATCTGCTAGGCCACTCAGGCATAAAGTCATTTATGACTAAATATTCAGTTACTATAGACGCCTTCGAACAGCAATTCATATACCAATTACAAGTACATCAACAAATAATTAAGGTGTCATTAGTTCTCATGATACTTCACAGTGCAATACTGATAAGTTAAGTATTTTAGCAGTTCATAAACGCGTTAGTGTGAACAGCACCTTCCAATTCTTATGCTTATCAATCTAATAGTTGCATATAAATATAACACTTCTACCACTATTACTACTCTTCGTAATTCTTTTCAGTAACTTTAGTCGTTTCTTGAAACTCATGGTCGCAAGAACATTCATATGGATATGCAAGAGAGTAGTTGTGAAAATATCAAGCGTTTAAGTGGTGTACCACAACCTACTTTGACTATATCGTTGTCACCTAATTTCGATTGAAAACTTTTGAACATAAATCAAAACTCGATATATTTCTTGATGTGAAAGTAGCATTCGATTCTGTCATCTGTGAAGTTTTGTGCCAGTAATTATAAATGGAGTACTGAGTAAGTGTGTAGCTTTAATCAAAGCTTTCTACTCCGACGCATAAAGCAGTATTAGAATTTATGAAGAGATGTCGTCTGAATTAACGGCAAATAGTGGTGTCCACGTGTCCATGTCTACCGTCCCCGTTTCTCTTTAACTTCATTATATACATGATAAAAAACAAATCACTAGATACCTCTAATCTTACAGGGATGATGGATTCACTCTTTTAAGGATGCTTGATTGACTTGGAGTACGTAGAAGACATTTTGCTGAGACGTGTTTTATGAAGTGATACGTCAGATAATTTAAAAGTGTCATTACTAGTATATGCACTTCATCTACTATATTGAATCCGATAGTGCTGCTAAATTGTCCAGGTCGAAGTAGGTAGTATTAGGTTCAAACCAATTTTATAAAAAGTTAACCAGTTACAATTTATATTATGTTCAATGTCATAAATTGTAAAAATATATTTCATTTCGATGGGATTATGTTCTTCAAGATGGATCATGAAACGATAACAAAATTATCATCCGTCTGAGCTGAAAATAATTTCCACAATTCTGTATTCCAAATCTTCAGAACAGTATTCTTATTATTTGTCCTTTGGGTTCCTAGTGGAACATAGGGCTTCAGTAGCACGTCACCATTCCACTCTGTCCTCCGCAGTCTTTGAACCTAGCTCCATGACTTCCAAGAAGCTATCACTTCCTCCTCACACTATCTCCTCAATATCACCCTCAGGTCAGACGCCCAACTCCTCGTTTACCATTTGGATTCCACTCGACGACCTGATCTGACCTGGCGCGTGATGTCTCCAAACACTCTTCTCAGTGTATGTCCAATACAATACAATCCAATCGATCTCCACTTTCTCCTTCTGCATATTCGTTGGGCGATAGGTTCTTGCCTTTTGGTTCGTCACCAGCCATAGTGAGTCCCTTGTTGCTTATTCTTATTATTCTGGCCATCTATCTGATCTGAATTTCAGTATTGACTGAACGTAGGTGTCAGCTATTCATGTATGTCTGTGGTTTGTTGGAAATGCTTTGCGTGACGTGCCAAGCCTCTCAGTATCACATGGAAGCACTGACTTGATTGAACTAGTGTTGACAATCTGGATATTGTTTACACCTTATGCTGAGTGTAGTAGATGTTCACACTGATTTGAGGTTAGTGAAGGAAAGCCCATCTTGCTGTTTTCCCGATCGTGGTTGGCTTTACATCCTCTTGTAAGCCTGTGTCGCCTGTAGTTGGGACGATGCTGTCTAGGTACGTAAAAGAGACAAATTCCTTTGTGTTTCCCCCGTTGATGGTGATTGGTGCTTCTTGTTGTTGTTGGTGGTGGTTGGGTATCCTCATCACATCTGTCTTCTCTACATTCACCTTAAGTCCTGTCTTAGCTGCTTCGTCTGTCAACTTGTTAGTTTTCGCCTGTAGATCTCCGACTTTGTGCGACATTACACATAAATCATCATCGACGAAATCCAAATCTTCTGCGGTCTTTTCATCGGTCCAGCCAGCATATGCCCATCTTCTCATAGCTCCTCACGGTTTGCTGCATGGTCCAATCGACCACAATCAGGAAGATCATCAGTGATAGTAGGCGGCAACCTTCTCTTGACCTGTCTTGACTTCAGAAGCATCACTGACCTTTCCATTGTCAATCACTTGGCTGTCATGTAGCATCATATAGCATATAGCTACTGCTCAATGAGGTTGATAAAGGTTTGTGGTACCAGAACCGTATTGTTGAAGGAGCTGCCTTCCAAATTACTTGTCGGTCGTCGCCTCAATCGAAAGCCTTTTCAAAGTGATGAATTTGAGGTGGAGAGTTGCCATTCTGCCATTGTATGCTCTGTTGTATGATGATGCGTTGCGTTGCAATTTGATGCGCACATGATTTGTTCTTCCTTAAGCTAGCCAGCCAGGCTATTACGGTCATAGTTTGAATCCAGAGCATATTTTCATGTTTTCAGGATAATGAGGCTTAATATTTTGGTTGATGTGGACAGCGGTGGAACATGAGTCCTCACCAGTTCTTGGAAAGACTTTGGTCGCCCTTGTTTGGGAGTTTGATAAGGTAACCCTTCTTCCAATCTATCAGCATGTACCTTTCCTTCCTTCCTCGAAGACCTTCTGGAACAGTAGTTTGAATATGAGGAGATTTATTGTTTTCAGGTCGGTATTCTTCATGGATGGATATCACAAGCGAACCATAATAAGTAACCTAGTGGCACCAGACAGCTATTTCGTCCTAGTACTCATTGGTGATTAGATTCGACAGGTGATTCCCGAAGTTCTAATGAGAAGTGGTAACTAGTGGGGCTAAACACGTCAAAAATGAGGAAAATTACTCAACCATGGCAATGGACAGAGGGTTCATTATATCGACAACTGAGAGAAGTACGAAATATGGATCTTCAGATTCTGAACCAGTGATCCAATGGGAAGGTGCTGGTAGTGGAACCTGAAGTTTTTGGGTTGGATCTCTGGTAGGCTGATGGGCGGGTGCTGCTGTGGAGTCCCAAACTTGGATGGACCTGCTGTCCAGTGCTCCCAGGTTTCGGATGTTCCTCCAACTGATGTCAGTCCATGATGAATACCAATCAATATCTAACTACAGGATGTTATACACTAAAAGGTAACAGTGATTGAAAACACTAAAGTGTAAATTCATCTGTATCCTGGTAAGGATTTGATCAGAATGTTTTACTAATATTGTGGGTTGCGAGAAAAGTTTATATTATGTGTAAATTTTATTTGGATAAATCTCAGTGTATTTGAAATCAAAAACTCCAACGCTTCACGCAGATGTCTGATCTGAGCTTCTTCAAGGGAATAATCAAAATGTAAATTATCATACATATAATATGATTACTTGTATTATATCGTCTTTGATTGGACCGAATTGATCGGTCTCTGAAGTCATATGGGCTCCAATGCGGATACCTCGATATTACCTGTGTTCTAATTGTAGTAAAGATCGCTTCAAACGCCAGAGCGTTATCCACTACACCACCGAGCCATGATAGCCACTTCTTGTGCGACGGCCGTAGTTTTAGTATAACTGCTTGTATTATACCGTCGCTGGTCCCGAGTCCGAATCCGGTGGAACACCATCACTCACTGGGAAGAAGGCACATCCAGTTGACGAGTCCCAAATAGGACGAAATGCGCATCCTGGATTCCACTGCTAGCCACTATCCATCATTACCATACATTATCGTAGATATATACAAATAACTGGTCAAAAGTCGTGTAGTTCATCTCTTTTCTAATCTGGTAGGGTTTATGATTGTTTTTCAATACGATTGAAAATCATGACATATACTACCTTCATTATCTTGTAATAACTGGTGTCTCAAACATAAAAAACACACACCTACAGGCGTTATAAGTATTAATCCCCAGTGGAGGACTAGTAATCCGATTTAAAAAATAATCACAAACCAGATACCATTGAACAACGAGATGCACTACACAATTTTTGGATAAATAAAAATTTCTACTGCATATACTAAAAGTCAAGTATTAACGGAGGATACTCTTTTCAATAACTCCTCATCAGCTTCTACAGTTATAAAATCAATTTCCCTATCATAGTAATACCCAACATTTTGCGTCAAATCCATTTCAGAATGGCTATGGAATTCTAATTAAGATTTGATTCTTCATGTTTGTTGATGGTAGTGTTCTTCAAAACGTGTATGTCAACTGTAGTAATGAGTTGGGTGTAAACTTTTTCAATTGGTTATTGATCAAATGTATGGTGAAGGCAAATTAATAATAAAGTTCCAGATTGCATACTAGATTGTTGATTTGATATAGCAACAGTGATACAGTATCGCTACTTCCCAAATTGCAACACCTGTGCGCCGCCGTGATATCCGATTGTCTATTAAGGGTAGGGTGTACTGCACAACAGTTCGCTCTGTTCTACTGTACGGCTGTGAAACATGGTGATTGAAGGTGGAAGACATGAGAAAGCTGACTTCAGGTGTTTGACCATCATTGCCTTCGTAGTATAGGCCGTCGTATTCCATGGTGTCACCATGTGAGTAATGCAGAAGTCAGGTGTAGTGTGGGTGTCGGTGTAGGTGTAGAGTTTAATGGAGAAGAGGTAGGTGAGTTGACGAGGTTGTGAACCTTCATCGACTGAGATGGCTGGTTGGGACATTTGTTACGTATGCTGAGTCGCCGATTGCCTCATCATACACACACACACATACACACACACAATGTTGGGGGAAGTAGGTTGAGGATGGTAAAAGGCTGGAGGTGGTCCGACTAGAGCATGGCACCAATGTATGAAGTGTTTGACTGTTGGTTTAAGCCATGAGTGAAGGGTGATGCATACTAGTCGGTTGGGGTTGGGGGGACAAGAGGCAAGCAGTGGTTGTAGAGTGACTCTAGTTGATGTAGTTCAGAAGCGATGTCAGTGGTGGAGATGTATGCCCACACACATTATCCTCATCTTAACGACGCTATACCGAATCTCACCATTTTCTCATTCTTTCTTTCTCTATTTTAGTAGTTTATATTTCTTTGAGTGAATTTGTTTTCTTTGTCTTACAGTTGACTGTCTTTTTACTTGATGTAGTGATATGAGGTGTGGCAAGTTGGACTGTTACGCAGTAATGCCTGGTCCTATGTTGATAGATGATTATGATGATGAATAACGTTTGGAGCATAATTTATTGCTCATATTCACATACGACTTTCGAACTTCCTTTATGTAGTCCTACAGTTCATTCATTTATTTTAATGGTAGTAAAATTTTCCGTATATCTGTAATATATGATTAGCTATTCTTATCACGTGTTAGATGGGGATTCAATGAACAAACTGTTTATGATCAATCCCTTCCTCCACCTAGCAAGCTATATTGGATTTTGGAATTGTCACTCTATCCTACCATACGGTGTGATTATGGGTCAGCGCATGTGGAGCAATAGCCGAGTTCTTCTCTAAATTACTTATCTTATTACGATCTATCATTATATATTTCGCTAAATTTTTGTATTCTGCTATTCTGACTGATCCAGATCGGCTACTTTAACCTACATACTTAACCTTACAACCATAATATGGTTTTTAATAGATTAGGTTATTTTTCCTAATTGGCTCTATTGGATCTTTTAGCCTACAAAGTTTCTCTTTAAGAGAGTTTATGGATTTAAATGCAATCATAATCCCAGTATTGTTAGGAATTCTATGTGAAATTTTCTATTTGCCTTCTGTATACGGTAACTTTACAGTAGATTTGGATACCCTCTAAGACATGTTGTAATCAACACTAACACTACCATTCTCTCTCTTATCAGTCCTTATAAACCTTTTAGGAAATTTCAGGGGATATTTATTCGGAATTAGTGTCTCTATGGTGTATTTCATTTCTGTATTTAGACTTTCCGACTAACTAGTCAAACTCATAAAGTTTCTGTTGAAAAAATTATACTAGAGATAAAATTATGTTTAACTTCCATAGTTTTCATATTTCAAGACAAAATATATAAACAAACAGAAGGAGTAGCGATAGGATCTTCAATAATCCCCGATCATAGCAGACGTATATTTATGGATAGTTGGGAACAAATAGCATTAGGAACATTCCAATCCACCACATCATAAAAACGTATAGTGGCGATATTCAAATGACACATTCACTATGCTGAAATCAGAGTTTTTTTCGCACACATTAACTCGATAGTAGAAGTGATCCAATTCACTTATGAATAAGAAAATGAAGAGGGAGAATTACCACCTATGTTGGATAGCGAAATCAAGAGGAGGGAAGATGGAGGAAACCAATATACATTGGAATAATACTTGGATTTCACATCATCTCACTCTACATCTATCAAAGTAGGCTTGATAAAATGTTTAAGTAATCGGAATAGGATAGATTTGTTATAATAGGAGAGGAAATTATTGTTAAAAATAATACCAATGATAACAATATTTTTTTTAAAAAGAAAAGATTTGAAACGGCAACAAAAACGAAGAAAAGAAGATTAAGAAAGAAACAAAAGGGTTGAGGGAATATGGTCTAGTCAATGGGAAGGCTAAGGGAGAAGTAGACCTTGAAGGTGTTCTTTTTGAATACAAACTTCAGGCTACATACATTCATCGTAAATTCTGATCATTAATATGTTAATAAAATTGATTTTATAGCTTTTAATACACGATTTTTGACCAGTATATATCTATGATAATTTATTTACCTAAAGAAGCTCAGATTACACTTCCATGTGAATTGTTGGAATTTCTAATTTCACACACACTGAGATTTATCCAACAATACGAAGTGTTACTGGTTTCTCACTACCGACTTCAATTCATCATTCTTGTAGGAAATAATATTTTCCGAAAAAGTAAACTAATAAGTTTGCTATTTCAAATGACATTTTAAATGATTGAAAACATTATTGCTTTATTGAATCTATCTGACTGTCTTATTATTTTAGTTAATGTAATATGATGAGAAATAGTGAAAATTTGGAATAGTGGATAGTCATTTATTTTTCAGGAATTATTTTATCAGTGTTAATTTATTACATTATTATTTGTCATTTGGGTTCCTAATGGAACATAGAGCTTCAGTAGCACGTCACCATTTCACTCTCTTCTCTCCAGTCTTTTCAACCTGACTCCATCACTGCCCACAAGCTTTCATTTCTTCCTCACACAATCTCCTCCATGTCACACTCACCTCGGACAACCGACTAGTCGTTCCCCATTTGGGATCCCCTCGACAACCTGGCCCAACCGGTCCCGTAATGTTCCCGAACCGTCTCCTCAATGAATGTTCAATACAATAGAATACAATACAATCGAATCCATCTCCACTTTCTCCTTCTGAATATATTTGTTGGGCGATAGGTTCTTGCATCATTGGTTTGTTGTCAGCCAGCCAGCCGGCCAGCCAGCCAGAATGAGTTCCTTGTTGCTTATTCTCATTATTCTGGCCATCTATCTGATCTGAACTTCAGTATTGACTGAGCGTAGGTGTCAGCTGTTGATGATGTATGTTTGTAGTTAGTTGGAAATGCTTTGCGTGACGTGCCAAGTCTCTCAACTATCACATGGAAGCACTGACTCACTTGGCTGACATTAATGTTGACAATCTGGATATTGTTCACGCTGTATGCTGAGTGCAGTGCAGTTCAGTTCAATGCAGTGAAGTGTAGTAGATGTCCACACTGATTTCAGGTTAATGCAGGTTAATGCAGCAAGAACCATGTTGCTGTCTTTCCGATCTTGTCTGGCTTTACATCGTTTCGTGTGCTTGTGCTGCCTGTAGTTGGAATGAAACTGTTTAGGTAGGTGAAAAAGGCAACTTCGTTTAGGTTTTTCCCGTTGATGGTGACTTGTTGATGATCCAATCCAGTCGATCACAATCAAGAAGATCATTGGTGACAGTAGGTGGAAACCTTGTCCTACTCCTCTCTTCACTTCGAAGGTATCATTGAGCTTTCCATTGTCAACCAATTTGCATGTAGTATCATATAGCATGTAGCTGTTGAATGAAATTGATAAATTAGTGTTAACGCTAAGTAAATAAGACATATTTTACGAAAGTGAATAAGCCTTAATAACGATGATGCTGTACTATCATCCACTTGGTAATCGTTTTTCAAGATATGATAGACTTCTTACACCTTTTAAATTCTACTGTTAACAAAATGTTTTGTTTTTGTTTTGCTATTTCGATACTAGATGGAAGAAACTGCTCAAGCTGTACGACCTGATTTAGGAAATAGCCCAACACGATCTATCTTGGGTACAATAACCGGCAGTCTAAGTGGTATTCCAAAACCGGGATTCTTTAGCAAAATATAGTATACAATGATCAGCATTACTTTTATTAGAAAACAAGAATTCTGTATTTAATATGCATATTATAAGAATTTTATACTAATGTTATTTATTATACTGCTGTGATTCACTTGTTTCTTTCCTAGCCCCCATTCCTTTCCTTTCCTTTTGTGCATATAATACAACAATTCATAAAGAGATATTTGTTAACTCAATTATTCATTGCCTTTGCTTGAATATATCTATGCATTTTCATCACGGAATGCAATATAATCATTGCTTTCTTATACAGAGATCTAGTTTGAAACATATAAAATTATTCTGATAAATGAATGATAATTAAGAAACAAAGATCAACTCAACCTTCAATTTATATACATATATCTATCTTGTTGCCTATTCTTATGGCTATTCTTTGCAGAATACTTAGATATTCTACCAAGTGCTTTTATAACAATTTGCAATATAAGCGATAATAATAATAATAATAATAATACACACATACTTATATATTATCATTTTGTAAATTTATTCATCATAATTCACAATATACATAGCTAACCGTGTGTATAAAATTCTCAGAGAAGAATAAATAAACATTCGTTATTTTAAAAGCGCCATCTATTCATTAGAATTAATTACACAAAATATTAGACAGAAGTACTACTTTTATGATCTTGTTTATTATTTCAGTATTTTTTTTTCTTTTTGATCACTTCTCATTTTTTTATTACTGCTTAGTAGTTATCTGCATATAAACAGGTTTTTTTTCGGTATTATTTTATTCTCACATGAAATATATTCACATAGATTACACAATTAGAAGGTACAAGTTCTATTCATATATATTCAAAATCATGAATCATTCAAATGGATTATTGGTCACAACATTCATACCTACCGATAACTTATCTCCTCTCTACAATAATTAGTTATAAAACATTACTATTATTACTATATTTCCTATGGATGAAAAGAACAAATCATATTACTAGAAAATTACTATTTTATGATTACATCATACTCTAATACAATTACCATATACACTGATCTGTTTTTCATGCTCTATTTTACTTCTGATCTATCAGTACACATTTTTCTGGCTAAATTCCTGATATATTTTTGTTTGTTTTTTTTTTCAGAAATTCATCTATCAGTTTGTATAATGATTGATGGTTGTATGCTGTTTTGCTTATTTAATTAGAAAAAGAAGTTGAGAATTTGATGATTATTGTCCAGTGAAAAAAAATTGTCTTCTTGTGAGGCTTGGTATTATGATTATTAACATTGGTGTGGGTTTACGAATCCACTTACCACAATCATTATTATTATACATCATATTATTCTATACCTTTATCGACTGGAGTGGATTAGATATGATGTGCTTTCCATGCCAAGCCACCGCTTACCTCCATATACCATGCCGGGAGATAAGGTTCAGGCTGGTCAGACCAAGACAGGACATCAGTTGATGAAGTCGTTAACTATTGATCTGAGCCATGTGACGAGATGTAGACCATCTGGTTGGGGTCCTTGAGACTTAAGGAATCACTCTTTGATGACTCTTGGTGAAGTGGCTGAAAATCCATCAAAATAACGTAGGTGTATTCACTCTTTGATGGCTTCTAAAGATTAAATATTTTTGAATAACCTTAATTTTTAAATTCCCTCTCCTCCTATGCAGTTTTTTTCCACTTTGACATCAGTCTTTCTTGTCCACTTGTTCTTTGTATACTATTGTAAAGTGTGGTAACTTGAACCAATCCAGTTGTGTACGAGGTTGTACGTTGATTTTGTCTATCTATCTATATCACACTTATTGATTGCTTATTGCTAACCAAGGGATAAAAGTTCTAGCAACGAGGTGGGCCGGAGTAAATTATGCCAGTGTAAATTATAAATATGTGCTTAACCACATAGTTTTTAATTCATCTTTCAGAGATAGAATAAGTTTGAACAGTATGTAATATGGCAGCCAGATAGTTAAGGTAGAATAAGCATAACTGGATATATATTATCCACTTTCTACATTTCAAATTAAGCTAAGCCTATATCAGCCTGTATAGACAAGGTTTGATTACCAAAAAGTGAGATTATTGGAGTATACATTTTTCTTCTCCGGAAATTTTTCCTAAGATGAGAAAAAATCCTTATGCCGATAAAAGAAATAACTTCACAATGTCATTATTCTAACTGAATTATTTTGGTTGAATAATAAAATTATTGAGAATAATCTTAGTATAAGAAAATGATGATTGGAATTGTAAGAAAACCAGGGATTCTAATCAAGAGATTATTCATCCATTACTCTACTGACTACCATAGAGAACATGACCAGTTGGAAACAGTGCCATTTAACTTCAGCTAATTATGCATATCCAGTGGAGCTGTGACCTAGTAGTGTAAGATGACAAGTGCGACAGTAGTCGTTGAATGTGGTACACCTTACACTGAAACCGTCATTTGCAAAACATGCTTTATTTCCTCTTCTGCTTCTTTCTTGATTTGCTCTTCATACGTCTGTTTTGTCTCTTGCGTTTCTTTAGGCGGAATCCTTACCCATTGCTGGTAATTCCCTATGATTTGTGCCAGCCTCTCAACATATACTACTTATATCCATTCTTATCAGCAACGCCCTACTACGGTATCACTAGCCCTCACACAATAGGCGTGGCTCATTGCCTACTGCATTGATGTGCACAAGGTGGTTGAGTGCGTTCTGTTTCATATGCACACATAAATGCTACTGCTCAAAATCCACTTATAATATGATCACCTTAACTTTTTAACTTTTGATAAATCGTAGCACTGATCAACATCGGTATTTCTTCCATATCTTACATAATATGAATTTCGTTAGGCTCTTTTAAGTTAAACTGAACAAACTATTTTGTAATAGTAGATTGGTTGTCTTCTGACCCGTCACACACATACAGTCACTACAGAGGAGATTTCTGATAGCTTTCAGGTATCATTATTTGTTGATACTAGTAATATCCTGTTGTGAACAAGAAGAAATAATAACTGATACTTGTTGTACAATAGGTGGTTCTTGCGCCAAGTTGATGACACTTAATGTAATGAGTATTGGGTTTGAGTCTCAGTAGGAAAAACATTACTCATTACAGTGCAAGTAAACTCAACTGAGGAGTCGGAAATAGGACGAAGTGTGTATCCAGGATTCTAATGCTAGCCACCAGGAAATAAATTTCCGGTATCATGTCCAAACTATTGACTTTAATTGTCTATATTGTGTTTCTTTTGACATTGATTAGCAAGAATCGTAATTCTACTTTAGTATAGGATAATTCTTACTATGCAACATTGAGTCTAGTCTGCCTATGTACTCACCATGAATCTTCTATGCGTTTGCTGAAAGTTAGATAGTAAGTATAAAGAACATGGCTCCTCAGTTGAGGATTGAATCAACAAGGCAAGCAGCATACTCTACAAATATACTTTATCGTCTGACTTGTTATTCATCTCTAATTTAAACTTTCATGAAAAAAGTACAAATGCCCCTTAACAAAAGTAGATGTATTCAATAGCTAAAAAATGATTCTAAATCTATTTGTTATCTGCTGCTGCTTGCAAATTTTAGTGGTGGACTTTTTTCAGTTTTACAAATTTTAATCATACCTAACTTAAAAATTTATCAATATTATCATAAGTTTTAAGAGTCCCCAAGAACATCCCTTGATTCGACAAACTTCAATTATGACCATTTGAATGAAACGTTTTATTGTTATAATCAAGTATGTGTGTAGTGGCCTCCAAGCTGATAATGCAAAAGTCGTTGGTTTAAATCTTTCTGCCATCTTGATTGTCATTTCATCTCCAATCGTCACTCAGTATTGAATAACACAAGTCTGTCAGACAGTGGTTATCTCAGATAGTCAAAATGACAAAACCTCTGCAGCTAGGTGACAGTTATTGTGCTTTCCATTGAATTTTTAATCAGACAGAATTCACTTGAGGAGTCGCATCAGACCGAACTAGCTGGTTACTGATGAAATCTCAAATCACATACACAACGCTCGTTCAGCATTCGCCAACGAGCCTCATCTGTGGCACTGAATGGCCAGATATCCGACTATCTATCAAAGGAAGAGTATACTGCGCTGAAGTCTGTTCTCCCCTGTTGTATGGCTGTGAAATATGGCCGTTAAAAGTAGAAGATATGAGGGGGTTACAGGTGTTTGGTCACAGATATCTTCGTTGCATTGCTCGTGTATGGTGAAATCACCGTATGAGTAATGTTGAGGTCAGGCTCAGGGTAGTAGTCGAGGAAGGAAAGCCGACTGATGCGGTTGTGAAACTGAGTCAAATGAGATTGTTTTGACATGCGTTAAACATGCCGAGCCACCACCGCCTACCTCGGCGTGCGATGATAGCAGAAGTCAGATTTCGTTGGAAGAGGGTTCAGGCTGATCAGACCCCAAGACATGGCACTAGTGGATGAAGTTCCTGAAAGCTGATTTGAATCGTGTTGGGTGTTTGAATATTCACACCAACCTTTATCTTCAAATCGTTTATTCTCTCAGACTACTTCGTCTTGTTTGATATCACTCTTCTGTCCACCGGTTCTTTATGTCCTACTGGGAAATGTCGCAACTTAAACCGATGCAGTTGTATGTGAGGTTCTACGTCGATCTTGTCAGTCAGTCAGTCTGCCAGTCAAATTTCAATGTTTCATTAAGTACAGTATTCGCAACTACCACAATTATACGACTCAAATATATCGATTTGTCTATTTAGTACAAGACAAATGACTGTTAGCTGACCAAGTGATTAAAGCCAAGGTAACATGAGGTAAATTTGCGAAACAGATGTTAAATACCAGTTTTAAAACACTTATTGGTGTTTTTTTTCACCACCTTGTTATGTCTATAAGGTTTGTCAGTGTATGGAGAGGTTACTTATCTCTTATTGCATTTGCTTTCTAAAAGTGACACTCTTCAGAAGTAATCTTAGCTTCAAACATGCTTCTTCAATGACAGCAATTAAAGTTTTTGTCTAACAGTGATGTGACAACAAAATAAACAAATTAAAAAATGGGATTCTCTGTAGATACTGTGATTGTCACAAACTGTACTTCGTGATCTATGAAAAATCCCACAAGTTAATTTATCATACATTTCCACTAAGAGTCTAGAAGAATACACAATTTCCAGCAGTTTCTGGTGAATCACGAGTAGTGTCAAGTTTTGGATAACTTTTATCCGACGAATGTATTCTGCAAATACTCAACTATGATTGATAAGAATATGTTTAGTTTCATTCTCTTGTGAATTGAAATAGTTCGAAATAGTTGTAAACATTAGAAGTGATTATTTACAGCCTTGATTTGTGTTTACATCATAACCTCGACTGCTTAATTAATCAGAATTAAAGTCATAAAAACCTCACTTATTTTACTAGTTCACTAGTCTACTAGCTGGTCCTTAGCCTGGATAAAGAAGGGAGGTTGGGCATAGATCTAACAACCCTACCCCGTAAAACTAATCCAATCGCTAAAAAACTTTAAAGCATGGAGAAAATAAAAGAAATGGAAATAAATTTATTCCTCGCTGGAATCGGAGAGACGAAATGACGTCGGTTGGTGAAAGCCTTCGAAAAACCAACTGGCAGATGTGTCTTCTCTTGATGAAAGCAAAAGTAAGCAAGGAATGTCTGCACTATGTTTGAAGCTGCCTTGCAAGGCTGTCCAGATTGCAAAAGAAATGAGAAGATATGGCATAGAAGCGCTAGAAATCTGCGAAAGCAGATGGAATTGGCGGAAGAGGCAGCGAAGATAGGACTTCAGGTGAACGTAGAGAAGACAGAGATGATGAAGATACTTAACCAACAACAACAAGCACCAGTCACTATCAACGGGAGAAACCCAAACGAAGTTGCCTCTTTCACCTATCTACCTACCTACCTAGGCAGCATCATTTCAACTACAGGCACACAAGAGGATGTCAAAGCCAGCATCGGAAAGTCAGCAAAACAGGCCTTCGTGCATAAATCTGAAGTCAGTGTGGAGATCTAATGCACTCCACTGCACTGCACTCAGCATACAGCGTGAACAATATCCGGATTGTCAACATTAATGTCAGTCAAGTAAGTCAGTGCTTCCATGTGATAGTTGAGAGACTTGGCACGTCACGCAAAGCATTTCCAACAAACTACAAACATACATCATCAACAGCTGACACCTATGCTCACTCGATACTGAAGATCGATCAGATGGCAAGAAAGAATAAGCAACGAGGGACTCACTATGGCTGGCGACGAACCAACAAGGCAAGAACCTATCGCTCAACGAATGTGCAGAAGGAGAAAGTGGAGATGGATTCGATTGTATTGTATTGGACATACACTGAGAAGAGTGTTTGGAGACATCGCGCAGCAGACCAGGCCGTCACGTGGAATCCAAATGGTAAACGAGGAGTTGGGCATCCGAGGTGAGTGTGACATGCAGGAGATCATGTGAGGAAGAAATGAAAGCTTGGGGGCAGTGGTGAATGTAGGTTCAGAAGACTGGAGTGAAGTGAAGGAAACGGCAACGTGCTACTGTAGCTCTTTTTTCCAGTAGGAACCGAAATGATAAATAATAGTAAAGTTATATAAAAATAGAATAAATTAGGCTTTAATTTCTATGTCAATACCTCACCTCCACTACTTTTGCTCTATTTATTTGCTAATTACATGATGGTTTGTTTGATTATAACCTACTTACAAAGTGTTATACTTCATCATTAGACAGAAAGAGGTGTCACTGTAGTCTACAATGGTAAACGAGTTCACATTTAATCTACTGATAAGCTACTGTGTAAAACTGTATGCACAGGCATTTCTTCAAAAGTTCTTAACTACTAATTCTCCTATGGTCTCAAGGACCCCATCCAGGTCGTCTACTAAACAACTTGTCACTCTAAAACTATCATTTGACTATTTGAGATAGCCGTAGTTTGGGAGACTAGTATTTATATCTGAACCGCGACCGGATTCGAACCAGTGGACACCAGGTTACCGGCCCGGTGCTCTAGCAAATGAGCTACGAGGTCCGACTGTTAACCTTATTAAAGCCAAGATGACTTATGACGTGAGTTCTCGAAAAAGACAGCAAATAACAGTTATAAAACACTGTTACTGGTATTTTTCACCATTTCATAACATCTAACGACCGCGGTCCAGATTTTCATCTCACCTTCAAATATTACCCAGTATAAATAGTCTGCCGAACTACGGCTATCTCTAATAGTCAGATGATAATCAATATGATGCTTCCCCTCTCTGATTCAGTTAGATTTCGATTGGGATGAGAAGTCCTGACTAGGTAGCCAGTGTGAATATGGTCAAGCTGTAGTAACGCATCATGAACTCACATAGTAGTCGGGCAAAAACCCTTAGTGACTGAAGTGAAATAAAAGTCTGGTTAGCCCTCTAAAGTTAGACATAGAATGAATAACTGAAAACTGATAAAAGAATAACATGAAATGTGTTTTCATACACCTTTGATATGATAAACATTAAGACATTCAACTACATTTTATCCCCAATGAAATAAACTGTAATTATGAACGATTTATCAGATGATAAGTAGTTTCTCAAGAGTTCAAAACGGTTGTCGTATAGTCATCAAGTTCGGATTTACAACTGCCGTTCATTCGTCCGTTTAAAATCCAGCATAAAAGAATAGAAATTAGGCTCAAAGCTGTGTACAACTATCGAATTATACCTTCAAACTTCTGCATTCTTTGCCTAATGTACAATAAATGATACGATATCTTCGGATTAATTCGATCCGGCAGTTTATGGGGATTTATTCGTTGATTTCAAGTTATTATTCATCATGGATTGACATCAGTTGAAGAAACATTGGAAATCTGGAAGCACTGAACAGCGGTTTCGTCCTACTACGGGACTCCTCAACCTTACCCCATCAGGGAACCAACCTAGGAACTGTAAGTTCCGCTACCAGCACGTTATTATTAAACCATTAGGTTGGGATCCAACGATTCATATTTCCTACTTCGCTCAGTTCCTGATAAAGTGCAACCTCCATCCAATGCTGTCATTGATTAACTGTCCTCATGTTTGACATGGTTTGCTCTCTGATCACAACTTCTAATTGGAAATTCGGGAATCATCTTCCGAAGTGAGTCACCCTTGAGCACTAGATTAATTCAGTTTGGAAGTTTGTGAGGATTTATTTGTTGATTTCAAGTTGGTATTCACCATTCACCATGGTGGGGTCTTAAGTGCCCACTTTTGAGGAGTCCCATACTGGGACAAAACATACTCAGTGATCCCAGGTTTCTAATACTTATCCAGCTAATCTCAGTCCATGATGAATACTAACCTGAAATCTTCAGATTAAGTTAGACTAGATTAATATTAAACAGTTGAAAAGTGGTAAATCTCCCCATCCACCGACCCCCAACCCCACCATCTGAAACGCGTTAGTACTAAACAGAAGTGTACCGTAGAGGATGAGTTTTTCTTTTAAAAATTAAACGATTCAATGTGACTATTTATCTCAAATGAGCGTATCGATTCACTTCGAATTAACTAAGAGTTCATTGAAGGAAATATATATGCAATGAAGTAACTTGGAATAAGTAATTATCCTAACTGAAACCAAAATTAATTTCACAACATATATATCATAACAAAATAAAAAAATTATACAAGAAAATAAAGTTGATTAAAATTAGATGGATAAAACAGGGACAAAACTGAACAATAGACATAGCGCAATATGGTGTCGTATCACTCAGTTTATTGGCCATACTGTTAACGTGACCGATAGAATTGTGTCAACACTATGGAATTAACAGATTCACTGGTAACTATCTAACTCTGTAGGATCAGTGTTAACTGGAATAGCCTAGTGACAGTCTCAAACTTAAAAGCTCGGTCATAAAGTTTTGAATCTTGAGAGAAATTCAAGTTTCCTAAAGATTGCAGATCCCACTTACAGATGATAGCCAGCCAACGATCATAAGAACAAATTTCAGAAGGATACCAAGTAAATAACTTCAAACATCTTGATAAAATGAAAATTTGGACTGCTGCAGGGTTCAAACACTTAGACATTGGTTTCCTATCAAGTACTCTACGAAAAATGAGCTACAACACCTAACTGCTGACCAGATTTTAGTTTCATCTCAGTCAACAAGGGTTTCACCCGACTATAATGTGGATTCTTGACGCGTTACTACTGCTTGATCGTACTCACACTGGCTGCTCATTCAGGACTTCTCACTCCAATCTAAATCTATATGAGCCAAACAGGAGGAGCATCATATTGATTATCATTTTAACTATCTAAGTTAAATGTGGCAATCGAAGTGAAATTAAAATGTGGTTAGTAATCGAGTCTCATAACTCAGTTGATGGAGCACCAGGCCAGAAATTCACCAACCGCTTGTTTAAACCCTCCCATGGTCCAAATCTTCACGTCACCTTCACCATCATCATCACCAGCATCAATACAAGTCTGTCAAACGAGAGACATCTCAGATAGTCGACTGACAATCTTGGATATCGTGAAGGATGGGAAAGTAGGAACTTGTTTCCATGATACTCTGGGATCATTCTGATAGCAAAAAAAGTAAGTTTTACATTAGGGAGAAGCTATTGAGAAAATGATCAACAAAACTTTCTCTTTAATCGTATTAAGGTAAATCTACAAAAGAATAAACAGTAATGTAAGATTTCAGTATGAATTGACTCTAGCCGTAGACCTATTAGTGACGGAGGATGGCTGTTTTAGGCTAGTGAGGAACTCCTCAGAAGTGTACATCGATGATCCTCTACGATATCGAAAGCCATGATCTTTAGTCTTCTAAGCAAGTATTTTGCTATTTAACCAGTAAATTACAGTCTGATGTTTCAAGATTTATCGTCTTTCTAAAACCAATATGCAGTGAGAAGCTTTGAAAAGTAATCACACTTCATCTTCATATGTCGTAGACAAAGACAAAACAAACGTAGAACCTCGCAGACGAGTGCATCACTTCAAGTTGTCACATTTCACAGTAGTATAAAAAGAACGGGTGGATAGAAGAAGAGTGATATGAAGGTGGACAAAGTTGACCGAGAGAATAAACATTCTGAAGATAATGATTAGTGTGAATATTAAAGTTTTATAAAACGTCAAGCAGCGAATACGTCTGCGCCAGTGTGACTGGTTTTCAGACACTTCGGCGACACTCTTCAACCACAGATTCTGGTCATCTCGGGAACCCCAACCAGATAACACATGCCTACGCACACAACTCAGACCAGCAGTCAGGGACTTCATGCGCTGTTGTCATGTCTTGTTCAAGCCACTCTCAGCCTTCTTCCAACCATAAACCAACTTCCCGTCGAGGTAGGCGGTGGTGGCTCGGCATGCTCAACGCATGTCAAAGCAATCTCATTTGACTCAGTTTCACAACCGCATCAGTCGGCTTTCCTTCCTCGACTACTACCCTGAGCCTGACCTCAACATTACTCATACGGTGATTTCACCATACGCGAGCAATGCAACGAAGATATCTGTGACCAAACACCTGTAACCCCCTCATATCTTCTACTTTTAACGGCCATATTTCACAGCCATACAACAGGGGAGAACAGACTTCAGCACAGTATACTCTTCCTTTGATAGATAGTCGGATATCTGGCCATTCAGTGCCACAGATGAGGCTCGTTGGCGAATGCTGAACGAGCGTTGTGTATGTGATTTGAGATTTCATCAGTAACCAGCCAGTTTAGTCTGATGCAACTTCCAAAATGAGTGAAGTGGTCGACACATTCCACCACTTCTCCTACTCTGCTTAAACTGGGAATGGTCGCACCGGACCAGTCATGTAGTATAACTTAATATTAGCCAGGTGCCAGCGAAAGGCATAACAAACATACTCAGATTTTTGCTTAACTATTTCTAAAGACCCTGCATGTATCTTCTACATTGTGAGTAATCCCCTCTATGTGTCGCATAATACACATTGGCTTTTGCAGTTCTTTCACTACTGAAACAAAAGGGAAGTTGGCATGAAAGTTGTACAAATGCTAATGACATTGATGTGAATTATTTTGCAACTAATTAACATAAATATGTAAATAATTTGATCCCTAGTTTGTTCTATTTTCAGTGAGAAACAAACATTCTCTTGGATTCAGTTTTTCCATTTTTCTTATTACTGTTTTCAATTTTGAGACTGATTCATAGGTAATTTGAAAATATTTACGATCGCCTAAGTTTTAGTGTTTCAGTTTCGTCTAAAAACAAAATTAAAGCTAAATTTGTCAAAATTTCTCATAAATTTTAGTAGCTGTGGTCTAAAAACAAAAAAAAAGCATCCGGAAATCTCAATCTTTCAATGCCATGAAACCACTATAATTTAAGCTAAATGATCGTTGTTCTAAAACTTCTTAAGGGATTTTATGTATTTTTCGTGAGGAGACATGACTACAAAAGGAAAATGCCATCGATTCTCAGTGACAAAGACAAATTCATCCAACATAATTCGCTAGAAGACATTCAAAAGTTGCAAAAACTGTAAACGTGGTGGAAATTCTCAATATATGCGATGAAATCAATAAGAACAGAATAATCACAATGTCAGCAGGCAACATCTAGAGATAATGGTTCGTTTACCTATCTGCAGTATGAATGTGTTTTTTCCCTTAAGGTCAAATAACCATCATGTAGCGACGAGTTATATTTAAGCAAGGCAAAAAATCAAGCCCAGTAAACAAGGAAATGAACGTCTGTCATTAAAATGGGGGAAACTATGAGGAAGAAAGAGGTTGAAGGTTAAAATGTGAAGGTTATGGTAGAAAACTACACAAAGAACGCGTTGACCCTTTTATCGACCAAGGTAGACACAGTAGATAGACATATTTCCTTTGAATACATACGTCCTGTTTCCTTATGTTGATACCTATAGCTTCGGGTATGGATGTGAGACGAAATGGTATCCATTTAAAAAGATTGCAGGGGGGCATAATATTCCACTGAACAGATGTAATCTACCTTGATCCGATTTCCCTTACTTACTTTACTAAATGCGAAAGAATTGTACTGTTGATACACTTTGTCATTTCTTTCCCTTACCAGACACGTACGTACATGTTCAAGAGTACGTATTGACAGAGTTTTTTGAATCTAGTCTATGTAATTAGTTCCACAGGAGCAGTTGAACATGTTATGATCGGTAGTACAACCTAACAGTCTACGAGCTATATGAATTTAACACGCAAATGAAACGACTTTAACACACACCAGAACGTCAGCCATCATAACAACAATATCACCGACACGCTAAGACAAAAGATAAGGCGAACCATTGAAAGAGTACTTTTTACTGTCACAACAGTAGTTAATACAGTTGAGAGGAATGCTAAACGACTCTGACAACGCTAAATCCACATATAGGTTAAAATAGCTAACAATCAATGAGTTCAGCGTTTAGAGTAGAGGGAATAAAAATTATCAACGGTGTGAAAATAGCCGTGTAGGTTATTTTAAGGTTATAGGCAAAACATTAGGTGAAAGTTATGCAAAATCAGGGGTATATAACAGAATTCACAAATACACACATCGAAGTGTGACTATCATTGGTAACCTATCCTTGGTTCGCTATTTAATTCATTAAAATCTATGAAATGCGAAAACTCACATTTGTATGACTTCTGAATATACACAAATTAAATATTCCACTGCATCTCATTATCTATATTGTTCATCGATATATAAATTAGCTAATACAATCGTAAACCAATTATATGAATTTTCTTTCAGATACTTTTGAATTCATTGACTACTTCAATAGCATCAACATTAAACGTATACTTTTCGTTGATATGCTTTGAAGTAAAATTTGATATTCTTTGTGATTATGCACCTTTATATAATCTCATTTTCTTTCTTTCCCCCCCCCCCAGCCATACTTCCCCAAAGAAAAAAGTCTTAAATAATTGGTACTGTGATGTAATTAACCTATGAAAGGAAGTATTTCCAGCAGTTCAATAACATCCATCCTTAAGACTGTTGTTACTCGACGTTGACAAGTTACATGCGAAATTTTTGGCTAACGATTTAATAAGCACATTTCCCGGACATAAGAGAGATAAGAGATAACATTCAATTAATGTGTCATAGGTGGGATGACACAACATGTTTAGTAGGTATCAACACCGCGCAAGGTCATATCAATTTACAGTAAGAAGAAGAAAAACAACTATCATCTTCTGGATTCATTTCGGTAACTCACACTGGGATCGCTGATGCACATTTCATCTTATTCGTGACTTGTCAACTCGATATACCTGCACCGCAATGAGCGATAGTTTCCCCAATGAGATTCAAACATAGTGCTCATCGCTGCAAACGACAAAAGCGTCATCCAATAAGCCACTTGATACTTGTAATTTCCGATTACTATACAGCGTCGAATTGATCGACCTCTATTGACGCGTTCTGGATTCCACTACTAGTGACTAAGAAAATGAACACAACGTCATGAATATCCGACAACACCAAGGTATCCGCATAGTTCATCTGCAACAGAAGATGAAGAATATAAGTGTAAAACTTAGGCACTGTGGTATGATGCGATTCCATATTAGATCTGTTTGTTTGATACATAGTACAATCGATTTTTGCAGCTGCGTCACCTCATATTCTTTGTTTTTATTGATAACGAAGTTTTCCATATCTCTGGTATAGGTTTTGCGTCATTCCCATGACGTGTCGGGTGTTGATTTGATGAACAAAAATTCAGTAATCAATCTCTCTAGTTACCTAATTATATTGGACAGTGGTTTTTCCCTACCCTATCATGTGGCTGTGTGTTAATTAATGCATGAACTGCAATAGCCGAGTCTTTTTCTAGATTATTGATCTTATTTGGGTCTGTCATTCTATATTCAACTAAATTTCTATGTCCCGCTAATCTGACTGACCGCGACCGTCTATTTCGACCCATTTCCTTAACCTCACAGTCATTGCATGGAATTTGGTAGTTTAGATTATTTCGCTTAATTGGTTTTGTCAGGTCCTTAACCTGATAAGACTTATCTCTGAGTGAGCTTGTAGGTTCAAATGCCACTCTAAATCTGGCTTTGTTGAGGATCCTACGTAAGGTTTCTGATCTTCCTTTCTTATATGGTAGCACAGTAGACGTTTGCAACTCGTTTTTTACTTGTGTCATCGTTATTATTCGTATTCCCATTACTGCTATTATTTTGTTTCTGATGTGTTCATACGAATTTCTTGATCAACAGTAGAGGACAATCATCAATGCTTCTCTTATATGTTATAATTCTTCATTTAAGTTCTTGCACTGATTGGTAAGATTTTTAGTTCTATCACTTAGACATTTGACTAAACCTACCTTAACTGATATCGGATGAGATGATCTGAAGTCTAGATACTTGTTGGAATGTATTGGTTTCCTGTAGACAGTAGTATCCAAACTACCATTTTATCATCATCATCATTTTATCCTACAATCCAACACGTGTAATTCTTAGTTTATATGCATGAGGAAACTGTTGATATGTTCCGATTTCAACATAGTGTATCATCCATGTGTCGCCACCATATCTAAAACTTCGTAAAGCCATATTTTCCCACCTATCTATAAATATATCTGTTACGATTGGGGATATTGATGAT
Organism: Heterobilharzia americana; assembly: GCA_944470555.2. Taxonomy (NCBI): domain Eukaryota; kingdom Metazoa; phylum Platyhelminthes; class Trematoda; order Strigeidida; family Schistosomatidae; genus Heterobilharzia; species Heterobilharzia americana. The sequence continues at coordinate 136,516,985 of OX104127.1, read as the reverse complement.
CCCATTGTTTCTCCTTCTGTTTGTGCATATATTTTGTCTTGAAACTTGAAGATTTCAGAGGTCAGACGCAACTGTAAGCTTAATATAATTCCATCAACCAATTTTTTAGTTCTGTGAATAAGTTCTAAGTCAACATTTAGTTGGTTTCTGCCTCTATTGCTGTATTGATTGGTATTCTAGTATAAAAACTTGTTACACCGAAACCAACCATTTTTTTTTCTTCCTCTTCTATGTGTAGGTCATTAAGTCTTTGTTTTAATCGGTAAGAACTGACTAGTTTAGAATTTGAACGGTTCCTAGTAGGATATAATATCGATGCTAAGTTCATAACGTTGGGGTATTTCGGAAGTGAATTATCAGTCTAGTCGGATAATCTGGTTCATGAACCTTAATAGTGCCATAAATTCTGCTACAATTATTGGCATAGCAACGGGAAATTATAATTATCGAACAAAATAATCTTCCTTTATGAACATAATATCAACTGGAAAGGAAGGTGGATCGGTCAGAAAATCAGCCTATAGGAATATTTCTAGGAAAGACTGAGGACCTCTAGAAGTAACCACTACCATAATAATGCTCTATAGAGGCAAATACACTATTACTTATAATATATTCGATTATCTGAGTGATAAAGACTACTTGATAACCCGTCCTTAGAATAACTAATTTACCAATCATTCAGTATAACATGTATCCCCCAGTACATAATGGAAGTCAGTAATCATATACTGTTTTAGGCCTTAGCAATATGCCACACATTTTGTGTGAGCGCCGATCATTCTTCTTATCTGTCTGCTCTGTTCTTAAGTATTAGATGGTACGCACGATTTTAAGTAATAGCTAACTCGTACACCGCATACAGTTGACTCCGGAAATCCCAGACGAAAATAGAGAGAAGGGAAGATTGATCTGGATGGATGAGTTTATTATTTCCGAAAACATTAGGAATACCGAAATCTAAATCCACTAGATAACCTTGTGTACATCCGTGGAGTAGGCAGTGAGCCACATCTATTGTATGAGGGCTAATGAACCCCCCCCTAGGCTGCCCAAAACCTCCGTAGACGGAGAGGTGTTCAAACCAGTGACCCATTAGCTGAAAGTCAACTCCAATATTAGAGATGTATATATTTATGTGTATATTTACAAGAAGTAACCTTGTCCAGAGTTTGTAATGTTAACATATTACAAGCAAGCGTCAACCAATCAGCGATTTACTTTAGATAGGGGAAGGAGGAAACGAACCACTGACTATGGGCGCGAAAACAGTAATTTGACAATGTACAAGTTAATAAATAATGTTTTATGCAAATCTTAGACCTCCTAACACTGATCAAACCACATCAAGTGTAATTTGGTTCAAACCAATAACCTACTGGCTTAAAATTGAGCCTGTCATCTAACAGGCTATAAATATGCTACGCGCTAGTAAGTCGAAAACATGAGATATGGAGACCGTGTTAAATTTAACACCAAAATTAATATCTTATATAAATGATTGAATTACAATTGTAAACATATGCCACACCAGAATCTATAGGTTTGTAAGTAGAAGATCAAATGGCTTATTTTAGGCATTTATTAACTTCAGTCGCTTGTTTAATAAATTTATTGGTAAACAATGAAACTAGATAGGATTTGAATAAACCGCTCACAGTCCTACGTCACCCTTTCAATATTAGGCATAATTTAAACAAGATAATATCTCAGAAAAATGACTAAAATAAGTCTATATATATAATTACAATCCACTAGATGGCGTAGAATAATGCAGAATGTAGTCAATTTTACGAACCAACACTTTTCTTTAATTTCTCATCGAATTTCTTTGCTTTGAACAATTCAAAATCTTTCTTCTTATCGAATAAGCTGATCTAAAGAAGAGATAAAGAGAAGAAAATGTACTTAATTACTCACTACATATATTAGTCACTTTGAATTGACAGATGTGTATATACAAATATATACAAATCACAACTTATTTTGGATGCTTCAATCAGGTACGTGCACAATGTGCACCTGATGCTAAAACACCAAAAGAAAGAGGGGTGGGTGAGAACTTAAGGAGACCAGAAATATTGGCACTGACGGATTTAAAAAAATGACAATTATATAGCATTATCATTTGACTATTGGAGATAGCTATGGTTTGGCAGACTAGTATTTATACCTGGTGATTGAAGGTCAAATGAAAATTTAGACTAGTCTGCTAAACTACGGCTATCTTAATAGTCAAATGATAATCAATATGACACTCCCCCTCTCCGATTAGTTAGATTTCGACTGGGATGAGAAGTCCTGACTAGGTAGCCAGTGTGAATACGATCAAGCTGTAGTAACGCTTCACGAATTCACATGGTTGTCGGGCAAAACCATGGTAATTGAAATGAAATAAAAATCTGGTCAGCAGTCGAACCTCGTAGCTCAGTTGGTAGAGCACCGGGCCAGTTACCCAGTGACCTCTAGTTCGAACTCGGCAGCGGTGCAAATTTTCCTTACACCTCCAATCATCACCATGTATAAATAGTTTGAGTAATTACCGAATCGGATAAAAGCAACCTGACAGTAGCTATGGACAAATTTAATGTGTGGGTTTGTGGGGATTTAGTGATTTTTTGAAGTTGTATTCATCATGGACTGAGATCAGTTCGAGGAACATTGGAACCTGGGAGCACTGCACAGCTGTTTCGCCGTAGTATGGGACTTCAACGTAAAACGCACCCATGAACCTACCACGCCAGGGATCCGGGACATTCAGGTTCCGTGGCCACCGTGTTACTATTGCTCCCAGGTTCCAATGTTCCTCCAACTGATGTCAGTCCATGATGAATAATGACATGAAAAACGTTACGGATGAGGCGGATTAACTGTAAGGAGTCATAAGCATATTGAAACACGATCATACAAGGAAATTAGAAAGCCTACAGACACAGTTATGAATCAGGTTGAAAAGATTGAAACGTCAACAGCTGACCTGATACGACAAACACAGCCATCTTTTAGTGGGTCTCAGTGTTATAATTTAAGGCCTAAAACTAGTAATCCAAGTAGAATGTATGGTAGCATTAAGGTTCATAAAATAGGTTATTCTATATAGTCAATAGTTAACTTTAGAAACAACAATATGAGCTATCTAAAAATTCAGCATCCACACTATCCATCCATCCAAATCAACATAAGACCAGGCATTACTGCCTAACAATCCAACTTGCCACACCTCATATCACTACATCAAGTAAAAAGACAGTCAACTGTAAGACAAAGAAAACAAAATTCACTCAAAAGAAATATAAACTACTAAAATAGAGAAAGGAAGAATGAGAAAATGGTGAGATTCGGTATAGCGTCGTTAAGATGAGGATAATGTGTGTCGGCATACATCTCCACCACTGACATCGCTTCTGAACTACATCAACTAGAGTCACTCTACAACCACTGCTTGCCTCTTGTCCCCCCAACCCCAACCCACTAGTATGCATCGCCCCTCACTCATGGCTTAAACCAACAGTCAAACACTTCATACATTGGTGCCATGCTCTAGTCGGACCACCTCGAGCCTTTTACCATCCTCAACCTACTTCCCCCAACATTGTGTGTGTGTGTGTGACGAGGCAATCGGCGACTCAGCATACGTAACAAATGTCCCAACCAGCCATCTCAGTCGATGAAGGTTCACAACCTCGTCAACTCACCTACCTCTTCTCCATTAAACTCTACACCTACACCTCCGACACCTACACTACACCTGACTTCTGCATAACTCACATGGTGACACCATGGAATACGGTGGCCTATACTACGAAGGCAATGATGGTCAAACACCTGAAGTCAGCTTTCTCATGTCTTCCACCTTCAATCGCCATGTTTCACAGCCATACAGTACAACAGAGTGAACTACTGTGCAGTATACCCACCCTTAATAGACAATCGGATATCACGGTGGCGCCATAGGTGGCGTAAGTTGGCGAAAGCCAGTTGAGCCTTTTATGTTTGTACAGAGATTTCATCGGCCACTGAGCCATCAGAGCGGGGCTGATCCTACTTCCCAGATAAGTGAAGTGGTCGATACACTCAACCACTACACTGTCTATTGTTAGTCACGGCGGGGCACCGTTGAAGACCAATCGTGAGGCAACAATTTGCATTTGGGTGATGAGAAATGCATCCTAAACATTCTCAAATTGCCACTCAGTGTCCAGAAGACTTTGTATCTTGTCAGCATCTTCACCTAACAGGACTATGTCATCTGGATATTCTAGGTCTAACGAAAACTCTCCTGCGATTAGGTCAACGACTGTGTAATCAGGTGACGAGAGGGAGACCTCAATAAGAATATCTATGACTAAATTGAATAAGAATGGTGACAGTGGGCAGCCTTGACGGATACCACTCGATGAGCATAGCTCCCTGGACATCTCATCGTAGGCTCTAACACGCCCACAAGTGTTCGAGTAGAGAGTTTTCAATAAGGTGATGTACTTACTCGGTACGCCGTTCACTGAAAGACATTACGATAAGACTTCCCGATCAACGGAGTCGAATGCCGCCTTCAGGTCGAGAAGTACAGCTAGTGTCGGGTATCGACAAGCGTATCTGTGTTCCAAAATCTGGCGCATTATGAATATTTGGTAGATATACCCGCGGCCGGGTCTAAACGCTACCTGTCTGGTTTCTCAGGCTTGCTGTTCCCGAGCTCCAATCAGGCGTCTAGTGATTATAGAACCTAGAATCAAAGTTATCTCTAGAGGACTTCTCGCCTTTCTTGGAGACTGGGGTAATCAGTGATTTAGACCAGTCAGAGGATCGTATTTGATTCCCATTTACTGGTTAATACTTCCGTTAACCTTATCAGTTTTCATTTAACGAGCCTCTATATGAATATACCAACTAATATGGCACTTGAGACAGCCAGAAATGAACTCACAAATGACCATGAACTCAGTAATAGAACTGAAGTTTCTGCTGGAAAAAGTATACTAAAGATAAAATTATGTTTAACTTCCATAGTTTTCATATTTCAAGACAAAATATATAAACAAACAGAAGGAGTAGCGATAGGATCTTCAATAATCCCCGATCATAGCAGACATATATTTATGGATAGTTGGGAACAAATAGCATTAGGAACATTCCAATCCACCACATCATAAAAACGTATAGTGGCGATATTCAAATGACACATTTACTATGCTGAAATCAGAGTTTTTTTCGCACACATTAACTCGATAGTAGAAGTGATCCAATTCACTTATGAATAAGAAAATGAAGAGGGAGAATTACCACCTATGTTGGATAGCGAAATCAAGAGGAGGGAAGATGGAGGAAACCAATACACATTGGAATAAATACTTGGACTTCACATCATCTCACTCTACATCTGTCAAAGTAGGCTTGATAAAATGTTTAAGTAATTGGGATAAGAGTTTGACTAGTAAGTCGGAAAGCCAAAATACGGAAATGAAATACACCACAACTTATTTTGCTAAACAAATGGAAAAAAAGATGACTACATCGAATGAGACCATTGTGACTGAAGTTCAAAAAGATTAAAAATTTATTAACCTGAAGACAGTTTCTACAAACCAAGATTAACTAAAGTAACATTAGGAAGTAGAGAGTTAAGATAGAGTAGGACGAGTCGCTTACCATATTCAAGATTTTAATGTTACGGCCGTTAAGCTATGTAGTGATATATTTTATCAATGATTAATGTAATCGGAATTCAATTTGGAAGGCGCAGGTCTTCCAAACTTAACCAATGTATGATGCCAAAAGACTAAATGCATAAGAGTCATTGATGCAAAACCGTCTCTATATCTAAATTGCCTATTATAGCGAACAACAGATTATGGTTACAAAAATAATGAAAAAGTTTACCCAAAAGATAGGGAATTCGTAATCACTTGAATGTGATCATTGAACTGAGAACTTGAATTTGAGTAGCTTACTAACTAATCATTGACATAGGCTTGACTAATTTTAAAATCCTTGACTGAGTGGATTTTTTCAGTAACCAAGGTTACAGCATCGTTATAACTTCAGCCAACAAAGGGCGCATAACAGTAGTCATAAATAAGGACCTTAAACAAAATCATCAAAGCAGGACAGATTAGAAAACAAGACCAATAGTGAATGAAATCCAGTAGACCTATTCTCCCATGTTTCGAAGGTAGACCAAAAATAAACAAATCAAACATCCCACTATCACCATTCGTTACACTTCAAGGAACTCTAGCACACAACACTATCAAAAGAACTCTTCAGAAAATTAAAACATCTGGTAGAGAACCCCATGCGACCACTTCCTCAACTCTTTAAAACAATTTTTGGAAAAGATCAAGCAAATGCATATTGATAACGACGAAATGATGGCGTCTTTCAACGTTATACCTCTATACATCTCAAATGAAACGAAACTGGCTAAGGATACAATGATTCTTCTCCTCAACAATGATACAAACACCACAACAATTTGAAGTTTGATGGAATTAACTGATTTATGCTTTACAACATATTTTTAATTCAACAGTAAACTCTACAAACAGATAAAAGAAACATCAGTGGCATCGCCTATATCAGGACTAATTGTAGGAGTAGTTATGTAAAGATTGGAAACTGTGGTATTGCCGTTGACCAAATCATTAGACGGAATGAACTGAAAAACGTTTACAAACTAATCAACAACATTTTCGATGATATCAAATTCACAACTGAAAAAGAATCAAAGAACGAACTTGCATTTTTAGACGCTCTAATCACTAGAACGGATTCGGGGAAATTGGAAATTGAAGCAATACAGAAAACCAATTCATACGGATCAAATCCCCAATAGCAATAGCAACAACCCAGGAGAACATAAAATCAGTTGTTTAAAAACACTGTTCAAAAGAGTGAAGACATACTGTAGAACAGCAACCTTACGGAGAAAAGAAGAAAACTATTTAATGACTGTTTTCAAGAAGAATGGGTATCCATGCAACTTCATTAAAAAGATGTTTACATAATTCGTCATCAACCAAGAAGTTAACCTCGAAAACCAACATACGAATTGTCCTATCCTACGCAAAGAACGTCTCTGAGATCACAAGTAGATTAGTGAAGCCTTTTGGAATTGCTGTAGTTCATAGGCTCACAAAATCTCTTCACTCTTTTTTACGCAGACCAAAAGATGAAGTAACAAAGGAAGACCAATCAAACATTGTAGACAAAATAAACTGCAAAAAACATTATATATCGAATAGACTGGTCGCCTTCTTCGTATCCATCTACATGAAGATCATCAACTGGCAGTAAAGCGTCGTGATATATCTTCACTCATATCAATGCATAAAGACAATACTGGATATGAATTTAACTGAGAAAATGTGGATAGAGGAAATAGAAAGAATATTAGATAACTTTTAGATGCTTGATATTCAGATCAGTCAGTAATCAACAGACGTATTGATATTGGTGCGAAAATTCCCACTTAAACATTTCGTAAAATAAACAATATGGGCGAAAAAAATATTTCTTTTCAGTTATTTCCCCATCAATGGCTCTATACTAATATATAACATTTTTAAAACGTAAAATTACATACCAATCTAGTGGTGAGAGTTGTTTAATGAAAGGTTATCAATATCAAAGTATCAACATGGTGATAATTGATCAGGTAATTAAGACAATTAACTAAAGCATAGATCAACTATAGTAGAAAGATTTTGTGAAATTTTCAATAGATTCTTACATAATTCATATTTTGTATAATGGTAACTAAAGGGCGAAAATGAATTGTTACGTAAAGTGGTAAAGTGTTGACGGTAATTAGAGACAGTACAGGGAGAACAAGACGGCTAAAACTGTAATAATAATAATGGTGGTCGCTGGTTCGAATCCGGCCGTGGTTATGATTTTCATCCCACCTTCAATCATCACCCAGTACAAATGCTAGTCTGTCAAACTACGGCTATCTCAGGTAGTCAAATCATAAATAATAGAGCTATTAAAATATTAGTCATAATCAATTGTGGGATGAATGAAATGAAGGGTTTTGTTGAAATAAATAAGCTATGCAGATGGCCAAGGCAAAGGAAATGGCTGTACGAATTTCTTCTGAATACACAGACTTGGTTTGTTTAGGTGGATTCCTATGGCATTCCTATGGTATTGACCTAATCTATCAATCAATAAGAAATAACAAGGTCAAAGTTCACATCGGCAGAAGAACCAATCAAAACGCATATGGAGACAATGACCAGACCATGGCAGAAATGACCAATCACACACAAGGTCAAGGTATTAAGTATCTTGTGAAAAAATCTTTAAAGCTCATTTCCTTCCGAAGTTTGTGCTGATAATTTTGTCTGGAATGACAATAAAAGCTCCACGATTAAACCATTCAACTCAGACAACACACCATCATTGTATTGAAGCACATAGCTACTGTTAATTCCTTATCAAAAGAATGATAAAATCTTACCATTTTGTGGAATATTCCTTATTCAGACTTATTATTGATATATACCAAATATGTACGAATAAACGTTTTACTGATTAGTTATATCTCATGAAAAATTAAAAAAAGACAATAAAACTTAAAAATGGAATCCAGGAAGCGCATTCCGTCCTATTCGTGACTCGTCAGCTGGATGTACCTGCCTTCCAGTCAGTGATGTTGTTCCCGCCGGGACTCGGGCTCGCAAGTAATCGCTTCAAACGCCAGAGCGTTATCCACTACACCACTGAGCCACGATCGGCACTTCTTGTGAGACGGGTATAGTTTTAGTGTGATTGCTTGTATGACACCGTCGTTGACTGGACCGAATTGATCAGTCTCTGTTGGCATATGGGCTCCTGTGCGGATGCCTCGATATTGCCTGTGTTTTAATTATGTATAGCAATGATGGGCAGTGGCTAGCAGTGGAACAACATCACTCACTATGAGGCAGGTACATCCAGCTGACGAGCCCCAAACAGGACGAAATACGCATCCTGGATTCCACTGCTAGCCACTGCCCATCATCACTATACATAAACTTAGAAAATTTTCTTTTCGACAAATTGTTTTCGTAAGCTATACATTCGTATTTATAGTTATGTTTATAAATGGGTAGTGTTTCTCTATACATACATCGATTCAAGAAATTGATTCTAGCGATAGCGAAGATCCTTTTACAGTGAAAGAACTCAACAACTTTCTAAAGTGCTTTCTTTTAAGCTTGCTACAGCGAATAATAGAATCAATCTCTTGAAAAGATTTATGTAATTATACAGAAAAGCGACCCATTAACTATTGATAGACATATATTTTTCTTGTAACTATAAATAGGCATGTACAGTATCTGAAAATGATTTATCGATAAGAAATTGTTCTTCACTTAATTTCCCACGACCTATTAAGACTTTTTCGATGATTAAAACAAATATGCATTAACAAAAGAAGTTCGTTTGTTTACATCTTCAATTTTGAGGTTTGTGTAGATTTATTTATTGATTTCAAGTTAATATCCATCATGTACTGACATCGGTTGGGGAAAAATTGCAGACCTGGGAGCATTGGACAGTTGTTTTGCCCTAGTATGGGACTCCTCAGCAGCCTCCACCTATGACCTCGCCTTATCAGGGGTCGAACCCAAGATTTCCAGGTTGCGTGGCCAGTACGTTATCATTGAGCCACTGGGTCAGAAATCAATGATCCATATTTCCGAATTCCGTTAGTTCACGATATAGTATGACCTGCATCCAATACCATCGTTGAGTAACTATCCTCATGTTCAATTTGGTTGGCCCCACCGGTCACGACTTTTTATTGGAACTTCGAGAATCCCCTCTCAAAGTTAGTCACTCTAATGAGCACTAGATTAATTTCGAGATCTGTAGGGATTTATTCATTGATTTCGGGTTGGTTTTCATTATGGATTGCCATCAGTAGAAGCCATTGGACCATTGGATTCCGACGCAGTGGCTCAATGGTAACGTGCTGACCGCAGAATCTGAAGGTCCTGAGTTGGATCCCTGGAGGGGTAGGGTCATGGGTGAGGACAGGACAGTAGTCCAGTGTTCCCAGGTTTCCAATGTTCATGTAACTGATGTAAGTCTATGATGAATACCAACCTGTTAGATTTTCAACCAGTACATACTGATGCTTTGCATAGATAAGCGACTAACCAGTTCGAATTCTGGGTTACTATTAAAATTTTCCACAGAACATATTACATGAAATTCTTCCCTTTTAGTTTGTTTTAGTCTTTCAAATACGTCCTCCAAACATATCGCATACTCTCGCGGATATTTTAAATCATCTGAAGTAGTCATTTTTTAAGTTAATAACAAAACAAAAGAAAAATATCATGTCAGACAGAAATGAAATTTTGAATGAACAAAAAGGGCATTATATTCCTATTCCTCGAATACCTATGTTGAATAGCATATTCAATCTTCTACTGGTTGAATCAACCACAACCATTGAACATTGGACACTAACCGGCTGCCTTCATTGCTGTTATTATAAACACCATTCAGATACAACGATCAATTTGTTGGAAATTATTGTTCTAGGATGAATTTGTGAAAATATTATCGGTTGAGAATTCCATAACGTATCACACACATTGTTTGGATTACAGTTAACATTATTAGTCAGACTGAACATCCTTTTTCAAGCATATATGCTTCTTATTGTTAAATTATTCAAGGAAATGATATGAATAGTACTTTCATTATTTATTATATTAAATATGACTTGATTCATATTTCTTAGGTATCCAGCAATTGGTAAATCAGGCAATTCAACTTAATATAAAAGTAGAAAAAGGATTTGTTCATGTGGAACTGAGAAACGCATTTGATGAAACACGAATGAGATGATAAGCTTACAGAAAATTCAAAATATTCCCTTTTATTCTAAAATTGTTTTGTACTTTAGTTTACATTATCTACATATGATCATATAGGAGAAAGTTTAACAGAGAATACTTCAAGAAGTGAATATCTTTACTCCATGGTCTAGTGGATAAAGCTTTGATGTTTGGAGGGATAGATACTGGGTTTGAGTTTCAGTGGGAACAAAACCACCCACTGAGAGGCATATATATCTGTCTGACGACTCCTAAATAGGACGAAACGTGCGTCCTGGATTCCACTGTCAGGCATTAATCCATCACTTACAGTCGAATATCACAATGGTTTACAAATTACACAACGAAAAACTGAAAAACCTATTAACTAAACAGAGAAGGTGGATTTTAGGAAGTTATACGAGAAAGTAGACTTCCCAACATAGACCGATGACTTCAACAGATACTAAGAAGCATTAACTCGGTTACAAGGAAGTGACTGATTTGTGCAAGTGAATCAAATCTGTATAAAAATAGTCACTAAAGTAGTATAGCAATAAACGTCTTCAAATGTGTTATCGACTGGTGAAGTTTTAAGTTTTACAAGAAGTATGAGTTGTACATATAGACAGACAGACAAGAATCAACGTACAACCTAGCACCCAAGTGCGTCATTACATGTTGTTACACTTCACAGTAGTTTACAAAGAACAGGTGGATAGAAAAGGAGTGATATGAAGGTGGACAAAGTTGACTGAGAGAATAAACAGTCTGAAGATAATGGTTAGTGCGAATATTCAAACTTTAGAAGATGTCAAGGAGTGAATACATCTGCGTCACTATGGTTGATTTCCAGCCATTTCACTAAGAGTTCTCAACTACTGATTCCTATTTTCTCGTTGACCTCAGACAAGTAGTCTGCATCTCCCAACACGACTCAGACCAAAGTCACAGACATCATGGACTGGTGCCACGTCTTGGTTTGGACACCCTGAACCCTATTCCAACCTAATCCACCTTCCCCTGGCATGATACGTCAAGGTAGGCAGTAGTGATTCGGCATGCGCAACACATATCCAAGCCATCTCAATCGATAAACGTTCACAACCTCATCAATTGCCTTGCCTACTTTACCTAGTACCCTTCGTCTGATTTCAAAATTGCTCATACAGCAGTTCCACCAAACGTGAGCAATGTAATATATTCGAAATAGCCTTTGAAGTATCTGTAAAGTGTCTTAAACTGAACAACTAGGTGATATACCCTTTTCATTTTTCAAGACGTAAGCATTTCAAGAAGTGTTGAAAAAATATTGAAGAGAGACTCAGTCATGTTAACCTGAAGAGAGGATGATTATAAATGAATCCTTTCCATTCTAAATGACTTCATTACATCAAGCTCGATTTAATTCAAATTAATCAAAGCCCAAAAATACACGCATCAATTATACATATCATAAAAAAATTTCTATCTGATAATTAATTTACCCATGTATGTGGACAAGAGGCTTCATAAGATTTTCTTTGATTACCACATCGTTGTTTTATTAACTTATCATTAGGCTCTTCATGTTCTGTACATAGTTTAGTTATGCATTCCCAATAAGCATCACGTGATTTCCAGCATTCTTCTCTTTTCGATTTCGATAATAAATCAGTTGATGTCGGCATAAAAAAAATAGCTGAAATTAAATAACAGAAATAAGAAGAAAATAATCCCCTTTTAATTTATTTCATGTTTACACTACAAAAAAACACCTCTTATCAATTAATTATTTACTATATCCATTAGGTAATAAATGAAAGAAATCTTTTCCAACGAAGTATTATTACATAATATCATTATTTTTCCTTTGGGTTCCTAGTCGAACATACGGCTTCAGTAGCACGTCACCATTCCACTCTCTTCTCTACAGCCTTTTCAACCTGGCTCCACCACCGCCCACAAGCTTTCATTTCTTCCTCACACCATCTCCTCCATGTCACTTTCACCTCGGACGCCCAACTCATCCTTTCCCATTTGGATTCCACTCAATGGTCTAGCCTAGCCTAACGCGTGATGTCCACAAACGATCTTCTCAGTGTATGTGCAGTCCAATGCACCTCCACTTCCTTCTGCATTTTTGTTGGGCGATAGGTTCTTGCCTCGTTGGTTCGTTGCCAGTCATAGTGAGTTCCTTGTTGCTTATTCTTTCTTACCATCTGATCGATCTTCAGTATCGAGTGAGCGTAGGTGTCAGCTGTTGATGAATGTCTGTAGTTTGCTGGAAATGCTTTGTAACGCGTCAAGTCTCTCAACTATCACATAGAAGCGCTGACTTGACTGAATTAGTGTTGAAAATTCGGATCTCTGACGAAGTATATCTGGCGAAAATAGACTATTCTATCAAAATATTTGCAGTTAATTTAGCGTCCAACAGAAATCGAGTAATTCAACCTAATATTATAGCGACAGAAGATTATAAGTATCAAACAACAACCGATACCCATTGGACAAGAGGGAGCTGTCGTGCCCCACAGGCTTTGGTATTTGAAGCGCTTAATACTGGACTTGAGTCTTAGTGAGAACACGATCACTCACTGAGTTTCAGGTATATCCAACCGACGAGTCCAAAACAGGATGAAACGTGCGTCTAGGATTTCATTCCCAGCCACAAAGCGGACTACAACATAATGAATACTTGGCTTATATTATATTGTCTGCATTTCATACATACACACATGCAAAATCTTTCTGTTCAACAGCTAGTCATTTATATCACAGTCAGTTCAAGCAATCAGCACAATACGACAACATAAATGACAAACAGATACTGATGGAAGTTGAGGAAAGAACTGAATTTTAGAAGAATATAGCTTAGCACACTGTAGTCGCCTCTTCTTAGGATTTGAAGCGAATAGCGATAGAAATTAATCAAAAGGAGTTATGGTTGGTTCTTATACCCTGGTGATAATTATCTCAGTTCGTCTAACTAATTGTACATGGCCATCATCTTTAGAAACCTCTGGAGATAAATTATCAGCATCTAATTGATGCTTTGCTTTTATACTACATATGCAAGAGCCGTAAAACTTAGGTGAAGACCAGAAAATCAATGTCACTAACAGATTTCCTCCGTGGTTGGATAGTAAGTAGAGGAATCCTGTGAGATTCATACTCAGACACTACGAGAAGATTTGTGCACTAGGTCATGGGTTACATCTGTTGGTTGAAGGTGGATGATGTTGCCTGTTTACTGAAACCTTAGTAGGCGGAGAGCGGTTCTAGCCTATGATCCACTGGTTGAAACCAAGTGCTTAGACCGATAAACCAGAGTAAATGAAGTGTGATAAAAGGTAGACAGTCTGGTTGTTGAGATATCTCAGTAGATATTTCAATCTCTTGCTTCGAGTGAACCCAATAAACACGAATTTATAATCCATCCCTTAGCAAACGGCTACCTGTCACAGAGTTTATCATATAAACCTATAAACGCTTAAATTGTTGTACATATTCAGAGATAATAACCGAAGTTGCTTTAATAATATTTGGTTGCACGTTCGTGCAGTAGGAAATTAGCCACAGCCTTATTCTGTGAGGGCTAATTGTACATATTGCCTGGCTGCCCAAACCTCGGTAGGTGAAGCGGGATTCGAACCCCTGACTCATCAGTTGGCAGTCATCTCTAAATCATTGAGCCACAGCTCCACTGGAACTGCTAACATCAGAAGTTAGGTATGCTCAATTGGTACTGCTTATTCTATTCTGCTATCGTCAAAAAGACAGAACATTTTCAGCTGAATACTATGAAGAATCAATTATTAGCAGGGTAATACTTACTCATCACATATGCATTCCTCGATGCATTATAGACATGCTAAACTTTAAATTTTTCTCTCAATCTATCCTTTCAGCTGTAACAGTAAATGATAAGCTCTTGATAATTGAGCTTTACACTTACCAGACAAAATGTCATCACAGCTTAAAGGTGATAACTTGAGATCGTCAGTAAAACCTTTTGTAACAGACAAATAACAGAACAAAAATGATACCTTGACAAAAGAAAAATTCAATTGACGTTGAATGTATCTGATAGCTTGCTACTAGTTAAACGGTGAAAATCATGTGAGACCATATATTCCTTTTTGGACAGATACTCAGCAGCAGTCAATTATGATTAAAAATATCAATCAAGGTAAAGGAGAAACATAAAACAACTTTAAAAATAGCTTATAATGAAGGATGATATCAAATCGAAATCCATTCACAGCAACCTTATACACATTTGTGTAATAAGCAATGAACTACATTCCTATACTGTGAGGGCTGATGGTACAAACTACCTAGCTGCCCCGAAACCTTGCGACTCATTGGTTGGCAGTCACCTGACTAAACCATCGAACCACGTCTCCAGGATACAGTAAATACATAACATCAGTTGGTAATAACAACAAAAAGTGTGATAGACAAGCTAAGGTGAATTTAGTGGACAACATTTGATCACATTATCAGGGGGAATGCAGTCAATCCAGTAATGACTCGGATTTTCCGTGGGAAAAAAGGAAGACAGCTCAACCGATGCTTCAACAACTATGTACGGATATGTAATATCAAGATCAGGGGCCACAAATACTACTTGAACGTTATTATTACTCATCCACTATCTAAAAGCATGTTGGCAAAGAGAAGTTCAAACTCTAGATTTACATCACCATCATCAACACAAGAGCAGGCATTACTGCGTAACAATCCAACTTGTCACACCTCATATCACTACATCAAGTAAAAAGACAGTCAACTGTAAGACAAAGAAAACAAAATTCACTCAAAAGAAATATAAACTACTAAAATAGAGAAAGGAAGAATGAGAAAATGGTGAGATTCGGTATAGCGTCGTTAAGATGAGGATAATGTGTGTCGGCATACATCTCCACCACTGACATCGCTTCTGAACTACATCAACTAGAGTCACTCTACAACCACTGCTTGCCTCTTGTCCCCCCAACCCCAACCCACTAGTATGCATCGCCCCTCACTCATGGCTTAAACTAACAGTCAAACACTTCATACATTGGTGCCATGCTCTAGTCGGATCACCTCGAGCCTTTCACCATCCTCAACCTACTTCCCCAAACATTGTGTGTGTGTGTGTGTGTGTGTATGACGAGGCAATCGGCGACTCAGCATACGTAACAAATGTCCCAACCAGCCATCTCAGTCGATGAAGGTTCACAACCTCGTCAACTCACCTACCTCTTCTCCATTAAACTCTACACCTACACCGACACCTACACTACACCTGACTTCTGCATTACTCATATGGTGACACCATGGAATACGACGGCCTATACTACGAAGGCAATGATGGTCAAACACCTGAAGTCAGCTTTCTCATGTCTTCCACCTTCAATCGCCATGTTTCACAGCCATACAGTAGAACAGATCGAACTACTGTCCAGTACACCCCACCCTTAATAGACAATCGGATATCACGGTGGCGCCATAGGTGGCGTAAGTTGGTGAAAGCCAGTTGAGCCTTTTATGTTTGTACAGAGATTTCATCGGCCACTGAGCCATCAGAGCGGGGATGATCTTACTTCCCAGATAAGTGAAGTGGTCGATGCACTCAACCACTACACTCTCTATTGTTAGTCGCGGTGGGGCACCGTTGAAGACCAGTCAGTTGTGGGTGTGTAAGGAGAGATTACAAAGAGACAACGGCGAGTTTCACTACTCCTTTTAGTTCTCACTGAGCCGTGCAGTCAGACAGCGCAAAAGCGACTGTCAATTGGGATCCAGTCTAGTAGTGAACTTTCTGCCCTAGTGCATGATGCTGTGCCTACACCTACAAGACCGCGAGAGCTAACATCGAATCTCCAGAAACTCGATTCACTGATTGCAATAACTCAGAATCTTAAAAAAGCATAGCCTTATTCTAGACAATTTACCTCTCATTCTGGTGAAGAAGTATGCATCACAAACAGAATAATCAGTTTTTAAAAGAATTGTCAATTTCGGGAAGATATAATCAACTAAGTTTTATTTAGTTTTCATGAAAAATTTGATTTTATTCATTCGTACTGTCGCTAAAATCAAATAAATCATCAGTCTTGTGATAAAGATTGTAATGAGAAAATATTTTTATCACTATTTTGTCGCTTAGCTGGGAATAATAAAATAGGGTGGATGACTACAAAACTAATCGAAGAATAAGGAGAAATCCTTTTCACTGAATCTAGTCACTAGAAAAGGTCACTTATATGGACGCATATATATATATATATATATATATATATATATATATATATATATATACGTAATAAAAAATGCTTTAGATTACAATAAAAAGCGATGGTCCGGTGTTAATATTAGTCAAAGAGATGTATAAACCAACTTGTAAGGGAGTGGATCATATGAGAAAAGTAGGAACAGATAAATGAAGCTTAGTAATCAATTTCCAGCCATATTATCAACAGTCTTCAACCACTGATTCCTATGATCACAAATAAATGACATCTTTTCATAGGTCAACAGTCAAAGATTTTACACACTGATGCTATATCTTCAATTGGCCACTCTTCACCTTCTTTTAAACGAATCCTACTCCTATTGACAATAAATATGAGTATTACAAAAGTAAGTTGGCTCAGCTAATGGTAACTCATAAATTCAATCATAGAAATCCCTTCATTACCTAGCAATCTACGATTAACCTAACCACTGTTCATATGATAGTCTCACCAGATGTAGACAATGATATGGAGGACAAATAGGATTGAAAACCTGCAGAATCATGATGTCTTTTACGATAAAAAGCTATGGTCTCAAAGCTCTACACTTGCCACTCAATATCTCACTAACAACACCAATGATGTAAATCGGTAAATTCCAAATATGCCTTTCCTATCTGAGCTGTGATTTTCTTATCAAACCATTATATTAACGTTGTTGTACTCCACAGGTGGAATGATCAAGACATTCCATCGATTCACTTCATATCTTTAAAATAGAAGTCGGTGCAGACCAGTTATTGAGCATCGTGTTACAACCATTCAGAAAAATACCCATCAATCCGTAATGATACTACAAGAGACGTGTACATATTTTTCTGTATACAGATATAAAGATGGAATTCAGTTGAACAATTGATTCTTTTCATCAGGTACTTTTTCAATTCGAATGGACTATTCACCTCTTCTTAGTGTGAAACCTATGGTGATAAAAGTAATATCCTAGTGAGATGTGACAACGGAACTAAGATATGTTAAAAGTGATGAAAAATCTGTACGTTGTACAGGTGGACATAAAGGATAGTTGTTATAACCGACAACCAACCAGGTGACCTAGAAATAATCAATTACTATTGCTCAACGATGGAGAGACTAAAAGATGCTCTGGATTCAAGATTAGAATCAGAATAGGCTGGCTTAAGGAAGAACAAATCATGTGCGCATCAAGTTGCAACCATACGTTACGCATCATCACAGAGCAGAGCATAGAATGGCAGAATAGCAACTCTCCACCTCAACTTCATCCATTTTGAAAAGGCTCTCGATCGAGGCGTCGACTGACAAGTGATTTGGAAGGCAGCTGCTTCAACACTACGGTTTTGGTGCCACAAACTTTTATTAACCTCACTCAACAGCTATATGCTATATGATGCTACATGCTAGCCAAGTGATTGACAATGGAAATCTCGGTGATGCCTTTGAAGTGAAGACAGGACACAGGAGTAAGACGAAGTTGCCGCCTACTATCACCGGTCATTTTCCTGATTGTGGTCGACTGGACTGAACTGGATCATGCAACAAACTATGAGGAGTTGTGAGAATATGGCCATACGCTGACTGGGTCGGTGAAAAGACTCTACAAGATTTAGATTTCGCCAACGATGAAGATTTATGTCTAATGTCCACAAACTCGAAGATCTACAAGCGAAAACTAACAAGTTGGCAGAACAGGCGAGACGAGGCAGTGAAGACGGCACTTCCTTCAGGTGAACGTAGAGAAAGCAGAGGTGATGAAGATACCCAACCAACAACAACAAGCACCAATCACGATCAACGGGATAAATCTAAACGAAGTTGTCTTTTTCACCTACCTAGGTAGCATCGTTTCAACTACAGGAGGCACAGCCACAGATGAGAATGTCAAAGCCAGGCACGATCGGAAAGACAGAAAGACAGGCCTTCCTGCACTAATCTGACGTCAATGTGGAGATCTAATGCACTGCACTCAGCATAAAGCGTGAACAAGATCTGGATTTTCAACACTAATTCAGTCAAGTCAGCGCTTCTATGTGATAGTTGAGAGACTTGACGCGTTACAAAGCATTTCCAGCAAACTACAGACATTCATCAACAGCTGACACCTACGCTCACTCGATACTGAAGATCGATCAGATGGTAAGAAAGAATAAGCAACAAGGAACTCACTATGACTGGCAACGAACCAACGAGGCAAGAACCTATCGCCCAACAAAAATGCAGAAGGAAGTGGAGGTGCATTGGACTGCACATACACTGAGAAGATCGTTTGTGGACATCACGCGTTAGGCTAGGCTAGACCATTGAGTGGAATCCAAATGGGAAAGGATGAGTTGGGCGTCCGAGGTGAAAGTGACATGGAGGAGATGGTGTGAGGAAGAAATGAAAGCTTGTGGGCGGTGGTGGAGCCAGGTTGAAAAGGCTGTAGAGAAGAGAGTGGAATGGTGACGTGCTACTGAAGCCGTATGTTCGACTAGGAACCCAAAGGATAAATAACAATAATAACAATAAGCCACCCGACGCTTAAAACATACTTCAATGGTAAAAACGTTTCTATGAAAAGTAGAAAGGTAAAAAAAACATTAAATGGGGGTGAGGCTGTTGTGCATGTTGTGAGTATCTCTCAGTTTAGCATTGATGTTCTGACGCAAAAGTTGAATCAACTTCTATCCATTTATTCACCTAAATAGTTACCTACAGTTTCATTTAAGAGCCACATTCTACCCTCTAAACACTCCCCAGAATCATTCAATCCAAAATTTATTTTCACACTGGCAACTAAGTCGACCAAACCAGAAAAAATAATACTTTTATAATAAGTATGCTTCGGGAATGGAAATTTCATAATAACAGTGCAAACTAATCTACGCTTCTGGCTTTCATTCAAAAAACAAACAATGGAAACTTCTGAGGTCTAAAAGTCAACTTCAAGCGATTTTCACACATTCCGAATTCTTGGCTGCCTGGGATTTCACTATAGAATGAATGTATCCTGAATTTGCATTTCCAGCCAAGGAACACAGCTTCTTTGTCTATAAACCCGTTGACCAGAGAAAACTGATGAACGGTATATGAGTGGTATTGTGAAGCCACTAATTCAACGCTATTCAGCCCTTGCTCTCCTACTATTCAGTAACCAAACAGCCTTATGGCTTACTTCAAGTTATTTGGTTGACTGTTGGCATTTCCCTTTATTTCCATCTTCAACTCATTTGAAGATAAGCGTATGGACTTTATCAAAGACCATTTTCCAATGTAATCACCAGACTTGGAGACTACCCATCACAACGCACTGAGATAGATGTTAGTTGGATGGGAGCGATCGGCAGGAAGCCCTGCTTGGCACAGATTTCGTACTTCTTGGAGCAAGTCAGTAAGGCGTATCTGCAACCTCGACAGCTCTGATGTCTCGCCTGAGGTTCAAACTTGCGTCAACCAGTGCTGCAGTCAGTTACCACTTAGCTATTCGGACCTAATCCAGTCCTACAGAAGGTAAATCGCGGTCCGAGAAGCTCAGCACTAGGCGATGTAAGTTCGAATTTCAAGCAGGAAACCAGTTTCCTCGGGGTTGCAGACACGCTTTGTTGACGAGTGCCAGACAGCATGAGAACTAGGTCCAAAGCTTCCAGCCAATTGCCTCCATCCAACTAGCATAAATCATAGATGTCGTTTAGCTTACCTGTAATTTCAGATATTTTGTATTATAATCGCACAAGTGCATCCAAATAAAAATATGACGGATAAAATAATGTTGGAAGTGTTCATATAGGACAGGAAAAATTACTAGTTCATCAATTGACATGGCCTTCAGGACAAGTGACTCTCTGACTCTCTGATTAGGTCAGAAGGCTTAGGGTAGTGACACCAAGGCATAACACCAGTCTCTGAAGTCTCTGACGGTTGGTCTGAGCAGTGTAGGGTGATGTAGACCGCTTGGCTGAGATCTCCGAGACAAAAGGAATCAGTGGTGGGGAACTCTTAGTGAAATGGTTGAAAATCGGTCACAATGGCGCAAATGCATTCAGTCCTTGACATCTTCTAAAGCTTAAATATTTGCACCAACCGTTATCTACAAATTGTTTACTCTCTCACACAACTGCGTCCGCTTTGATATCACTCCTTTCCTATCCATCTTTTGTTCCCATGCTACTGTGCAATGTGGTGAATTGAACCGGTGCAGTTGTGTGCAGGGTTCCACGTTGGTTTTTGTCTGTTTATCTATATTACAGACAGTCCCCCAACCATTTATAGCATAAAGAAAACTTCATGAACACAAATATGTAACCTACACCATACATACAGATAATAACCTCATAAGTAGAATATCTTGGTTTAGCTACTTCCGGCTAGTCAAGAGAACAGGCTTATTTCAAAGAATATATGCCGTAACTCAGTATGCGTGATAAGAATTCCAGATACAGTGGTGTAAAATGATACCATAAATACATTACTAAACAGCTTTATACCTAAAAAAAATCAAGTCATTTAGAATTTTATTCATATCGAACACCAAAGCACACTGGCAAATTGTAGGTCCACAACAACATGACCATCATTATCGCTAGAACATATCATTATGAAAAAATTAGGAGAAGAGAAGAAGACGAAAACCACCTTAGAAACAAAATGTATTATCAAACTATCAGGAATCTGATATTACAACAATGCAAAAACAATCACGGAAGATTGAGTAGGTGAATTCCATTTAGCTCCAGAAACTTCGATAAGTAGAATAAGCAGTAGACTGACAGCCTATAATGTGTATTAGAAGGATCAAACTCTGAAAACAAACAAAATAGAAAGAACCATATATATTGAGACAGGAAATATTTTCTGTGCAATAAAATTCTTCTAAAAAAGGTAACGATTTGATTGGCCAAAAAGGCATCTGAATAACTTCATCAGATTACTAACCACTAGTTACGATAACTAACCAAAACTTACACAAGAAATATGGCGTACAGACTGATGAGTTTGCAGTTGGGAAGTGGAGTCATGGTTTGGGGAGTTAACTTTCAACCAATGCGTATCGCGTACAAATACCACTCCACTAACCGAGGTTTGAGATTATGAATCTTCACTGACTGAGATGGCTTGGACATATACTGGGGATACCGAGTCGCCAACACCTATTTCTCAACATGCAACGCTAGAGGAAGCTGGATTAAGTTGAAAGAGGGCGATCAGACTGATACGTGGAACTAGTTCATGAAGTCCCTAACCATTGGTCTGAAACGTGTTGGGAGATGCAGACTACTTGTCTGAGGTCAACGAGAAAATAGGAATCAGTAGTTGAGAACTCTTAGTGAAATGGCTGGAAATCAACCATAGTGACGCAGATGTATTCACTCCTTGACATCTTCTAAAGTTTGAATATTCGCACTAACCATTATCTTCAGACTGTTTATTCTCTCAGTCAACTTTGTCCACTTTCATATCACTCCTTTTCTATCCACCTGTTCTTTGTAAACTACTGTGAAGTGCAACAACATGTAATGACGCACTTGGGTGCTAGGTTGTACGTTGATTCTTGTCTGTCTATCATTAGCTATTACATAATAGGTTAACTAGTTTACTAGTTACTAGCCGGTCCTAAGCCCGGGTAAAGAGGGAAGGTTGGGCATAGGGCTAGCAACCCTACCCCGTAAAACAAATCTAACCGCTAAAGAAACTTCAAAGCACAAACAAAATATAAAAAATGAAAACAAACTTATTCCCCGCTGGAATCGGAGAGGCGAAATGACGCCAGTTGGTGAAAGCCTTCGGGAAGCCAATTGGCCGATGTGTCTTCTCTCGATGAAAGCGAAAGTAAACGTGGGGACATGGAATGTCCGCACGATGTTTGAACCCAGTAAGGCAGCCCAGATTGCAAAGGAGATGAGAAGGTATAACATCGAAGTGCTTGGGATTTGCGAGAGCAGATGGAATGGGAGTGGACTCTCCAAACTGTCAACTGGAGAATCAATAATCTACTCTGGTCACCCAGACGCCAACCACGAGCACACTGAGGGAGTGGCTATCATGATGTCCTCAAGAGCATCGAAGGCTCTCATGCAGTGGGAACCAATCTCCTCCAGGATCATGACAGCAAGATTCAACTCAAAAGGAAGAAAGGTCACAATCATACAATGTTATGCACCTACAAATAATGCAGAGCAAGAGAAAAAGGAGGAATTCTACAGACAACTTCAGTCAACACTGGACAAGACGTCAGTTGGCGATATCAAAATTCTAATGGGCGACATGAATGCCAAACTGGGAGGGGACAACACGGGAAGAGAACTAACCATGGGTCGAGAGGCGCTAGGTGAAATGAATGAGAATGGAGAATTGTTTGCAGAATTCTGCGCATTCAACGATTTGGTGATTGGAGGCAGTGTGTTCAGGCACAAGGATATTCACAAAGCGACATGGACTTCACCAGATGGACACACTAAAAATCAAATCGACTTTATCTCAATCTCAAGAAAATGGAGACGCAGTCTACTTAACACAAGGTCAAGAAGAGGAGCAGATGTAGGTTCAGACCACTATCTAGTGCAAGGAACCTTCCAAATCAAGTTAAAAGCCTTCAAGGAAGCTGGTGATAGACCTCAATTCAAGTACAACACTCGGAAACTGAAGGATGAAACTACAAAGGAGATCTTCAAAGCAGCCATCAAGACAAAATGGGAGACGTCGAGGGACATCCCTGAAGAAACCTGTGTAGAAGAACACTGGAAGTCTTTGAAAGCTATGTGGAAAGAAACCTGCACAACAGTATTAGGAAGGAAGAAGAAAGAAGACAAGGAATGGATCTCGACGGATACCTGGAAGCTGATAGAGGAGAGGAGGATGGTGAAGCAGAAGATAAACCAGTGCAAGGATGCTCAACGACAAGAGGAACTGAGCACAATGTATAAAACACTGGATAAAGAAGTGAAGAAGAGTGCACGCAAAGACAAAAGACACTTCTACGACACACTGGCAAGTGAAGCAGAACAGGCTGCAGGTAAGAGAGACCTGACGACATTGTATCAAATAACCAGGTTGCTATCAGGGAAGAGACCAACACAGATGAAACCAATAAAAGATGAAGAAGGAAATTTAATTACAAAAGAAGAGAAACAGAGGAAACGATGGGCCGACCACTTCAAGAAGCTCTTGAATCGACCACCACCTGCACTTCGTCCAGAAATACCACCTGCAGCCGCTGAATTACAAGTGAACATAAATCCCCCAACGAAAATGGAAGTCCTGAACGCCATAAAGCTACTGAAATGCGGGAAAGCAGCAGGACCAGATGGAATACCGCCAGAAGCACTGAGAACAGATGCAGAGACAACAGCGGACATGCTCACACCACTATTGCAGAAGGTGTGGAGGGAAGAGAAGGTACCTGACGATTGGAAGAAGGGTTACCTTGTCAAACTGCCGAAGAAGGGAGACCTCAGTGCTTGCAAGAACTGGCGAGGAATCACTCTCCTATCCACCCCAAGTAAAATATTAAGCCGCATCATCCTGGAGAGGCTTAAAGACGCACTGGATTCAAAACTGCGACCGGAACAGGCAGGCTTCAGGAAGTACAAATCATGTGCTGACCAAATTGCAACGCTTCGTATCATCATAGAACAGAGCGTAGAATGGCAATCAGCTCTATACCTCAACTTCATCGACTTTGAGAAGGCCTTTGACAGCGTCGACCGAGAAGTAATTTGGAAACTGCTTCAATACTACGGAGTACCGCAAACCTTTATCCGCCTCATTCAACAACTATATGAAGATGCCACATGCCAAGTAATCCACAATGGGAAGCTCAGTGATGCCTTTGAAGTGAAGACAGGAGTGAAACAAGGTTGCCTACTATCCCCCATGATATTCCTTATTGTGGTGGACTGGATCATGCAGCAAACAGTAGGCAGCGAGAAGAGGGGGATACACTGGACGACGGAAAAGAACCTAGAAGACTTGGATTTCGCCGATGACTTATGCCTAATGTCACATAAACTTGAAGATCTGCAGGCAAAAACTAACAAGTTGACAGAAGAGGCAGCTAAGACGGGACTTCAGGTGAATATAGAGAAGACAGAAGTGATGAAGATACCGCACCACCAACATCAACAACAACAACAAACTCCAATCACCGTCAACGGGAGAAACTTGAAGGAAGTAACCTCCTTCACTTATCTAGGAAGCACTGTTTCAACTACAGGCGGGACGGACGAGGACGTCAAAGTCAGAATTGGAAAAGCAAGACAGGCGTTCATTAGCCTGAAACCAGTGTGGAGATCTTCCGCACTCAGCATGTGGAACAAGATACGGATTTTCAACACCAACGTCAAGTCAGTGCTCTTGTATGGCTCAGAGACTTGGCGCGTCACGAAAGGGATTTCCAATAAACTACAGACATTCATCAACAACTGCTTACGCTCGCTGCTGAAGATCAGATGGCCAGAAAAAATAAGCAACAAGGAACTCTGGGAACGAACCAACCAAGAACCTATCACGCAACAAATATGCAGGAAGAAGTGGAGATGGATTGGCCATGCACTGAGAAGGCCGACTGAGGACATCACGCGTCAGGCCCTCGAGTGGAATCCCCATGGGAAGCGACGAGTTGGACGTCCGAGGGTGACATGGAGGAGGTCATGCGAGGAGGAAATGAGAGGTTGTGGGCTGTCGTGGAACCAGGTTCAAAAGATCTCAGAGAACAGAGGTCACTGGAGGCGTGCTACTGAAGCCCTATGTTCCACTAGGAACCCAAGGGACTAATAATAATAATAATAGGTATGACTTGTTGCCTACAGTAAAAAACATGGGTGCTAAATGCATTTCGAGACCAAAAAAATCATTGCCTAGATAACTGTTTCCCTTAGAAATATGAGTCTGACCACTGAATATACAGTTGCTTATATACACATTGGCAAACTGATATTTACTTACTTTTTCACAATTTGTACTACATCTTCATCATGAAGTGTGTGTTCTTTACCTACACGTTGAGGCTGATGTTTAACTGAAGAACCCCATACAAATGCACTATAGAAAAACAAAGTTAAGAATCTTCAAATGAAGAAAATATGCAATAAAAAATAAACAATAAAATATTGTCAGATTATTAAACTATCTACTGGGGAAACATTAACTGACTGTCGCTATATTTGTACCAGTTAAGTCAAAATATACTAAATTACAAACTTGGATATCATCCATTTCAAATCTATTCCACTCATTGTTCAACCTGACTATCAATGCACCACCTAAACACTTCCATCATAGTTGAGTTTGTGAAACTTATCTAAGAAGTGGAATCAAATAACTCAAAGAGTATGTGAATGCACGACTTCTGTATAATGCAATCACTGATAAGCTTTGGTTCATTGAGTTAAGCACTTGGCTTCCAGCTGATAGGCCACGGGTTCGAACGCCACACCACCTACGCAGATTTGGGCAGTCAGCTAATATCATTAACCCTTATACAGTAGGTGTAGCTTATTTCCTACAGCATGAATGTATGTACAAGTTCGCTGTGAGTGGTTTTCGATTTGACTCAACCCTTTCAAGTGTTAACTCCATGTAGAAAACAAATATGTCTACAATCTTAATTGGTATTTGTGTTCGTCATACCCGCTAAAGTACTTATCTCATTATTAGTTATTTCTTCAGTGGCATACCTTAAAAAAGTGGATATTCATCCATCACATCGTACATTTGCAAACAATTTCCACCCTGTTGAATGATACATTTTCAAGGTCGTATTCATCACGGACTGACATCAGTTGAGGATGAACAAGAAGCACTGAACAGTTGTTTCGTCCCAATATAAGACTCTTCAGCAGAGCGCTAAAATGACCCCGCGAGAGGTCGAACCCAGGAACCTTATGCTTCGTGGCGAATAAATTGTTATCGAGTAGTTCACATTCCCATACTTCTGTCAATTCATGATATAGTACAACTTCATATATTCTTCTGGTTAGTTACACAATCTTATAAAAATATCACATAAAAGTTTTTTACCTAGGATCGCTATAGCAGATAAGAAGTCCTACATTCAATAAAACAAAATCGCTAGTTGGCAAGTAACCTTTACTTTTACCCTTCATTAATTCTTTATCATTATTAACTAACCATATATTTTTGGGTCTCATCTTTTGTCTAAGAGTGATAATATAATAGTCTATGAAATATACGACAGCAAGCCGGTAGCTCATATGTTAATCTCCTACGCTAACTGTAAATTTAGGTTGAGAGTAGAAGCATACACCTAGCACAACTGATTATTAATTTCCATCTCATGACTCCGCATATCTCGCAGCTATAACCAAATCCTGTCATTCTGATTTGTCAATCGACACACATACAATTCTTCATCTCACTCGAGTAAGTATACCACTTTATTGAAGACTCTCTACTCTAACATTTGTGGACGTGCTAGTGCCTATGGTGAGATATATGGGGAGCTGTACTCGTACAGTAGTGTCCGTCATAGCTGCCCACTGTCTCCATTCTTATTCAATTCAATCATAGATATTCTTATGGAGGTTCACTTCTTTGCAAGTTGGTTTATACATCTCTTTGACTAATACTGACTCCGGATCACCACTTTTTATCATAATCTAAAACATTTTATATTACATCTATATATATATATATATATATATATATATATATATATATATGCGTCCATATAAGTGACCTTTCTAGTGACTAGATTCAGTGAAAAGGATTTCTCCTTATTCTTCGATTAGTTTTGTAGTCATCCACCCTATTTTATTATTCCCAGCTAAGCGACAAAATAGTGATAAAAATATTTTCTCATTACAATCTTTATCACAAGACTGATGATTTATTTGATTTTAGCGACAGTACGAATGAATAAAATCAAATTTTTCATGAAAACTAAATAAAACTTAGTTGATTATATCTTCCCGAAATTGACAATTCTTTTAAAAACTGATTATTCTGTTTGTGATGCATACTTCTTCACCAGAATGAGAGGTAAATTGTCTAGAATAAGGCTATGTTTTTTTAAGATTCTGAGTTATTTCAATCAATGAATCGAGTTTCTGGAGATTCGATGTTAGCTCTCGCGGTCTTGTAGGTGTAGGCACAGCATCATGCACTAGGGCAGAAAGTTCACTACTAGACTGGATCCCAATTGACAGTCGCTTTTGCGCTGTCTGACTGCACGGCTCAGTGAGAACTAAAAGGAGTAGTGAAACTCGCCGTTGTCTCTTTGTAATCTCTCCTTACACACCCACAACTGACTGGTCTTCAACGGTGCCCCACCGCGACTAACAATAGAGAGTGTAGTGGTTGAGTGCATCGACCACTTCACTTACCTGGGAAGTAGGATCAGCCCCGCTCTGATGGCTCAGTGGCCGATGAAATCTCTGTACAAACATAAAAGGCTCAACTGGCTTTCGCCAACTTACGCCACCTATGGCGCCACCGTGATATTCGATTGTCTATTAAGGGTGGGATATACTGCACAACAGTTCGCTCTGTTCTACTGTATGGCTGTGAAACATGGCGATTGAAGGTGGAAGACATGAGAAAGCTGACTTCAGGTGTTTGACCATCATTGCCTTCGTAGTATAGGCCACCGTATTCCATGGTGTCACCATATGAGTAATGCAGAAGTCAGGTGTAGTGTAGGTGTCGGTGTAGGTGTAGAGTTTAATGGAGAAGAGGTAGGTGAGTTGACGAGGTTGTGAACCTTCATCGACTGAGATGGCTGGTTGGGACATTTGTTACGTATGCTGAGTCGCCGATTGCCTCGTCATACACACACACATACACACACAATGTTGGGGGAAGTAGGTTGAGGATGGTGAAAGGCTCGAGGTGATCCGACTAGAGCATGGCACCAATGTATGAAGTGTTTGACTGTTAGTTTAAGCCATGAGTGAGGGGCGATGCATACTAGTGGGTTGGGGTTGGGGGGACAAGAGGCAAGCAGTGGTTGTAGAGTGACTCTAGTTGATGTAGTTCAGAAGCGATGTCAGTGGTGGAGATGTATGCCCACACACATTATCCTCATCTTAACGACGCTATACCGAATCTCACCATTTTCTCATTCTTCCTTTCTCTATTTTAGTAGTTTATATTTCTTTTGAGTGAATTTTGTTTTCTTTGTCTCACAGTTGACTGTCTTTTTACTTGATGTAGTGATATGAGGTGTGGCAAGTTGGATTGTTAGGCAGCAATGTCTAGTCTTATGTTGATGAATGATCCTGCGATATCAGGAAATAATGTTCATTCTCTTCTCAAACAGCTTTCAATTAGTGTAACTTCAAACCATCATTCAGTAAAAACCGGTTGCATGTTCGTGATAGTCATTAATAAGATATGGTTGCTTTCATAAATAAGGATATCACAGAGAAAAGAAATCATCTTAAGAGATTCTTATTTTATTCCCTTCTATTATGTGTGAAAAGCATCTCCATATATATAATGCATCAGCACTTATCTTCCGTTATAACGAATATCGTCGAAGGTTAGCAGTTGAATAACTGATTAGAAACCACTTATATCGTTCAGTTAGAAGCAATTTAAGGAATCGTGGTTACAACTCGTTGATACAATGTGTAGGCCGTGCCCAGATCTTCATTTTTTAAAAAGCGATGCAATAAAAAGCTGCCGTTGAATTCAAGATGAAGGAGGAAAGGAAGTAGCAAGTGATGTTAAGGAAAATCGGGTATAATAAACAGAATATTCTATTGATTTAAACTCATTTAAAGCCGAAATCTTCATAGACAACCACATATTACGCTCGACAATCCTCAGTTTAATCCTTTACCAAGCAAACGATGTTTCCTCAGGACTTTTATCACAACATATTAGCATAAAATGATACAAACCGCTAATACAAGTTATGGAAAAAATAAAACTGCGACTCATCACAACTTCTAATACTCAATGACTGTAAACATAATTGTAGTCCTACTGACCTATGAAACATTAACTTGAACCCATTTAACTTTACTATAAGCACAGGACAAATTACTAACCAGTCACAAAACGACTAGTAATAAACTACAACCAAAGTGTACTCCAACAAGACAGAAAATTAGTTTAAGACTTTATACATAATCTAATAAGAAAACGATAGTTATCTGAAAATTCTGATGTATTTATGCAATACATTTCAAACAATCTGATCACAAATTTACTTGTCAAGGTATTTTATATAAGTTGTGAAAATAAGGCGGGGTAAGGTAAGTAAATTAAGATAATACAGCATATGGAAAATATAAGGAGGAATAATATATTTTTACATCTCTAGGAGTTAAAATGAGATCAAACTTATGAAAGGTTTAAGGTAAGGATAAATTGTTTCTGAGTACACAAAAGAGGTTTGAACTTTTATATGGCTAAGGCTTCAATGAACCTGAGTATACGGTCATTGACGGCTCCTATACAGTGATCTAATGGATGCTTTAGGGTCAATCCAGTGACCTACTTAGAGGATTTCGTCTATCTGCCTCCTATGTTCAACGAATTATTTGAATGTAATTGTTTTTCTAGTCGTTTAGGGATATACTACCACCACCCTTAACTTCATAGTTCAATTGTTCTTCCCAATGTATGTCACCATATACACATGTAAGTTCGTATACACCGCGGGATACGACGTAATCATTTATGTAGTGAAAAGGTTTATTTTGAAGCATAGGTTCCTTTCTCCCTATAATATTTGGCTTGGTTGCGTAGTATATTTTTTCAATAACTGAAATAAACATTTGCCTTAAGATTATGTCATTTGATTCCTCCTTATAAAGTAACATGATGTAAACGCCCTTCATCAGGACAGAAAACTGATTAGTTCGTGTCGCTGAGACGTTTTTATCACGAATAGATAAATTTCAGTAGATGTATATATTTTCCAAGAGCCTATGTTTAGAATTCAACTTTTTCTTCCAATGTATCTGTTGTATGGATACATAGGGTCCTTTCAAATAAGTATTTTAGTAAACCTCGTTTGCTTCTTTAGGCACTGTCCGGTCCATATAAGTTTTCGGTACACTGATCTTCTTATGGATCCATCTTCCCTTCTAGTTATTAATATATCAAGAAAAGGAAGCTCCAATAGCCGAAAGGATAGGAATTTGAATTTTGAAGCGACGCATGCTTGGTTTGGATTTCAGTGGGAACAACATCACTCACTATGGTGCAGGTATATCCAGCTGACGAGTCCCAAATAGCAAGGAACACGCATCCTGGATTCCACTGCTATTCACAATCATCATTACAACATCATGAATATCTGGCAGTATCTAGACATCCGTAGAGGAGACCTTAGGTCAACAGAGGTCGAGGAATTCGACCGTGGTACAGCAAATGAGAATTACAAGTTTTGAAACAATTATTCCCTTTTATGAATTTGGATAATGTAATTAGAAGACGTAGATTAACTGAAAAATGTGATGTATTAGCGCTATACATTTCGAACAATCTGATCACACATTTACTTGTCAAGGCGTTATGTATGGAAACTGGAAGTGGGGGAAGGATACATAAAGGAATTCAATAATAAGAAAGATAATGAGAGGAATAAAAGATAAGACTTGAAGACAATCTTGGTAATACGATAAAATAAGCATTACCAAGGTAGGCTTAATGTAAGGACAAACTGTTTTTTCACACACAATAAGGGGCTAAATTTACTTATGGCTAGCACCTCAACAAACTTAAGTATACGCCCCTGACAGTCTCTATACAAAGTCTGTTTTAATATCAATCCTGTGACTCTTATCAATGATATGTTTTACAGTGGATGACGATGGTTGTCTGCCATCTCCGCTTATCAGTGTTTGTGAATCCAGCTGCTTTCGCAGCCATTTTGGAACATGTTCCCCTACCCTCAAGTGCATATCACAATTAGTCCTCCCTATTTATGTTTGTCCACACACACATGTAAATTTATAAACGCAGCGGGATGTGACGCAATCGTTTATACAGCGTTGAGGTCTAGGTTGCAGCAGATGTTTGGTCTTCTCAACTACGATAAGCTTAGTTGCATAGTACGTTTTGCTAACAGCAGACCTTAACCTTCGTTTTAATATTATGCTGTTAGATTCTCTTCTGTGTGGTAACGCAACGTAAACGCATTTCTTCGAAACAGGGTACAGATTAGGTTTGAATTCTTGCTGATTTTTGCAGCGGTTTATGAACTTCAATGGATGTCCATTTTCCATTAACGTTCCCGTTAGTACTTTGATATCATCATCCATTGAGTTTTCCGTGCAAATACACTGGATCCTTTTAAATAGGCAAGTTACCAAACCTCGCTTGTATTGAGTTGGACAAAAGCTATGGAAACTTAAATACTGATCTGTCCATGTAGGTTTTCTGTAAGCCGACCGTTTTATTGAACCATCATTTCTAAGACTTAGGACTATATCCAAGAATGGCAGACGGTTTTCTTCCTCTTCTTCACATATTAGGCTTATGTTGTTTTTTACGTTGTTAAGTCTTTCTAACAAACATGTCGCATCTTCATGCTTATCACATATCACGATTATATCATCAACATATCTTTTATAGAGAGTAACTTTACTGATGAGATCGCCAGTCAAGTCTTCAATGTGTGACATGTAAATATCAGCTTGCAATGATCCTAAGGGACTTCCCATAGCCACACCATCTATTTGTCAAAAATGTTCACCTTCAAATGTGAAATGAACTTTATCGGTACACAATAATAACAGCTCTCTCAAACACGTTGAGGGGATAGGGAAAGAAGGATTACTGGTAGATATATGATCACAAAGAATGTCGATGGTTTTAATTAGGGATACATCGGTAAATAAGGAGTTGACATCAAATGAATACAACCTCTTATCTTTGATATTAATATCACTAACATGATCAACAAGTTCAAAAGTATCTTTTAAAGAAAACTTACATAATTCATTTCGAATAGGGATTAAAATGTTTGCTAACTATTTCGCTATTTTATGTGTAGGTGAATGGAACATGGAGAGTATAGGACGTAAAGGATTATCTGTTTTGTGAATTTTAGGCAATCCATATAGATTAGGTAGCTCAAACGGTACTGGTTTGAGGGAAGCGAATTCTTCCTAGCTGATAACATTGATATTCAAGAGTTTTACCAGGCTAGATGTTACTTTGCATTCTAATTTTCCAAGGTCGTCTGATGAAACATCAGCCATAAATCTACTTTCATAGCTAATGATGGACATCACCTTGTTTTTGCAATCACATTTGTCCATCACAACCACACCTGACCCCATATCGGGTTTGAGAATGACTACATCAGATATATTTCGAAGTCCTTCTAGGGCTTTGAAATGTTGTGAAGTTAGGATACTTCGCTGTATTGGGCCTGAAGGACAATATTCACTAGTTTAGCCTTCAACCAACTCTGATTATCTGAGGAGGTTGGAACAAGGGGAAATAAGTGATCATAAAGACTTTCAAATTGGGCATCAATAGCCAATTACAAGTGTCAAATAGCAACTAGTTTGTTAACATTTTTGAAGGCATCTGGGATTAGCTTTTGTCCAACAGAAACTATGGACAGAAACTTAACTTATGGAGAAACTCATCTTGTAGAGTTAAGTAATAATCAAACACATTTTATACTTTTGATTGAGCGTCAAAAACACCACCTATAAATTTCTGACTTAAGACTTTTTACCTACTCATGAGTAGGTTGAAATTTAATACGAAAACATTATCTAGGATTATCTAGGAAAGTACATACTAAATTGGCATATATTTCAATTTTACAGATAAAATATGCTGCTGAATGACCATACAAAAAACTTTTACAGAAGATGCATACCTTAGCACTGGGTAATTTAGTTAAGTAATTTGAAAATTTATTTGGAAAATGTCCTGGAATGTGTTTGACACTAACTGCATATAATAACATTAAAATTCACCTTCATAAACTTTGTGTGTAAAACTAAGAAATCTTTTCTGAAAGGTAGTAAAAATGCAGGGTAGGTGGATTGGTTTAACTAACATAAAGTTTAGTCACCGCGTTGCAACAAAAATGTCAGAACAAACAATGGCCAAGTACGAAGATCTTTTACGACTGGAGAATGCAGCAGTCCTATCTGACTGACGTAGTGAGACAGAAATAACGTTTACAAGTCAAAAGTGGATGGGAATTAAAGGTGTCAAAATAAAAAGCACACCAAACTTTTACTACGAGAGTTCATAAGATAAACAAAATACTGAAGAACAATCAGTTCCCAAAATGAAAAGTGAATTGTTTAAATCCCAAAGCAATTAGACAACTTATTAACTAAAGTCTACATTTAGTAGGTTGTTGATTAAAATGCCGTAACGTTACCAAGAGCAAACGTGACCATCAACCGTGAAAATGTCTGACTAGAGCTTAAATTTGTAGGGTAAAGTTTAGTTTGTGAGTACATTTTTGAAAATAAAAGCAAATCAATTCAAAAGGCAGCCGTTTTGTACACCTTTTCATATGTAAGCTACGAACTAAGATCACAAAAATAACCTTATACTTCAAAATATTCAAGTCTTGAACAAATAGTATTTACAAAAGTGCTCTGCGTAAATATCGAACCATTCAGAGAAGAATTAAAAGTATCAATGTGACAACAATTGGTACCCGTTGAAAAAAGGTGGCTCTCGTGCCTCACTGGCATCTGAACCGATGGACACTCGGTCTGAGTTTCAGTGGGAACAACATCACTCACTGGAGTGCAGGTACATTCAGCTGATGGATGCCAAGTAGGAAGAAACGCACTTCCTGTATTCCACTGCCAGCCATCAAATAAATTACAATATAATGAATATCCAGACAGTATCGAGGTATCCTTATAACAGCCTATCTACCAAGTTGGAGATGTGGCTCATTGGTTTGAGATGACTTTCAACCAATGGGTCACCCGTTCGAGCCCCGCTCAACCTACCCTGGGTCTGGGCAGCCAAGTAGCATTGCTAGCCTTGACGCAATAGATGTGGCTCATTGCCCACCGTATGAATGTGAGCAAGGCTTCTGGGTGCACTTCATTCATTTTATCTGCCAACAGAGGTCGAGCAATGCGACCCAGTATAGCAACGGGAAATTACAAGTATCAATAAAGCATCCATCCACTCACATCATTTGTA
Source organism: Heterobilharzia americana (assembly GCA_944470555.2). Classification (NCBI taxonomy): domain Eukaryota; kingdom Metazoa; phylum Platyhelminthes; class Trematoda; order Strigeidida; family Schistosomatidae; genus Heterobilharzia; species Heterobilharzia americana. Next base: position 136,481,824 of record OX104127.1, on the reverse strand, counting down.
CACATGAGATGCTAATTTTTGAATATTTGCAGCAACTTACACTTTGTCTGAGAAACTACACATAAATTCACAAAGTTTTGAGGGGAAAAAGTACCAGAATCACTTACTATTTGAATTCTTTGATCAGGGTTCTGTGCAGCTTATTGCAGAAATCTTCCACTGTGTGTGCTGCAGACCTCAAGATAACCGGTGCGTTGTAGTCTGGCAGTTGTCCTTTAGGCTTTGTATAAATCCTGATTAAACTTAAATATTCCCATATTAGCTCCAGCAGATCATCAAAATTCCACTTGTGGTGAGCAGAAATAGGTACGCAATGTGGAATGCGACAAATGACATCTAACTCCTGACAAAAACCAAACAATTACACGACCAGTTTCATACCTCGATAGTTATTTGATCAATTTTATTGAGAACATATATGCAAGGGACATACACCCGACTTCCCTCAATGACATCAATTAAATCTTCAGCAGTAGCATCACACCTGAGTAAGACATCTGCATTGTGAATTTTATATTCATTTAAAATCGTTTTCACTATTTCCTTATCTAATTCAGATTGAGGTACCTGTAAACGTTAGTCATTTTCCGTGAGACGAAAGAGACAGGACTCACCATAGCTTGAAAATTCAAACCTCCTTTGTCTTTTCGACGTAACGTTATATTCGGTGGACTTTTGTTCAATCGGATGCCAAACCCTTCGAGTTCATGCTCTAGAAGCTTTTTGTGCTGCAAAGGTTTGAGGACATCTAGTACCATAAGAATAAGAGTACAAGTTCGAGCGACTACACAGCAATTTGTAAATTTTACTGAGTTAAAAAATTTGATTTACCAGCAATCACTTGCTTTCCTCTACCCTTTCCATCTTTAGCCCCTTCTATTATTCCAGGTAAATCAAGTAACTGGATTTTAGCCCCTTTGTATCTGATGACACCTGGTACAGTAGTGAGAGTCGTGAATTCATATGCAGCCACTTCAGAGTAAACACCCGCTAAATTGCACAAAAGCGTCGACTTTCCAACGGATGGAAAACCCACGAAACCGATACGCGCATCGCCTGTTTTAGCAACATCGAAACCTTCACCACCTCCACCTGAACCACCTTTAGGTTCAATAAGTTCCCTTCTAAGTTTAGCCAAGCGGGCTTTTAACAACCCTAAGTGACCCATAGTGTTTTTGTTTTTTTGCGTCCTAGCCATCTGGAAGTAAAAGCAAATAAGAAATACTAGCTGATAATTATATCTCATGATAATTGAAGAAATATTTACACATCGTTCTACAAATACAAACAAGGGAACTATATCCAACCTAGATAAATGACATGTCAGCCGACTGTAAACATTTTAGAATACATCTTACGCAGTTTACCAAATATTTCTAGTAAATAGGTTTCAAAACTAAGAAATAAACAAAAAATTTCGAACAGCCCACAGTAAGCTTTTGAAGCAGTGGAAGGGTACTACATAGTTTTTCACCTGATATCTCATCAACAAGATCAACTGCAGAGCAGTTTGCAAAAGACATCAGCGATTTTATGTACACTACTCTGTGTAAATGAGGCATCAACATACAGTGGGTAAACCGGCTAGTGATCATGGCCACTCGTAAATAGACAAACCTCTTAAACTGAATTGTATGAATCTGGTACTGTAGTTGATAACGGCCAAAATTTTAATTCTATTAGGCCACAACCTTTAAGCGTTTTATAAACAACCGGACAACTCTTAGGATTAGCACGTCGCGACATGATATTTAGAATAGTACTGATCTTTGACAAATTGAAACCGCACTTATCAACCAAATATTTGCAACCGCTTGTAACAATGGAAGGTGAGACAATCGAATTATAAGTTTTGTGCACAAAACTGCTAAGTAAACTAGTTATAATGGTGATGAGAACCATGAGTTTGCACTAAAAATCAAATGAAAGTATAGTGTGACCCTGTTTGGCAAAAAGGATGACCATGGTAACTTCTCACAAAGAAATGCAAATGAATTGACTCACAATATGGTGAATTGTGAAAGCTGCGCACACTGAGCTCATTACTTTAATTACCTAAACTACTAAGTTATCATCCGGTTAACATCATGTTGGTCAGGAAGAACACTAAGTAATACATACTTTTGGTGAAATATCTTCTCGAGTACGAAAATTGCTCTGAAACCAAACATTCAATGTCAGCTTATTGGATAAAGCAAAGTTTGGAAGACAATTTAGTGGTAAAACGTCCAATTACTTTAAAACTGTCCTATTAAATTTTTAAGACCCTGATAATTTGTTAAGGCTCATTCTCAAGTGATACTTCAGATGATCTTTTGCTAGTAAACAAAAGTGATGCTAGCACTCAATGCTACCCAGTTAGTAAATGTATAAAGTATGTATATACACATACCCTACCAAGACAACCTTCATCGACACGAGCTAGGAATCAGCTCCATGCCTAGCTTTATTATTTATAACTTCATTTTAAAAAGACAGAGGGGCGAAAGGATGATAAGATGAGTCTCATGGATATGCACGTGAATACCTAAACTAACAAAAATGGGGAAATAAGGGAATGAATGCGAAAATGACAGGGTAACCCATTATAATGGACACTTCGACTAAAACACTTAGAAAAGAATCAATCCAAGTAGGTGTCATGTATTTGATATTTGAGAAGGCATATATATACATATATATAACGTATGTTTTGAGTATATTGATTTGCTTATTTGAAATGTTTATGACAGGTATTGAAGCTTCGAAGATATTGAATATATTATACCTACTTAATGGGTTGGTCCCCTCTTAAACGTTTCAATTGAAGTATCGATCATAATGGACTGACCCGTAATTTCCTCATCCATTCCTTTCACTTCCCCACTTTTGACATAACAAACTTTTGTTACCCAAACTAGTTTGAGTAGTTTTGGAAAATACATTAGATTGAAGGACTAGAGAACAATAATAGAACCTGAAACTCTCGACAATCGTAAATGGCACCAAGTTTTGGCTCTCATGACCCAGCAAATAAGTCTAAACAGCATCAAAAACGCCTCTTTCAAAGAAGTTACAAAACCGTTATACTACAAACTTCGTGTTGTAGAATAAGCGAAAAGTTGATATCAGATGCCAACTATAAACACATAATTATTAAAAAATTTAGCACTTGAAGTCAGCCTGATGAAAGTCTAGATTCGATTACCTCAGCTTCTATTTCAGCAATCTTCTGTAAGATACTCATCTTCACGCTGTCCGACCTTCCAAACTAAGTGAGCCCCCAAGGTCATTTGGAAACGAACACATTATCCAATACCTGTTCCAATTGCGAGTAACAACTAGTTCATCTCTTCGCAAGCAGATCCAGGTTTTATGAAGTAATTCCACGCCATCAGTGGGACTTCAACCTTTGTGTTGTAGAATTAGTGGACGGCGGTTCCCTGAGTTCTACGTCTGTCTTATTGGAGTACGTTCTAGGTTTCGAATGGTTACAATTGTCTTCCTGGTTCCGAAAAACCTGGAAGGATAGAGATAGTCAATTATTGATTGACCTGGTCTCAAAGTAGTATTACTGCTCCTCATCTGTAGGTGGCAGAAAGCTACTCGAGAGCAGTCCATTTGCATCACAAAAATGTACATGTGCATCCAACATCCAACACTGATAGTGTGGGCATAAAAAACTGATAGTTGCTGATCTCTCACGCCTAGTTCTTACGGCTTGTTTTGAGTCTTGTAGCCTGCTCCTACAGTAGGCAAGGGAGTCTCTTCTGATTTCTTGCTATCAGCTTCAGTGAGGCGAATGTTTTTGTGGGCCAGTAAGCTGCAGTTTGTAGAGTGATTGGGGAGCTTCCAGATGCTGTTAAGATTAGGAGTCTGTCGTCATTCCTGTCTGTGCAAGTGCCCAAATAGTAATGACTATACAGTGGAAAAAGTATATGGGACCATTATGATGCCTATCTCAACTAATCTTGGATACAAAGAGGGAGTGATGTGAAACTTTCGGCGAAGAGTCCATGGAGTTGTTATTTCAGGTTTGTAGTTGATTAATTGTCTAATTGATATTAAGCGGCTTAAATGGAAATCAGCGTTTTACGTCATCAGCCGCCAATGCAGAAGCCTTTGGATTTCCGTTTGTTTTCGTGTCACTGTTTGATCAGGAAAAACCCTATTGGATAATTTATCCTACAACCTACCAATGAAAATAAGTAATTTAACTTTTGACCTAGTGGTTTTACGTGTTCGTGAAAACTGTACTTAAGTGTGTTTCTGTCGAACAAATTGTCTCCTTCATGGTCACGGGCCAGTCTTTGTTTTCTTATTTCCGTGGCTCAGGGGAGTTTTAAAGTTCTGAGGAAGAACGGTCGCTATTCATATCCAGTCTAAGTGTCTCGTCACGTTAGAATCGTTCACGTACTTATTATTGTTGTTCACTCAGTCACTTCACCAATATTCGTATGTGTGGTGAGACGTGAATTAACGCAGTGTTATACTGATTTAGATATTCAGGTCTCCACTGATGATTAGCCGGAAATCTAGTCCTCAAGGACATTCAAAACGGTCTGCAAAGTAAACAAGCTTTTCTACGCTTGCTTTCAGCCTGTGAATGTGACTAGGATGACGGGCCAAGTATAGCGAAGAAGCGTACAAGTGAAGAAAAGTAACATAAATGACAATAAGAAAGTTTAGCCAACAGAAAAAAGGATCAGCAAGGTTCACTCCATTAAGTGAATATTTAAATTCGTGGCGTTCTTCAGTTGTTGGCGGCAGCTATAGATTTCAGCAGTCGCGTTTCGTCCTATCTGGGACAGATAAGCTGGATTTAGCCGCATCTCAGTGAATGATGGTGTCCTTACGGAAACTCGAACCTATCACCGGCCGCCTTGAACATCACTTCACGCATACAGCTCGTTAAACACCTAACACATGACAAACACACTCCATGAAGTTTATTCTTGAGGTAAGGTACAGAGTAGTAACCAAGTACCTCTATTTGCATTAAGGATTTGAAGAGAATCGGCCTTGGGGTGATGACGGATGTAGTCAGGGGATCTCTGTTCCCATGTACTTTCTGTCCCACTCTCGCCTTAGATTCATAAGCCTAGATTTCTTGTTGTTTTGTGTACAGACCTGGACAGCTGAGACATAATCCAAAATTATTTGCTTCGTTGTGGCTAGCGAAGAAATCCAGAACTCACGTTTTGTCCTACGTGGGACTCGTTAGTTGGGTGTACCTGCACCCCAGTGGGTGTTGTTCCCATTGAAACTCAAACCTCGTGCCCGTCGCTTTGAACACCATGGCGTTATTCACTGAGCCACGGAGGTGCGACGGCCGCTCCTTTTACGGCGGAGAATTGCAGATATATCGGTCAATAGCAATGATCCAAAATAGTCACCATTTTTTCAAGTGAAGAAATAATTTCCGCTTGTTTTTTCTCGTTTTTTTTGAACGGCATTGGTAGGTCAAGATAAACTACAAAATATCTACGTATATGGATATAATTCCTGTCTAGTATTCACCCCCGACTCGTTTATGACCATCAACCCTTGTTGATTTCAATGTCACTGCAAACACAAAGCGGAAGTTACATCTAATGTCCACTTGTAGGTAATGATTCAGCATTTATGGTAACTAGACTTCACTTTCACGGATTCGGAGAAGAAAGGAAGTTGTTCGTTTGAAACTTTCCCCACTTAAGCTTCCAGTTTGTGAGGATTTGTTGATTTCTAGGTGGTATTCAATACTGACCGACTCAGTTGGGGAACTACTAGACCGCTGACCTACCGTTCAGTGGTCATTAGTGACACGCTTCGAGACGAGATTTTCCGGCGTTCTAATGAGAAGTGACTGGTGGAGCAAAGGATGTCGGACAAATACTAGACTCTGGCCTTGGATAAAGATCACGAATTGGTAGAAGTTTGAAAGTGTGAACTACTGGATCCTGACTCACTGGCCAAATGGTGACTTGCTCGCCCCGAAACCCGAAAATTCTAGGTTTGGTCCCCACGAGATCTTGAGTGTGCACTGCCGAAGGGCCTCATACTCGGACGAAACGGCTGTTCAGTGCTTCCGGCCCTTCGATGGTGAGTGAACATAATCAACACTCTTATGGGGGTCTCCCCCTCACCATCTAACTTCTTGGGTAGACCTTGTCACAGTAGAGGCTTTAGTAGACTTAGAGAGAGCAGATGACATGGTTCTTCGAGACAAAGACCCTGACAAGATGCACAATATTCAGGACGCATTGAATGGCGCTTTGAAAATGTGTTTCTCGCCACCTAAATGCAAACTGTTATTCTTGGACTAGTCTTCAGCGGTGCCTCGACTATCAGTAGCGAGCGAAGTGTTTGGGTGCGTTGGACGCTGACTGGAGCTCGGGAGCGGCGAATCTAAGAAAAACAGGCACAACCCAAACCTGGTTGTGGGAGTTTCTATCAGATATTTACGCTGCCAGGTTCTGGAACACACTAACCGACACCCAACAGTGTCGGTAGTTCTTGACCTAAAGGAGGCATTCGACCAAATGAATCAAGCGGTATTGTGGTACTGTGTCTCATTGGATTGGTACACCTCTGTCGAAAGCGCTGTACTCAAACGCTTGTGGGGCTGACAGCCTATGGTTAGTTATCAGGTCATTTGTGCATGCTGGTTGTTGTGCGTCAGAGGTATTATCTCCCTCCATTCTTATTGAGCTTACCATGGATGTTCTGAATGAGGTCTTCCTCTCGCCCTCTGACCACATGGGGATTGACCTAATCACAGGAGATGCAGTACATGCAGATGACATAGTATTGTTAGGTGAAAACTCAGAGTCTTCCGGATACCTTGAGTGGTAGTTTAATAATGTTTAGGATGCGTTTATCGTCACCTAAGTGCAAATTGTTGTTCCAGTACTGGTCTTCAGAGGTGCCCAGACCAACAATGAGGAGGGAGTGGGTGAATGGCCGACGAAATCTCTGCACGTATACAAAAGTGTCGATTGGCTCTCTCCAAATATATGGCACCCCTGGGACATCCCATTCTCTACCGAGGACAGGCGTGCTACGCTGCAGTTCTTCCTGTTGTACCGTATGGCCGTGAAACAGGGCCACTAGGGAGCAGACTATCTGAGAAGACTTCAGTTGTTTGACGACAGTTTCTTTTGCAGCATGGTCCGTTGGTCATGATGTCACTTACGCAGAAGTGAGTGTAGAGTCTTCGGGAGGAGAGGGAGGTCGGGTTGTGTGGTTGTGAACCTTCATCGACTGAGATGGTAGGGACACGTGTTACGCGCACCCAGTCATCATCTCCCTCACCGCACAATGTTAGGTATATAGTATGGAATAAAATGTTTCATACGACATAAGTTGCATGAAAACGAACCGGTTTAAAGGTCTGGTCATTTTGGTAGTGTGAACTGACTGTTATGTGCAATATGAAGCTGTGCAATAGACACCGTACATAAAGGATGCATCCAGAGTAAGAGCGTTAATGCTCAGCAAACAGCAAAAACGAAACGGATAAACACCAACATAGTTGTTCATCATACTGAGGCAAGCTCAGTTCGAAAGTAGGAATTATTCGGCTATTGTTTGAATCTTCAATATTCGTTGAGTTAGGGCGGGTAGTACAGCTGTGACCTCGGGCTTTATGCGTTCGTCATAAGGTCTTGATGGCATACTGCACGCTGACAAATTAGACTACTAGGATTCCATATGGATGGAGGACTGGTTGGGTAAACCGTTTGATAAACTTTTGGTGATGAAGTAGGTCCAGGCTGAAAAGGGACTCAGCCTGGACCAGACTAAAACATGGCACCTGTGAACGAAGTCAACGACTGTTGAGCGGAACCGTGTAGAGAAATGTAGACCACCTGGTTGGTGTCCGTGTGGCAACAGAAACCAGAGGTTGGTGACTTTAGGTGATATGGCCGAGGATCGGTGTCAGTGGCACGAACGTATCGATACACTATTCTTATATTGATCATTGTACTAAATTCTGTACTTTCTTATTCCTGCTTCCCTTTTACTACCTTCTACTGCTTTTCAGCGACTATTTATCTCTCTACATTTCATCTTCGTTCCTTCAGGCTTCTTGTGCTGATATGAGGTGTGGCAGCTTGAACTGCTGCTCAGTAACACCTGATCATATGTTGATGACGGTAAATGCCCATTAAATATGTATCCAGTGTTCTTCCAGCTTCAGGAGTGATATACCTACACAGAACACCATACATACTTCCCTAAACAGTAGAAACTGTTATGCAGCCTGCTTAAACTAACTGGATTACCGTAAAGCAAGAACAACAACAACAGTAATAACAATAATCGTAATGGTAAGGGCTTTGTTCTGAAAGACATTTCGGGAGTACTGTACAGAATTTTCAGCATGTCACATAGTGTTAACTGGATAGAAACGGCGTAAATGCATACATAATAAAATGAAATAAGTGGAAATTACACATGAGAGATACGAATATTTACTTCATTTACAACTTTCGTGAAAACGCTGGGGGGACAGTCACGCTAGCTATTGGATTGATAATACTGAATTAACAGTAAACGGTGTAATCTGTAGTTAGTTTGCTTTTGAAAGCACAAGTTGATTGGTTATTTCATAATGACACTTTATCCTTACACAGAATATGCTCTAAATACGATTTTGTAGAGTTTTTATATTTAGTCGTACGCCCGTAAAGTCTTATATGCTTGCTCCTGATCTCACCTAGGGACCAAAACGTAGAGAGCTTTGAGTGAAGAAGATGCTGGTCATTTGATTAACTAGCTCCTGCCAGATGCTTACATGAATTAATTTTTCCCCGCAAGTTTCAATTAGAAGTAGAGGTATACCTCTGGTTCTGCTGGCAGTCTTCAAAGTTCTACGCAACCCACGAAAGAATGAAGAGGAACAATAGAGGGTAGCAAGAAAGATCCAGGAGTTTATACAACACAAGAGAAGAGTCCTAATTGTGTCAGACACTCTTAGCTTTCCGATATAGTAATCTGGGTGGAAGATCATTTTTGAGATTAGTAAAACATTTGAGGATCAGGACAGGTCTGAAGAAAAGCACGCCGAGATAAATCACACTTGTAGGATTCTTTAATACACAACCATCAAGTGAACAGGAAGGATAAGACTTAAGGGGTTTAGGTAGGTTATATTCACACTTGAAACTAAGGTTTTAACCTGACATTCTGGAGAATTAAACACAAGACCATTCAAGGGAAGACTGTAGACAAACAGTAGATGGGAAATCACTCAGTTGGGCGCAGTCTGTCAAAGAAGAGATAAATACGGGGACCGTCAGGTAATCTGCATATTTGATAAAATCGATACCAGCTGAAGATGGTTCGTCGTGAAGAAAAAAGACCGGATAAAAGAACAGCACCTTGAGAGACACTAGCCTCAGTAAGCAATGAGATGCAGCGCTTCCCTATGCGAATAGCATATTGTTTCCCTTCGGGGAAATAGGAATGCAGCCAGCTGGTTATCCTGGGCTCACTATGTATTGGCGACAGCTTGTCCAGAAGAAAAAGGTCTGAGAATGGACTCAAATGTTGGAGTAAAGTTCGAAAAGCCACACCTGACACACTTGCAATTCTGTCAAGATTATGGGTAATGTGATATAAGACAGTGATAGTATAAAGTGTTCCGTTTGCCTTTGGAATTTCAAATATGCGCCTGGGGTCAGCGACTTTGGTATGGGAACTATCGTAATATCTTTTCAGGTAGGTAGCACGGTGTTTTCTGAAAACGGCCTGCTACACATGCTAGTTAATGAATGGCACAAAATATCAGTACATTCCGTGGGTATGAAACTTGACGTACTATCCGGGCCACAACTGTGTGAGAGGTTCAGGGATTTCGGACACTTGAGAACGGCTTTCTTGGTGAATTTTAGACAGCGTTCTTCATTAGAAACGGTCAGACAAAGAGTGTTGAGAGAGATATGTTGGAGTACAAAAGATTTGTCGAAAGCAGAAACATCAACACATACTTCTTAACTAAGATGTTCACTACCGATGAAGCCTTTTATGAAGTTTCCACATGCTGGAGTAACACTTGCATGACAAGGGTTTTTGGTCATATGATAAACTCAAACGTCAACTTCGTATTTTTTCACAGCAAAAAGAATTTTTGTAGGGCGCAATGATTTCGGGGTGCTTCACCATCTTTTTAACTGTTTACAGGTTATGAAAGTGCACGATATTTGTGTAAGTGTTAACCTGCTTCATTTATTAGTCCTTTATTCACATTGCCAACTTTTCATATCCACTAATGTGACCTCACTTATTCGAGACAACCACACTGGAGCTGATACCGGCAGACACCGTGACATTCAAAATTGCTTTAATTGACCCAGTTTTATTGGTTAGAACTTTTTCTCATTTACAGTTTATCATTATTCGTATATAATTTTGATTATAATTGTCGCAGAGTAACTCCAAGGGCCACTCGAGCAACAACCAAAATAACCAATTAGATTTCCTAGTTTTATGAAAATCTGCCTTTCCAGCAGAAATGAAGAAACCTGATTGGCTACTCCGGCCGCCTTTAAAGGCCACCCCAACGACTGCTAAAATAACTTATCACGTTGCAGTATTTTGGATTGGAGGACAATTCTTTTTAGAATAAAGTAACGTGATTGGTCAACCTCTGCGCCAGCCAACATAATACATCAGCATCACATAAGTGAAATGGACAGGGATATCCTTCCTTTCGCATTCACATGAGAGGTGGTCAAATTCCTTGATGACTGAAAGGAACTTGACAACCTAACTCGCATCCCAATCTCGCAGCTCAACTGGTTGGCCGCCAGGCCGATAGTCCAACGACCACCGGTTTAAAATCGGACATAGCTCAGTTTTTCACTTCATCCCAGCTTAGTAACACCAGCCTGCCAAATCACGGCTACCTCAAACAGTCCCGTATGCAATATCTTATTTCTTCCTAGGCTTGATAACGCCAGAAGTGAACATTCAGCCGTTTTAATAACTAAAGAGAAGTTGAGTAATAGATATCGTTCTTATTGTATGCGCAACCTTGTTGGCTGAAACGCTTTGATGGCGTTGACTTAAGGGAACACTCAAATGGGTTGGTTAAATCGATATACCCTAGTGAGGACTGCCTACGATTTCCATCTAAATGAATTTCCGTGGACAAAATTTTTTGAGAAACTGAGATGTTTGTATGGTAGCTGACAGTGCACTTTGCCATCAAGACCTTATGACGAACGCATAAAGCCCGAGGTCATAGCTGTACTACCCGCCCTAACTCAACGAATATTGGAAGATTCAAACAACAGCCGAATAATTCCTACTTTCGAACTGAGCTTGCCTCAGTATGATGAACAACTATGTTGGTGTTTATCCGTTTCGTTTTTGCTGTTTGCTGAGCATTAACGCTCTTACTCTGGATGCATCCTTTATGTACGGTGTCTATTGCACAGCTTCATATTGCACATAACAGTCAGTTCACACTACCAAAATGACCAGACCTTTAAACCGGTTCGTTTTCATGCAACGTAAGTTGCATGAAATATATTGTTATTATTATGTATACATTCACTGGTCGTTGGAAAATAGCCAACTTCATGTTGTTTAGTCCTTTGTGTTGGTGGAATTCGACCAGTCGTTTCTCAACGTGGTCACTAGGCTAGGAGACTCACCATCACCATGTACTGGGAGATGTCAGTTGGATGGTGGCGGTTGGCAGGAAGTTTTTCTCGATCTAGGTCCGGTGCTTTCTGACACTTGTCAGCAAAGGGTATCTGCGACATCGATGGGGCTGGTGTTTCACCTGTGATTCGAACCCACGTTGGGTACCCTCCAGTGGCCAATCAGTGCGTGTGATTCAGTCCTACAAGGTGTTAGTCGCGGACCGAATGGCTCAGTTTTGACGTCTCTGACTGTAGCACTGGGCAACCGAGATACATAACGCTTGTTTGGACTTCTGAATGACCAGAGCCTCATCTATACCCGGATCCCTTGATCTCACTCCCTTGGAATGTTCCGGTCAAACCGTGTGGAGGATTTCGAATTAGTTGTCATTTGCTTTACACCGTAATGTCACTGTATGCACCCACCAATTGAGACCGTGTGAGCTGGCGATACTGAAACTTCTGATATTGAAGAGAAATACTCATGAGCAGTAAGCGTTTACAGCATCCTACATTCTAACCACCTGGCATAGCACAGTACTTCTCGATTAGAGCATTCAATCATGTCAGCAAGCTACGGAGAAATAATGTGTCCGCCAAGTTATTACCCGGTCATATTGATCTTGTTGACTAGCAGGCGAATCCAGGACACTGGTTTCGTCCTGTCTCAGACTCGTCAGCCGGATATACTACAACCCAGTTAGTGATGTTGTTTCCACTGTGACTCGGGCCCAGTACCCGCCGCTTTAAACTCCGGATCATCATCCACTAGATCAATGAGACACAATAACCACCTCTTGTCCAACGGTTATCAGTTATCGTTATGCTAATTATAGGCCCCCGTTGGTGTAAAGGGCTAACCGCTCAAACCTCTGTTGGCAGATGTGCTCCTATGAGGATGCTTAGATGTTGCCAAACATTCATGATGGCCTGATTCAGCCTTGCATAGCAACGGGGAGTTACAAGTATCACAACAACGATTAATATCCAGTCAACCACATTGGACACATACGATGACGTGAATAGTGTACTTGTGTTAAACTTTGTGGTAGTATTATTTTGGTGATTTTCTGATCGTACAACTTTCCCTGCCGCTGTACCAAGGAGGTTTTCAAAGCTCATCTGAATAACATGGACGTGCTCTTCCCCTCCCACCGATTTGAGAAATGCAGCAAAAACTTTTGGCTTCGCATCTAGAAATTATGTAGAGCAGTCATTTCATACCATCATGGTTGGTTGAATTCGGGCACATGATTTAGGGGATGACATTTAGGATGGTAAAAACAATAAAAAAACCTTTCAGAGTTTATCTAACATAGGCTAGTCAACTATGTCGAATATACATTAGGATGGAGAATTTGTTCGACCACCTTCGAACTCCGTTATTCTCCGCATTGTCTCGGTGTAGCTGGATTATCTGATATTACAGTCCATTACGGCCTGGTTAAACTAATGCAAGTGGTTGACTGTGGTGCAAGAGAGGCCATGCGGAAAAAACAAGGCAACCGTAAAAAGCGGATGATTATAGAAATTTAGAGGAAGTATTCATTGCCGATCGACATCGGTCGAGGAACCACTGAAAACCTGGGGGCACTGGACAGCTGTTTCCTCCCGATATGGGGCTCCTTAGCAGCGCGCACATATGAACCCACCCACCAGAGATGCAACTCAGGGCGTCCAGATTTCATGGTGAACACGCTAACCGTTCAACCACTATCTTGCAGTTCAACGGTTTACAGCTTCCTACTCCCGTTCACCATGGTCCTCACCCGGCATCCACTTCAATTCTGACTTGTTGACCCCCCAGGTCACACAGGGCTTCCCATCAGAACTTCAGGATATTCATCTGAAGGCGTCTCGCCAATGAGCGCCATAGGGTAATGTATTTTCGAGATGAACGGAGATTTTAATTCAGAGACAGTATTCCTCGCGGTCTGATATAAGCTGGGGGTTGTGGGGTCAACCAACCGGAAGGGGAGCAGATAGCAGCTGGAGACCTTGGGTGATGGCCGCTTCATATCACAAATCAGCAGGGCTAGGAGACTGAGAACCGACCCAGCGACTGAATGGTTGGCGCGTTGGCGGCAGAACCTGAGGGCCCTGAGTTCTATCCTTGGCCGGGTCATGGGTGAGTACTGCTGAGGGGCGTCATACCAGGACGAAACGGCCGTCCAGTGTTCCCAGGTTTTCAGTGACTCCTCAACTGATTTCCTTCCGTGATGAACACTACCTCTAAACTGAAGTTCCCATTCATGCGGAAAATCGATTGTAGAAATGTTTGTTTGAGTTTATTCCATCATCCATACCATCGACCGTCACCGAGTATTTGGGCTTATTAGTATCTAATGCTAACAGTCGGTGTAATCAGTAATTTGCCATTTTGTTTTTAACCTGTCACCCATGAAGACGACGTAAACCCCTTCTCATCGGAGTCTTAAATCGAAAATTATATTTCTTCATATCATTTTCCACATGTAAGTTTTTCCTAACATATTTAAAGGCAAGAGATTTTTATCTGCAACTACCAGTTTCTTACAAATACAACTTTTGCATCTTTGGTGTCGCCTGCTTGGAAATATATGTTGACCTGCTCCTGTTGTGTTCTTCGTGTCTCAACTTTTTCCCGTTTGGAAGCTTTTGAAGGAAACCCACACATTTTCAAGAGCGTTCGGAATCTATTCTAGGGGAGTAGTACCCAACAATTTTCATCGACATCATATCCCTCAATTCACGTCGAAGAGATTAGGGATTTGGAAAAGTGAACCAGGGAACTCTGTGTGTAATATATTAACAGTACTTATTGGCTTTACGATTACATTTCTATCCTGGTCGACATTTTTATGGCCTTTTTAGTGACTTAAATGTTAATGACGGATGGTGGGTAGCGGTGGAATGTGGGATGCGCATTCCGTTCTGTTTGGGACCTGCTCGTCGGCTGGATATACCTACCTCCCAGCGAGTGATACTGTTTCCACCAGGATTCGGGCCCGAAAGCTACCGATTCAAACCCCGGAGCATGATCCGCTAGATCACCGAGCCACTTCTTGTGTGACGGATATAATTTTAGTATAATTGCTTGCATTAAACCGCCGTTGATTGGACCGAATTGATTGGTCTCTACTGACATACGGGCTACTGTGCAGATGCCTAGATACTGCTTGTGTTTTAATTACATATGGCTAGCAGTGGCTATTGTGACTTGGTGGCGTAGTGGATAATGATTCAATCAACGATGGTGTAATACAAGCAGTTACGCTTTTCATTGCTGTTAGTAGTCACACATGAAAAAATTCAATCTTTTCTTGTTAATTGTTTCTGGTCCTACTGTAAACTGGGTAATAAAGAGCCTGTTGCTTATTTTGTTTGCTCTTGTACGACAACTGAATTGCTGTATGCATTTTATATGAAACATCAAGTCCTTAAGATTAGACAGATCTCAATTACAACCTGCAGCAAAATCATTAGTAGGTTAGAAACTTAAAATTTTCGTAGGTTGGTTGTTACATGGATCTGTTCTTAGTCAGACTAATTCAAGATTTTTCGAATATTGCAGTTTCCAGCCTTAATTGTGGTAAGATAAAATTTGATCAGACATTTGACTTAAGTACGAGAAAGCAAAGAAAGGTAAGGCGGCATGTAACTTAACAACGGTCATTGAGCAAACTGGTCGAAGTTTCCCAAGTAGACAGTTACAGCACATGTGTGTGTGCTGTGATCAGTGCGTGTACGCAGATATATAAACCACAGTAAAAGTATCTAAACTTCACTGTTGGCAGGACCGTTCTGACAAAAACTCCCTTGATATCCCGTTGGATTATAACCGTTAGTGCTAGCAACTCAGGTTATGAATACAAGTCTTCGGTACAACTTATATATCTTATGATTTACCTATGGGTCATTGACTGACTTCCATTTGCGTCATCTGTATTTAAAACCAGTGCACAATGAGAACTGTGTCTACATGTGATAATAGTTTGGCCATAGAGGTTGGTTACAATGAAGTCACTTTGTTATCTAAGCAGATATTTTTGACATGATGTTGTAGCGATCCTATCTATGCATGAATACATAGGGATATTGCTCTGATAATGGTGAATTTTGAGGTTTCGATTTGTTTCATATTTTGGCGAGCATTATTTGATGACTGAGTGGTTGTAGATCAACACATTTAAGCACCCACAGACTACAGCTTGGGTATGATATTTCGCGGTAATATTGAGCATATACGTGAATGTATTACGATATCAGCAGATGACCGAGTAAGCTTTAATATCAGCGGGGTCTCCTATGCAATAAGTTCGTCTGGGATTGCGACCACTGAACTAAAAGGATCACCCTTATTAGCAAAATATGTATCAAGAAGGAATTCATACTGACTTAGAGATTTCGTCAACAATATGCACATTGATAAACGGTGGATATCCATTTCAACCCTTTGATGTTAAAATAAACTTCTATATACCGGAAAAAAGTAAGCCTTACAGCCTTTTTCACAAGGTATGATCATAGTCGACTGGATCAGGAAGGACGCAGTTTGTCTTAAACTTTGTTTGCTGACGGTCTTGTCTGGCTTGCTTCCGAAGAAAACATGATTGAAAAGCCAATAAGCGGCCGAAAAGTCCCTTAGAATGAAAGACTTCTTTAGCATTTTGCAAGCTGTTTGTCTTTCCTATGCCATACTAGCCTACTAAAATCGGGTGATCAGCTTCATGTGATCTGAAGACTTCGTCTGCATAACTCGACTTTGTTTCAGGGCGTTAATGAAACTTTTAGTCCCAGAAAGCGTAAGTCTTTTGACAGAACTCATCACTGAAGTCGTCATTTCGTCACTAACCAACCAACTTTTCTGATACAAAACGACCTTGAGTAACAGTCTTTTCAATCAACATAGCCTCTATACAGTCGTAGTGTATAAGGCCAGCCATCATATGAAGGAACCGATGGTCTAATGGGCATATTCAAGCTACTACAGGATAAACTTTAAAAGTGTACACATTTACTAGAGTTGCTGTCATCGCAGGAAAAGAAAGGCACTTGAACAGCAGTGAACACTTCTTATAAGAACATGGTAGAAAAACTTATTTGACACCTAGAGGAATCATGATGGACAAAATAGCATCCAGTCAGTAGGCGAATATCTGCTGAATATCGATGCGTCTGCATAGGAACCCATCTGCAAACAGAAATCAAGCAATTTAACCCGGTATTGTGACGGGGAATTACAAGTGTCAATCAACAAAAAGTAAGAATATCTCAAAAGACGAGTATTCTGGGATAGATTTCTTAGCATTGCGAAGATTTGTATGCACCAATTTGTGATCTCTACGGCTTGTATATATATGCCACTTCCGAATTAACAAGGTTATGGGGTAGCTTGAAGCGACAGACGATTTTAAATTCGAGGATCAAACTTCGTTCTCAGCCAACACTGAATATTTTTGTTTTGTAAACCAGCTTGACTAACGTTCATGGACCCGTATAAGTACTTTTAACTTTTACATTCTTATTGTGGTCCACTCACAAGATGTATCACGACACCAAGCGTCCGGTTAGCACTACAACTTCGAATCGTGGTTGATATTGGTCTTTACTTCTTTGTAAAATAGGTAGTAAAATGTTTCATACATCTGGACCAAGGGCTGGGTCGTAGGTTGTGTCGGAAACGTTGCGCAGTAATGGTTGATGTTAAAAACGCGCTAGGCGTGGAACGAATCCAAATAAAATTACATTCTACCCAAATAACGAAGTTCTGCTCGTGGATCAAACCCGGGACTTTCGGATCCCACAGGCAATACGGTACCAGTGGATCAGCGATTCGAAATCCAGTGGACCGCATTTTACTAGTTCTATCACCACGCAGTTTGGTGTGAACTTTATTGAACTCCATTGTTGAGTACCTGCTCTCATGTTCGACTTGGTTTGTCCTGCTAGTCATGACTTCCCACCAGAACTTCAGGGATTTCATCCCGAAGCAGGTCCTCACAAAGCTAAAAATACAATTACTGTCTAGTGCTCACTAGTAACTTTATTTGAGATGAAACTCACCGAAGTTCCAATCAGAAGTGGCGAACGGTGGTGCAAACCTGGGAACAGGTACTCAGCGACGACATTGGACAAACGTTGCGCCATGTCGTGAAGTAAGAAAACGTGGAGTATGGGATTCTAACCCAGCGCCCCGATGGTAAAGTGCCCTCCATGAAACTTGAAGGCCTTGGGTTCGATACCTGACAGGGTCATGGGTGTACACTGTTGGGAAGTCCCATGCTAGTGAGAAGCAGCTGTCCAGTGCTCCCAGATTTCTAATAGTTCTACCAATGCTATCAGTTCACGATGAAGATCAACTTAAGATACTTACAAGTCCCCCATAACGGAAAGTCTTGTTGACCCATGCTTAGACGTCAGAACAATGACGTCCAGTAGTCCGATTTGATGGAATGGCTTCATTATAAAATAATTGCCTACGATCTGCTGGTAAATATCTAACAGTATTATTTCAGCAAGGACAACAGGAAATATAAAATTATTTGTGATGTCTACTGTGACCATTGGTTTTCTGCTATATATTACGAGGAAAACCAACATGATCTCTAGTTATTTCAGCAGTTTCAACTCAGCATCCCACTTTAATTGTTAAGTCAACAAATCCTGGGTCGTTTGCAATGTATTCCTTACTATTTTTTGGATTATGAGAGTTTTCGTCCCTGGAAAATCAATTAGTATCCCCTAGTTTTCGGGAATCTTCGGAATATGCAGGCTTTTAAAACCTCCATACATGATTTTTGAAAGATATTTTCTAAATACATCATGGATTCAGATCTAAGCAACTACTCTAAAATCGATCTATGCAACCTGTTATTGTAATACTTGTTAACTAGGTTGACATACGCTGGAAGGCAGTTTGGACTATGGCAGCCAGGTGAGTAATGATGGAAACGAGATAAATGCGAAGAGGTGGAAAATGAAGGAGAAATCTTCGACGCCGTCCGGTAAATGTAAAACTTGGTGAGACTTGGGAGACTGGTTTTCACAGTAAAAGAAAATTGAAGTATTCCTCTCGCGCAGTTAATCATACTAATAATGTTTTATGCGTTTTGATAGAGTACCGAGGTAAATCACAACATTTGCCGTAGTCAGCCATAGTAATCAGACTGGTTAATTTTCGTTTTCACGAATGACACTGCAAAACGAACAATAGAATTCAATAAGTACCCAGCACTAGACAACATGAAATTGGCTACTCTCCAGTGACCGAAAAATCTGCTGAATCCAGTCCTGCAGCAGGTCCGTCGCGGCCTAAAATAGCTCAGTGGTAACATCTCTGACTTCAGCACTGGGTAGCGTAATTTCGAATCTCTGACGAGACACCGGTTCCGTCAAGACTGCAGATACGTCTTTCTGATTTGTGCCAACAAGCGCAAAACCTTGGTCGAGCGGGGCTTCCTGAAGTTCGCTTCCATTCAACTAACGAATGACAAATCTTTTTCATTTAATATCACTTTGATCAACATTTGCTTAACATGCACGTTTTTCTACACTTATTCAGTGAATAATTGCAAGTTTGGCCTCATCTTTTGAAAGTAGTCACAGCATCCCACAACAATTTTTGTGTATGCAATTAGAGGAATATTAAGTTAGTGAAACAGGCTAGTCAGAAGAAATGGGCCAATCTAGAGCTAAGAGAGCTTTAATGAAAAAGGGATTTGTGTAGGCCGGAGGACAATGGAAACAGAAATCACAAAAAACGGGTGATAAATCATTCCGTGGTATGCATGTTCTACTCACTTTTTCTTGTCCGGTAATCTCCTAGTATTTCACATTTTACTCATGTCACACGAGCGCCTTTCGATCAATAAAGTGAGAAGCAAACATGGAAATGAGAAATTTAAGAGATATGCTGTTAAGAGTGAGAATGAGAAAAGGATTTCGAAGCACAAAGAAAATGGAGATTTCTTCTGAGATAAGGCGGGTTTTGTAAAAAACAAAAAGTGCCCACAATAAACAAGAGGAATGTTAAGCATTTATAGCGGTGCTTTGTAAGTAAAATTTTCTAAGGAAAGGGAGGTCACAAATAACACTAAAAATTACTTAAAATGTATTTTGGAAGTTTGTGAAGATTTGATTGATCACGGTTTTGCACTCATTATGGAAGAACATCATTTAGAGAACCACCAAAGACCTAGTGTCGAGCACCTCAGTAGTGCATACCCATGACCCGATCAGTGGTCGAACCCAGGACCTTCAGGTTCCCCTGTCACCACGTTACCACCGGGCCACTGGGTCCGAATTCAACGGTTCACATTTCCGACCACTGTCAGTTCGCAATATAGTACAACTCACAAAAAATGCCGTTGTTGAGTACCCTTCCCCACATCCGGCTTGGTTTGCTGTACCGCCAACTGTTAGATGCAGCTGCAAGGTACTCTCCTGCGGACATCTCCAGTTACCATCTCTGGCTAATAACATTACTGAGGCGCTCTACGGGTCCGACGTCATGTGTTTCTTGTTGTAGCGTTGCTAACCCCTTTTCCTCATTGTTCGATAACCACACGCTTCAACAGGCTGATTTTCTTGCAGGTTCAGCAACTGTCTACAGGTTTTACTGAGGTTGTCTTCTGACTCATCACACTAGCGTATAACCTAGTAACCCACCCTCGGCTTTTTCTTTCGCGTCGTATTTTGGGTCCAATCTTATATATATATATATATATATATATATATATATATATATATAAGAACTTCAGCACAGCCACCACAGTTTTTAGAACCGTTTAGATGAAAGAATTCTATTGAATCTGAAGAATACAAAGAGAAGTCTAAAAGGTTTTTTATTTGTTTAGTAATCTTTGTTATGTCGATTAAATTTATTGATTTCTGTGCATCTCATTTTCATTCAATCTCAGGTATTAACAGTTGAACTAAGTTTATATTACTATTATTAATTAGAGGCCTTTACTTGAAATGATTACGACGACGGCCAAATCTAGTAAGCGTATATGTGCAGTAAGGGGACTTATGCCAAATTCTAGTCAGCTAGCCAAAAAACATAAATCGCTGATGGATTCTAAAACTCTTCCAAAAGATACGCCTGAGGTAGTCGTGCCAAACTTAATGTCAGATTTAATAAGTGACTCGACTGGTATAAAAAATGACATACTCTCACTGCAGAGCAACGTGAAAGATATTAATAACAACCTTCATAAATATGCCCCTCTAGCGTGTATTTGGGACAGAAATATTGATATCCGTGCTAGCTCCGGGAACTTACACAAATGTGAACGCTTGATGAAGTTCGTAGCAGAGGAAGTCACTAAAAGAATTATGTCGTCTTGTAATGCTTTGGTGCATAATCTTCCTGGCCATACGCCGGTACATCACTTGAAAGATATATGCCTACAAGCACGTCATATTCCTTTGGTTGAATGTCATGCTGTCAGGTTAAGAAAGATATCAAATGAAAACACCTGCCCACTTCTTTTCAAGTCTAACTGCGTCAGGCATGCTAAACTCTTTATAAACTCCCGCAAATCTATTAGCGCTCATACCTCCCACAGAAACGCTAAGGTTACTGAAGCTTTAACACCTTGCCAACGTCGCACTTGCAAGTTTCAGTCAGAACTCCCACTTGATAACACGGAAAGTAGGCCTGCTACTGATCCCATGAGTGAGCAAATAGACCAAAAAGTAGGCATAAGTCCGGCTGACTCATCCATGACCTCAACTTTTTGTGATTCCATAAAGATAAACAGTCAGGCAGCGGTAGACTCAGTCGATCTAGATCTCTCGAGTTCAAGCGTTAGTCCCCCAACGATAAATAGTGGTGGTGACGTAAGTAAGGCCGCAGTGAACGAAAGGTTCGATAACTCAGCTCTATCCGCTAAGAGCCCTATCCACAACTTTCCTTCCATTGAGACCCACCAGGGCAATAATTAGCTTACGAGCTCATGCAAGAGTATTTTCACCTCAAAAACCAATATTTTGTCTTTCGCACAACCAAGTTGAAATCAGTAGCCAACCAAAAGTGTCCCCTTGTCTTGCTTTTTCTAGGTCTAGGACAGCTGATATTCCAACTTCAGGCACATCAGCACATCCCCGGTGCAATGTGCGCGCGGAATCTAACAAGCAAAAGTTATTTGGTGAACATAAACCACCGCTAGTAACTGACCGAATTTTTCACAACTCTGACCAAATTGTCCCCCAGCTACAGCCGGACAATAAATTCACCCTTTTGTTTGGTAGACCACCCTATCATAAAGATAATAGGCATTTTCAAGCCACGAGTCGCGATGGAAGGTCATTTCACTCTACATCCTTTGCAAAGCACAACAATGATCATTTAGTCGTCGCACAACCTCCATCTGAACCCAACTTTAGTGATCATTATGGTGATACCAGTGTTTGCTAGAGCAGCATCAACGCTCCCAAAAACGCAGAATCGAAAACTGTTTGCAAGAGAAACACATCATTCGCTTGGTGAGCCAAGCTACTGCCAAGCGCCTGCTCTGAATCCACTTAAAGCAGGCAAAAGTAGCCAGTATACTCAATCCACCGATGAATGTAACCACCATGACTACGTGACACGTATTCTCGAACCCATTAAAAGCTTGCACACACCACAACTGAACTTTTGGCGACTTCAAGAGTTGATGCCACCTTTAGTAAGCCAGATGATCCAGTCAGTCTCCAGCCACGTGTTGTACGAGACCACAAAAAGTCACTGGGAAACGAACTGTATGGTGCCTCGCTTGCACCCGCCAGGATAACATCTACACCGAACACTGATAAAAAAGAAAGGTATCTTGATCCCTGATCCTAGTGGATATGTGCTGGAAAAGTGCCATATGACCGCGAATTATTTGAGTAACCCAGTCTCTCTTTCTCAATTATCCGATCTGCCTAAGGTTGGTGTTGAATCGATCTACATTCCTAACTCCACTGTTTCCCTATTAAACTGTCCCACACCTCCTCCTTTTAATGTCAGCATAAATCATTTACCCGATACCTCACAACCTACGTGTAGCCAGCACTCTATGCTTCCTAACGACATTAGTAAGCTGTTCTCTCAAGATATTTGCGGTTGCTTTCAACTGCAAGGGCGTTCATTTACTGTGTGCCCAATAAACGCTCGGTCAATCTGCAACAAGATGTCCAGCTTGGCCTTACTTGC
The DNA here is from genome assembly GCA_944470555.2 of Heterobilharzia americana. NCBI lineage: Eukaryota > Metazoa > Platyhelminthes > Trematoda > Strigeidida > Schistosomatidae > Heterobilharzia > Heterobilharzia americana. The sequence continues at coordinate 136,459,042 of OX104127.1, read as the reverse complement.
TTTGTTGTGCTCCCCTTCAGTCACTATGATAACTAAGGCATGGAGCACCCCAGATATTTCTGACTCAAGCGTTTGCCTCGACAACCACACATGTTTCCGTGGTGATAGGACAAGTGGCCTTGGGGTGGCTATCTCATGAATGTCAGTTCATCTATAGATTCCACGTAGTGCAAAATCCAGGAGCTACAGATTGAAAAAGATTCCATCTGGGTTATTTTGAAGCCCGCTAGTTGTCTATCCTTCTTTTTCGGGTGCGTGTATTGACCTCCCAATTCTAATTCCGTGTATGAAAACTTGTCAGAAGCTTTTGGGTTTATTGCCTCTATGTCACTTGCAGGAAAGATTATATGCAGGGACTTTGACATGCCAGAAATCTCTTGACACCCTAAAAAGCCTCCCAAACAATACGAAATTTTCGTCCGCTGTCTTGAGTCCGACGGGTGGCCTCAATATGTTCGAGGTTCAACTGAAATGCACAATGTTTTAGACTTAGTTTTCGCTAACAGTCTCATTCTTGCTACGGTACATATCGACCATCGATTCCCAGGAAGTGATCATAACATTGTAGCTTTCGCCTAAATTTTGAGTCTACTTTTCAGCCTAGAAAACGTCTAATACAGTACAGAAACTACCGTGACATTGACTGGAAGGACTTCCAGTTTTCACGAGGGTGTTTAGGTAGGGAAGATTACTTTACCAGTACATCTGTGGAGGCACTGGCAACTGTTTTTTATTGTAACTTATGAAGTAATCGTGATTTTTTGCACCAGAAAAGAACACTTAGTCCATGTTCCCGAAAACGCTGTTTATTTCCATTTCCTTTCCTTTTGAAAGCCAACAGGAAAGCATGGCACAAGTGGAGGACGTCCAGAGAAGAGTCTGACACACCCTGAATATTGCCCTAAGAAATCCATGTAACATTAGAGTGAGGGGAGACAGGAGGTCATTCCAGACTAACCTTGCCCAAAAGCTCGTGGCAAATCCCAAAAACCTATATTGGTTTATGGAAGACAGAAAATCCACCAGCCAGGGGGCTTGCGTCCAGAAAGGTCTACACAGAGAGAACCTATCCGGACTAGAGATCATCGAAGCCTTTGGCGTCAACTTCGATACGCAACTCAATACGTCCCCATCGAACCAAAATTATCAACTGCCCGACCGACGTTCAGCACCACCGAACGTAGTAGAGTTACCTGGAATAAAGGTAACTCCTTCTGTGGTCCGCGAAAAACTGTCAATGCTTCGCGCAGGGAAATTACTGGGGTGTGATGATATCCGACCGGCTGTGCTGAAACAACGCGCGGGCACCTTGTGCGGTCCGCTGTGTAACTTGTTTCAATACTCCTTAGACAATCACATGCTTCCACCAGAGTGGAAAAGTGCTATCCTGTCCCCCATCTTCAAAGGTGGAGGCAGGCAGAACTCAAAATGCTACCGACCTATGGTCCTTCTACCAGTGGTGTCAAAAGCAATAGAGTCTGGTAGACGACCATGTCAGGGAGTACCTAGAAGAGAGGGGAGCATTCAGTGATGCTCAACATGGTTTGAGAAAGGGTAGATCCTGTGCCACAAACATTCTGGCTGCAGGTGATAAGTTGACAGCATGCTGGGACCTCCAAATTCCTGTCCATGTTATTTTCCTGGATTTTACTGAGGCCTTCGACACAGTTCCACACAGCGTTCTTATTCACAAAGTAGCAAGGTTGGGCATCAAGGGACAAGTGCTTTCATGGTTGCAGGACTGTCTAGACGGTAGACAATTCTGCATAAAAGCCAACACAGCTTGCTCGACTTGAAGGGCATCATCGTCTGGTGTATCACAAGGGGCGATTCTGGGTCCACTGCTATTCCTTCCTTTTGTGAACGACCTTCCACTGAATCTCAGCTCCCCACTTCTACTCTACACTGATGATGTTAAGCTGTGGGGAGCTGTGAAGTCAGAAACAGAATCAAGTGCACTGCAAAGTGATCTCAGATTACTTGCAGAGTGAGTGGATATTCATGGACTCACATTTGACCTAGACAAATGCCAAGCCATGTTTCTCCGCACCCTAGTCTCTCAGAAGGTGTCCTGTTCTCTCTGTGGAGCACAACTCTCCCACACCACCACAGGTAAAGACCTAGGACTAATACTAACTGACAAACTTGACACTAGCCCCATTTATCCAGGCAATGCCTCCAGAGCCTATGCAGAACTGCACTTCATGCACAGACAATTAGGTGCCCTGACCCCGGAACTCTTTTTGAAGCTGCATAAGACCTATATACGACCCCACCTTGAGGTACATAACGTCATTGCACCACTACATCTGAAAAGAGACGTGGACCTCCTGGAGAAAGTCCAAAGGCGAGCTACAAAGGGTGTCGTGGGAATGAGGCGAAAACCATATCAGGACAGGCTGAAGGATCTAGAGCTCTACTCTCTAAACTACCGTAGATTACGTGGTGACTTGACAACGGCTTACAAAATATTCAGGAACCCAAGTTATCCAAACGGCCACTATGGTGACCCTCGCGGTAACCCAAGGAGAATCGCCCACCAAAGAGCGGAAACTCGTGTGCGATCACACTTCTTCTCTCTGCGAGTTTGCGGCCACTGGAACGCATCGCCTGCCGAGATTGCTACTGCTCTGTCTGCTGACAGCTTCAAGAAGAGGTTGGACAGTTACGCAGCGACGCACGGCTTGGGGTCATCCAACTGGGATGTGGACTAGGTTGACACGACTTACTAACTCGGTACGACCACCCGTTACTGAGCGCTTTGTAAAACCACTACCATTGAGAACTTGGCTCAACCTTATACCTTTCTGTAGACGTCCCCTCCAGTTACCGTCTCCTACTAAAAGAATTACTATACTCTCATTCGTCCTAACATGTTATCGATTATTCTTCCTTCTGACCTCACGTTATCAAACTGTAACAAAAGCTCTCGTTATCAACCATTCTCCATGAACATTTAGGATTTGTCGTGGTGCGAACTTGACAGACGCAAAGACCAATCACTAATTATTCGGACTTGTCACATACCCACGAATACAAGACCAAGGAAGAACACGATAGCGTAGTCGGATGAAATAGTATATTTGGATGGTTGTGCCAAAACACCGATGCGTTCCAACTAACTGGCTAGAGAGTGGAATACGAGCAGTGCAACGTAACACGACAGCGTGCCAGATGGCGAGGATGTTTGACCGGGTTCCTTCAGCTTCGCGAGTCAGTTAAACTATCAAGGTCAGTATCAATGTCGAAGTAGTCAAACCCTAGGCTATTGATTTTGGGGAAGTGTGTGAAGCTACAAGCCTACCAGTGTTTTTTCTTCTGTGTCGCTTCCGTTTTCCTAATCTTTTTTATCTATTCCTTTTCTTCCTTCTTTCCCTTTCCTTTTCTATTTTGTTTCTCTCTCTCCACTTTCTCTCCCTTGATTTCTCTGCACATATTTTGCATCTCCTTTTTGCAACCAGTCCAGTCAATTGTCTGCTGGCACGACATTTGAGGAGCTTACCTGCACCACAGTCCTCGGAAGAAAAAGCAACCGAACAAACAACACTGCCTACAAATCTAACCAACACCCAACCGCCCGTCAGGCTAACCAGAGCTACAGCAGTCGAGTGGTTAGACCTGCTGCACTGGAATTCATCAAAGACCAAGGAGCGAGCGCGAAGAAATCAATGGGTTTACACTAGCTCGTCAAATGGTATTGGACATTGAATATTGGAGCGCAACTGAGCTTCAGTAGCTCAAGGTCACATCGTTCCTGTGTTACCTTCGGTCTGGTTCCAAAATATCGCAGGGATGACGCGTGAGTAGTTGTTTCTCGAAATAAATTTTTTTATTGTGCAGGTGGAAATCAGAGGGATTTGGCTAGGGAAAAACATATGAAGAAACTGAGTTCTCTTCAAAAATCAAAGAGTAGTAGCGAGAAAGAAGCAAATAAAGGACTAACTTTAGAGGAGAGACGACTAAGGTATGAATGTTCTTAAAAGAGGCACTTTAATCTACAGGGATGCTGAAGCACTACGAGCCAAACAACAAGCTAAAGCGCAGGCATCAGCCTCAAAAGCATAAAATATATATTTCTTAGCCCCATAACTTTGAGATATGCCTCTATAGGGGTATGTATATGTGAATTACTAACATATGTAACATTATCTACCAAGTTCTAATAAATGTATCCCAAACATTTTCTTTTCGCCCTGATTTTTTTTGACTTAATTAAGTCAGTTGCAGATGATCTTAATTAAATGACTACATCTACATTGATGTTCATCAGTATAATGTATCCTACATTTCAAAATTATAAGTTTCTTTGGCTTCTATTGCTTGTGCACTTAGGTGTGAGTTGGCACCGGTCCTTAAAGTGCTAATGGGTATCGCTGAGGTTCTAGTTGGATTCTAACTATTATTTGATTATTTAATCTCACTGTTAAAATAAAGCAAACTAGAAAAAGGCTTTTCTGAGGACTTCGGCATGTGATTCAGCTTCATCGGGATACTCATCTCACTACTTATAGGAATTATATTTTCAAACAGTACATAAATGAGGTTATATTCCGGTTCATTTGTTGTAACTGAGTCCGCACTGAAGTTGGTATCCTAATTTTCTATGGCAACTCGAACTAGATGCTTGTTTTATTGAAGAAGAATCACCGCGACTTTATTGTACTTATCCATAAGGTTGTGATTGTCATTCCTTTCATCGTTTAAATGTACATGAGTGAGGAATAGCTGGCTTTTGTAATGCAACTTGTTTTTGATTCATTGAAGTATTTTGAGATGAATGAATGCAGCTTTATTGCATCTTCGATGTAGTCATTCCATACTTAAGACTTACTCCTTCTTATTCTAAGGAAGTAGTATAAGGATCTTTCACTACACATAAAGTGAAATCACGTTGGGGACGGTGCGCTCATTGTTACCTATTGTGTATTTTTCATTGGCTTTTTAAAATCTCTACTCTATTGACAACCCATTGTTTAATGGATACGTCCATTGATATCTATCTTAAATTTACTGATACTTCTGCATACCTATCGCTTTTCAAAGATGGAAGGCATTTTGTCAACTCACTGTGTAAATGACGTCGTATCAGGCAAGGACTCTGATACATACATACTTTTCCGAGCACATTAAACGAAAACTGAACATATTTAGCATATGTTTTACGTTTACCAAATGTACAGCGATGCTTCAAGATTGGGATCCATTCACTTCCACTTCAAGAATAGGGACTAAAGTGGTGGAATGCGTTAATCACTACATAAAAGTTGCATCGGCCCTAACTGGGCTGGTTGTTGACAAGACGTCAGCTGGAATATCAAAAGCTTTCCTGACCATATCTAGCACCGCTAATGTATCATAATACATACCAAAGGACAAGTATACTGTGAAGCAGTTTGCTCTGTCCAGTTATGAGACATTAATTATGGGATTGGAGGATATGGCAAATTTTTATGTTTTGGACCACCCCGATTTTTACGGCATTGCTTGCATGGTGGGGTTTATCATGTGAGGAGTTTTGAGGTTAAGCATTTAGTACTAAGCAAAGAAGACATGGTCGCCGAGGTTGTTAATCTTCGCCTACTAAAGTTGTTTGAATCTGTGTTGAGCCACTGCCGACCTCGATGCTATCCGAATCCAGAGTGAGTTGAAAAAAGGCTAGGGGTAGCCAAAACATAGTGGCACTGGCTTACTAAGTTTGACTTGGTTACCTTTCTAGGCTCGTTGTAACGATAGTAATCAATGGTTGGTCATATGTTTCAGAATAGGGCATAGTGGTACAGACTTGTGCACCCCTAGTCATCTTCGAAGTCTTCAACATTGTAATTAACTTTGATTTATTTCCTCTCTCTTCATGCAATTTCATCTACTTTGATTTAGTTCCTTTTATGTCTGCTTCTTTGGATGCTGTTGTAAATTTTGGCAGGTTGAACTGATGCAATTATATGGCAGGTTTTGGATTGATGTTTTTGTTTTGTATTTTTTCCTTGTATGCGGGAGTGGAAGGTAAGCTATGCATCGTTCATAGAATATTCACTGTTAAGAGGAAAAGTGAGTGAAAAATGCCCATTGACGCCTGCAGTTGGGGTTACGCGCTAACGTATCCGTCGTGGTTCCGGAATAACAACCTATCTACACTGTTGTGACCTATCTAGATTCAGATAATAGATGTATAATGAATTCTTTCTTGCCATGAAGTAATAAACTGTTTCATCTGGACGCATATCATCCATCCACTAATGTATTTTGCTATTTCCTAACATCAGTTCTTCCTATCGGTGTCATCACTATATAGTAGGGTTCTAGTGGTCCCCGGTTGTTGGGATGTAATAAAACGGCCAAATAAAAGCTTTTTATCCTTAGCATGAGGTTGTCGGAGATTTCCCCTTGGTCTGTCGCTGTCTTCCCAAGGGATCTGTACAGTGAAGTGATAATCTTAATCATCCTATCGATAAATGCACACCGGTATCGTCCTACTACGATTAACTTCTACTGCAGGTCCAAGCAGTTACCTACCTGATGCTGTTATCACTCATATGGTAGATTTTGAAACGGGACGTTTTTCCTACTCACGAAAAGCATGAAAGTATTGAAAATTATCCCGGGAACCACCTGACAATGATTGGGCGTAAATATTGAGCTGTTTAACGCAGGTGCGTACAGTACGGTGCGCTGTGACCACACCTATTATGCCAGTATCACTTGTCTATTCAAACCTCAGTGGTTGGAGCAGGGTTTGAAACTTAGGTACTCAGTGAATGTCTAGGTTAACTTGACACATTCATGCGAGTGAACTCGATGCAGTACCATCTTGCTAGTCAGATTAGAAATGAGGATCTGTGCGATTTCCTAGGAATTTTTAAGGTTAAAGAAAATGTCAAGGTATGAAGTGAGTGGCGAACTAGTTAATGGTACGTTAGAGGTCCGGTAGATAACTTTTAATGACTACTTAAAGAACATAGAAGACTTGTATCCAACAATTTCTTCGCGTCAAGGCTCACAGTTTGCTTATTGCCTTTGAAAGTGTGTCAGAATCGGGGTCAATACTAGAATAGTCTATTTGATGTAGCATACAATAATATAGTATTATTTAATGGGTGATATTTTGAGCAGAATTTTATTGCTCATATTCATATCAAGTTCCTTGATTATGAGCAATAAATTCTGCTCGAAATATCATCTAGTAACTAATACTACTTCACTATGTTCTATATCAAATAGACTATTCTAACATGGAATTACATTCTATCAATGCTGGAATTCTATACTTGCATTAATGAGACAGAATCATTTCTTCATTCCAGACTTTTGGTTGGTATCCGCCAAGAAATATCGGGTTTCTGGATTTAGCCGCCGCAAAATCGTAATCTAGGATATCATTGATCCAGACTCTCTATATGATCCCGCATAGCAAAAAGATCGACACAATCATTTCCACTAGCCTTTTGGTTTCTTAGTGAAAGGTGATCATTTCATTCAGATGATCAGTAGATGCACAACCGGAATAAAGCAGATATGTTAAACAGTTCACCGAACATCCAGAAGACCAATAAGTTAAATCCTGCTGTCTCGAAAATTTGGTTTTCGTCAGTTGCTTAGAGAACAAGCAGGTCCTATCCACTACTGGCTGGAAACCCTATACATAGTGTGAAATGGGTCAGCTGTTTGTGGAAGACGTAACAGATCATTTCAAACTCATGATCCCCACAGACTAGAGTTAAGCGACTAGATAGCTCACTATAAGAGAAGTGACCAGTGGTTTGATGGATGTGAAGGATACTGAGCGAAGAATATTCTCTGTTGGAGAGGCAAGTGATGCTATGACTATTTCAAGACATTAAGGTTGTGCTGTCTTAGGTGTGAGCTGCGGACCTAACCCATCCTAAACAGCAAATTAAAAACACCTAGAAAATGTGAATGAATTCAAACACGTTGGTAGGATCTGATCGAATTTCCTAAAAGGTTAGAACCATACGCCTGGGGGGGGGGAAGTCCTTTAGCTCGTTGATTATGAACTGTACTAACATGGTGAAATGCATTTGCCAAGAAACTGTTTTAACTAGCTGATTACTGCATTAGTGTAATGCCTTTCACCAACATTAGATTCCACCTCTTCCTATTATTATAAATTCAAGTGAGCATGATACGAAAGATACGGTCACAACAGTATAAATGTTCTTTTTTTCTAACCAAAAATTGACAATTTGTAAGAACATATAAATAAAACAAATTTGAAAATAAGGATCACACTAAATAGGAGTGAACTTGTTGAAAATAAGAAAATCACAGCTTCTGCTCATATATTATCAAGAAACTGGCAGACAAGTTGGCTTGTAATTTTACTCATTTGAATATTTTGTAGTGAAGGCAAGAGGAAGTTGCACTTTGAATCGATAAAAGTCAGGATATGAAAGACTGAAATAGTAAACACGTGTTGTCGAAAAGCTTAAGAAATCTTATCACATTCTATCGATACTGTTTCGTTTACCATCACAACGGTATTCGATTCACTATGATTTTCATTCGAGAATCTCGTATCATCTGCATCTTTTGTTTTGAATTCTCTTATAAAAGTAGGGCTTACTGACTGAAGTCTTTCCAGCTCTGTAGGTTCTGATTCGATTTCATTTTCATCTCGTATGACTGAACGCAACAAATTGATTGGGAGATATAAGTACACGTAACCCAAAACAACGGGGATTAGAAGAGTGAAACTGAGTGCTGAAAATTGGATGAAACAATAAAATCAGATGAATAATAAAGCGTATGAAATCAAACGCACTAATTCAAGTCCAGACTAATATACCACAAAATAGTAACGTCTAAAAAATTCCTAGCAACCAGTAAACAACATTGATTTACCTTTTCCTAGCTCACAGTCTAACGGTATACACACCATTCGCCCCTCTATTTCTCGAAACGAGAACTATCACACCTTTCGATTGTTAAGTACATTACATTCTGAAGTAGGAAAAACTTTTGAAAACTAGCCAGCGTATGATGCAATGAAATTTTAATCACTGGAATTCTATATTGTAGTTCAAGTGGACAAAGAAGAGTGCGCACAAAGACGAAAGACAATTACACGACACACTTCCAAGTAAAGCAGAACAGGCTGCAGGAAGGAGAAACAGAGACCTGACAACACTACATCAGATAACCAAAATACTATCTGGGAAGAGATTAACGCAGATGGAACCAGTGAAAGATAGTGAAGGAAACCAAGTTACCAAAGAGGAGAAACAAAGGGAACAATGGGCTGACCACTTCAGAAAACTCTTGAGTCGACCACCACCTGCAACTCGGCCAGAAATACCACCAGCAGCCCAGCTACAAAACTACCAGTGGACACAAGCCTTCCGACAAAAGCCGAAGTGAAGTCCTGAACGCCATACAGCTGCTGAAATGCGGGAAAGCAGCAGAACCAGATGGAATTCCGCCAGGAGCACTGAAAACAGGTAGAGACAGTACTGGACACGCTCACACCAATATTGCAGAAGGTTTGGAAGGAAGGAAATGTACCTGTTGATCGATTGGAAGAAGGGCTATCTTATCAAACTCCCAAAGAAGGGAGGCCTAAGTCTTTGCAAGAACTGGCGCGGGATCACGCCCCACCGCTGTCCATACCAAGCAAAATATTAAGCCATGTCATCCTGGAGAGACCGAAATATGCACTGGATTCAAAATTACGACCGGTACAGGGTGGCATCAGGAAGAACGAATCATGTGCGGATCAAATTGCAACACTACGCTACGCATCATCATAGAACAGAGTAGAGAATGGCAGTCAACTCTCTCTACCTCAGCTTCATCGACTTTTCAAAGGCCTTCGACATCGTCGACCGAGAAGTAATTTGGCAGACAGCTGCTTCAACACTACGGTTTTATGCCACAAACCTTTATCAACCTCATTCAATAGCTATGTGAAGACGCTACATGCCGAATGATTCACAATGTAAAGCTCAGTGATGCCTTTGAAGTGAAGTCCGGAGTAAGACAATGCTGCCTACAATCACCGATGATCTTCCTGATTGTGATGGACTGGATCATGCAGCAAACCGTGAGGGGCGAGAAGATGGGCGTACGCTGTTTGACCGACGAAAAGACTTTAGAAGATTTGGATTTCGCCGACGATGATTAATGTCTAATGTCTACAAACTCGAAGATCTACGGGCAACAGCCAACAAGTTGGAAGGAGAGGCAAGGCAGCAAAGACGGCACTTCCTTCAGGTGAACGTAGGGAAGACAGAGGTGATGAAGATACCCAACCACCACCAACAACAAGCACCGATCATCATCAACGGGAGAAACCTAAAGGAAGTAGCCTCTTTCACTTACTTGGGCAGCATCGTTTCAACTACAGGTGGCATAGATGAGGATGTCAAAACCAGGATCGGGAAAGCAAGACAGGCCTTCATTAGTCTGAAACCAGTGTGGAGATCTATTGCACTCAACATGAAGAACAAGATCCGGATTTTCAACATTAATGCCAGTCAAGTCAGTGCTTCTGTATGATGGTTGAGAGACTTGGCGCGTTACAAAAAGTATTTCCAACAAACTAGACATTCGTTAACAGCTGTCTACCCTCGATACTGAAAATCAGAAGGCCAGAAAGAATAGGGAACAAGTAACTCTGGCTGGCTGGCAACGAACCAACCAATAACCCATCGCCCAACAAATATGCAGAAGAAAGTGGAGATAGATTGGAATGGACATTCACTGAGAAGACCATTCCAGGACATCACGCGCCAGGCCCTCGAGTGGAAACCAAAGGGGAAACGATGAGTTGGGCGTACGAGGGTGACGACATGGAGGAGATGGGGTGAGGAAGAAATGAAAGCTTACGAGCAGTCGTGGAGCCAGGTTAAGAAGACTGAAGAGAAGAGAGTGAAATGTCGACGTGCTACTGAAGCCCTATGTTCCACTAGGAACCCAAGGGACAAATAAATAATAAATATACCTCAAATAGACTTCTTTACTGAACGTACGTAGCATGAATGGTGGTTTACTGAAAGGGATATCAGATATACCAAAAGTAATAATCCGAACACCAAAATGATGTATATGTACTATTTCGGTGTGCCACTTTTTATATAATCAAACAACTTGGATAGACTTGTCGTTATGCTCATAAAAAAATCCGTATCAAATGTCTAGTTTCCTCTTTTGCTATTTGTACAATAGTTTTTGTGGTAGTGTAGTGGAACAGGGGTACACTATATTTCTATTAGGACAAATTTTGAAAAGAAAGTCCTAGTGGGAACACCATCGGTCATTGGGAGGCAGGCACATATCCAGCTGACGAGTCCCAAATAGGATGAAACGTGCATCCTGGATCCCACTGCTAACCACTATCTATCATTAAAGTTGAGTACATGCTAATTTCACTTGTATTCTTTCCAGCACTTTTATGCTTCATTCGTAAGTGACATTTGTTAGACAAATACTTATTTCAAAAGTATAATAACCGCGATAGAAACAGTAAAAACCTGACAAGTATTTATGTCGATCTCTGATTAAACTGATAAATTATAGTAGTTCTATATGTTGTGGTTATTGTTAGCTCTTTTTTCTGACTGGATACAGCATTTTACTCGGTCTCAGCAACCATATTTCGAAAAAGCACAGTAGGAAACCAACAAGAAAAATACTGAAAACCCCAGGATTCAGAGTAAATTCATCTGCAAGTCAACTGATTTGAGCTATGCCGTTTGAGATTATCACTTTCTACATTACATAAGTTTTTAAAACCGAACCACAAATGATATACATTTCTTTGAAGAGGCTCAGATCGATAGAAAATGACTTCAAAGGTTAGTAAATTTCGATCTAGAAACCCAAGTTTATTTTTCAGTCTTTACTTGAGTCAAAATCTCGGATCAAAATTGACATAAAAGGTCGAAAGTAATGAAGGTTACACTCACCTGTCAATACTGAGGATGAAATGAGACTAGCAACAATAACCCAGAATACAACAAATCGTCGTAAATGTTTCGATTTTGAGAGTAACATCTGATTAATCTACAAAATATATAGAAATTAACACGCATAAAAATGGTTAGAATCAACTACGGAAAATGTAGAAAACGTTTTAGGTATGATAATATGGCAGCGAGCACACTTATGTTTGGGGCACCCGTTGAATTTTGATCATGTTTTAGCATGTGCCAAGTTTACCATACATTTCTATCGAGATCGATCTAAACTAGTTGATGTTAGCTAATTTGGTTCCAATGACCGTTTTGACAAAGTATCAATTGCAACTAGATTTAAAGCTAGGTGTTGCATCATCAGGAAGTGTAGATGATGTTTGGCTGCACAAACATCACGCCATGAGAGTAGTCAGTAAAGCTACCTGCAGCCTCGAAAGACATTTGACTAAGGAACAACAAACAACAACCTAAGGTTACTGGGATTTTATCACGCATCGGCAAGTCGTACAACCAGTGAGCCCCTAATGCGGAAATAATGGAGCACTCACGTAATGATTGAGGCAAGTGAGATGGAAGCGGCAGCTGAGTTTGGCAATAGTCAGAGACCCTTCCAGATAGTTCAAGCTACTGATAGCAAGGACCGCAGTGTCGGTGAAATAGTATGTGAGGTAGACGGTGTGCTGACCAATAACATAAAAAGATACCTAGAAAGTAAAGTGAGGTTCTCGGAAAGAAACCCGGATAAACTACGGCTCTAGAAAGATATGTTACAAAACGCATTGTTCTTGATCGTCGATTTAAACTAAGTGGCCAGAAGAACCGGATGTTACAAAGAAACTTCAATGGTTTAAGCTGCATGACAAACTACACCAGCTAAGTAACACTAGGTCCACTTGGTGATTGATATACTTTTTACAACCAATGTCGCCTTCATTTTAACATCTTTATACGACACATCGCATACTGAAACAGTTATTTACTGTGCCAAGTCTCAGGTTCCGTGTTTCATATGGTGTGATTATGAACAGTGTCCAAAACGTTATTCACCGCTATATGACAGGGTAACAGCGACAATGCATCAATAGAACTCTTGATGAATATTATCCATCCCTTCTTAAAACGTAGTCATTTGTAGCAAGTTAGCTGAGTCGTTCTCAGCAATAGACCGTCACTGATCCAAATGAATGAAAGTAAAATGTATTATGAGAATGTACTTGTTTTTACACTTCGGAATCTTGGCATCATGAAAGATCTGTGACAGTAGTGTCGAGACAATATCTATTACACAACACGCCTGATAAAGTGACACTCGATGTCATGACAAAAGAAGGCTGACAACCCAATTGTAAACAGTCACCTAGAGTAAGTACCTCATAGTGACTACCTTTGACGGATGCTCTTCTACTAGTCACAGTGGAATCTACTACAAGAACATAGATTTGACCCACTACCACTTAATGCCACATTGGGAAATGAAGTCAGATAAGAGAGTTCATTTGGTCGAAAAGACCAGAATTTTAAACATTGTTTCCAGCATTCAATGTTAGGAATTAAGAGGCATAAAAGCACAAAGGTAGAGGATTCACTTTCCGAAACTCACTAATATTGTGAACATGCAACTCCGAGGAAACTATTGTACCCTCGAGTATACAAACTTCAGGAAACGCGCCTCTAGCAATGAAACTCGAAGCAACTACTTCTCACCAGATACCTCGAAATATATAAAACCATAATGAGCCTTGTGTACACGTATGCAAGGTTGTTCAAATTCTGAGAAACTTTAATTAATTAATAGGTCACTAGGGAACAACCAATTCCATGTTGCTTGGTTCTGATTGCTGACACAATTCTATCGGTCAATTCTCAATATGGTCACCAAGCTAGTTGGTTGGTTGGATGCAGTCGGCATGAAACCCTTGGATACACTTGTCTCGGCAAGCATACATGAAGGGAGACACACAAAACAAACTGGGAATCTGGATGCTTCAATATTACCTGTAAACTATTATTAACCAGTTGAATACAAAAAGTATTACTATAGGCAGTGAGATACACCTGCTTTATGAGGTTCGATGGTACTGTCTGACTGTCGAATCTTGGTAGGTGGAGTGGGTTTTTAATCCGTGACTGGCTAGTTGGAAGTCGATGGTGTAGACTGATGAACCATAACTTCACAAGACTTGCAACTTTTCCATTTGACTTTATAATGAAATGTATGATGTGCCAGGAGAATAGATGGTTATTTATAAATAAGTCACATCAAAAAGAGTGAACTACTGCGTAAATTGTCTATTTTAGAATACACTAAAGGATTGATCACTTAATTGTGGATAAGCTGTATTTAAAGGAAGAAAAATTAAAATTTACCTGTTTAGCTATTGAAACAGTGAACCCAAATGATATGGCTGGAAGTGCGAGGATTATTGTGAGTGGAAGTAGAATCGGTGTACCTAGCATTATGCCACAAACCGCTACAACACGACGGAGTTTAGACCATCGACTGCGACCCAATACAGTACATCCGGAAAAACTGACAGTGAGCAAAAAACAGATAGTATAATATAGTTCTGTAGATAACTACGACTTACGACAGGATTTATAAAATGACACTAAACTGGTGCAGTTTTTTATCTTATGAGAAAATTTCCATACACTATGAAGTATACAAAACGAAGCTTTCATCACAACAATTATTACTGACGCATGCAAAACTTATGATAACCATTAATAGTAGTAAGTCGTATGGAAAAATCAGTATTTTGTAACGGAATTTATCATAGAATTATAAGTGTAATTGGGTCACAAAATAAGTGTGTGAAAATCAAAAGCTGATTTAATTGAGTTTAGAGATAAGTCCTATCACACAGATACATCGAGAGGTAATTCGATGATCAGTAACTCTAACCTGAATGAACTGTAGCTACGTAATCAGTGTATGTTTCGTTCGTCTTCTGAGACGTTAATTTCGCTCCAAGTTAACCAAAGCCGCCAAGCTGGTTTATTTCACTCATCACTCCAGTCCATAAGAAAGGAGGGAAGTCTTCTTGTGATAACCATAGGAGGACCAGTCTGGCTAATATCGTGTCCGAGATTCTTGCATTCGTGGTTATCCGACGCCGAAGTGGAGCTCAAAAAGAGCGAACTCGAGAAAACCAGGCAGGTTTCAGACCTGGACAAGGGTGCGTCGATTAAATTTTCACCCTCCGACAGGTCCTGCAACACAATCATACTTACCGCTTCATGGCCGACACTTGCCATATTTCTCTAATTCAAGGCCGTATTTAACTCCGTGGACCATGAGCTGTTGTGGCAGTGTCTGACTGTGAAGGCAGTACCGAGCAAGTATATAACGCCTATTAAGGCTTTCTATTCAAACTCATGTAGATGAGTAAAGACTTAACGGTGGGTTGTCATCAGAACTGATGACAACTAGTATTGTCCGGGAGAGATGCCTACTGTCACTGTTCCTGTTCAATTTCGTTATAGGTGTACTAATGGACACAACCTTAGGTACGTCTGACTTCGCAGGGGCTAACCTACTCCCTGGAGGTCATCTGGTTGACTTGGAGTACGGAGACGATGGTGTCCTGCTGCTTGAAGATACGGACAAAATGTAGGGTTTTCTGAACTCTTTGAGCAGAAATCCTAGTATATTTGGGATTAGTTTCACACCTACCAAATATAAAATTATTCTTCAGGGTTGGTTTGTAGCTACTCCTAGTTTAAAGATAAAGAGTGAAGTGGTAGAATGGGTCGACCATTTCACTGACTTGGGGAGCCGCATCAGCTCGAAAGGGCTGGTTGCTGACGCGATCTCGGCTCGGATACAGAACGCCCGTCTAGCATTTGCCAGCTCGCGATATCTACGCCATCAACCAGCGAGATATCATCTCTTCATGAGTTATTTACGGACTGTCAGTCGCTTGATGATTTTCCAGTTTTTCCACGTTATTACGAAACCTACTAGCCCCTTCTCTTACACTCCCGTTCGTTTCTTGCCCTCCCCCCTTTCACAGCTCCAGAATGTTTCATCTCATTAGATATAATTTGCCACTGATTTTGACTAAGACTTGTGATTATTAATCCTGCGTTTCCTTGACTCACTACTTTACTGTTAATCCTGGGTTTCAAATCTTCATTTGTTTCTACACATTTAATGTATGTTATGGTACTATTACTACTAACTCTTCATTTCAATTGTAGGCTGTTTACAGCTGATGAAAAGCCGTGAAATAAAACGAGCTCATTTTATTTTGTAAATGTCTTTGTTCTTCCATTGTTCAAATATTCATCAATTGAAGAGTATGCTGCGCTGCAGTTTGTGCATACTACTATGAAGTGTGGCAACTTGAACCAATGCACTTGTGTAAGAGACCTTACGTTGATTTTGACTGTCGGCGTCAGTTTACACAAGTTTGACTGAAACGTCTTGATGCATGTGGTCAGTCTCATTGGAAGTGAGAAGAAGCATTCGCTGACGCCATTGGGTGGTGGTCTCGCTATATCACAAATTGACAGAAGTTGGAAAACCCAGATCACTGAATTTCGATTTAATGGCAGTCATAACGAACCTTCTATGAGACTTGATAATCCTAAGATTAGATTCGTTAAGGGTCGTGAGCGCACGCCGATAAGGAGAACAAAACTAGGATAGATTATTTGTTTAATGCTCTTGTGTTTCCTGACTAATGTTAATGCGTGAAGGAAAATTTTTTGAAATCCGCTTACTCATAGAAAGACATAACAGCGAAGAAAAATGTCTTTTCAACGATTTCGCGTTCACTAAAGCTGTACAATCGTATTTATAAATATTGGAAACAATCAAATCTATTATTATTCAATAGGGTCATGTTATGGTGTCCAATACGATTGTTCAGTTCCTTCAGAGAAGCTAAAGATTCCTGAAACCCTTAACGGCAAATCAACGTATTCCGAAGTTCCAAAAAGAGATACATATAAATATCAATAAAAAAAACACCGTTCTAGAAGGGCTCGGAAAATGTCAGAGCTATAGAAACAAGCATAAGCCGCCGTATTCTACATATGTTCATCATCAAGGTGGAATATATATATATATATATATACCAGATTACCACAATGTTGACCAGTAGAAAGAAATGTTGCTGCTAACGATGGAAGGAAGCCATTACTCTGGTCATGGTAACGCTAACAAATGCATATATTGTCCTTAAACACAAAGATCAGGTTTAAGGTTGTGAATTGCCAATGATTAAGCTATCAACATGTGACGTAGTTGAGGTTTTTTTGAATTGTAAGGGAGCAATATGCAAATTATTTTGAAAGAGCTATTGGGAGGAGTCAGATGCCTGGAGATGACTGGGTGTTCAAGAATGAAAATGCCGATACTCTTTCTTCCTCCTTTGGTTAACGTAGCCACAAAAATTCGAAAAAAGGTGTTCAGAATTGACGCCATGTTCGTTTCTCCACAAGAAAAAGCAAAACGGATAGATGAAAACTTAGGCGACCAAAAGCGGTATTCATTCCTTAACGCTTCGATGGATCAATTTGTCTACTGAAGAAAGTGATTCCCAAACTAGTTGTGTGAAATGTCTTTCTCAAAGCAATTCAGAAGCGATTTTTGAGGATTTTGGCTGCAATTTCGTCTTTTAAATCCAGGTTCATACAAAGAATTTTCATTGAAACAGACGATAACTTTTGTATTTACAGTTTTCCTTTCATGTTAGAGTCAATCAATCCATATGAACATTCGCCTTCTGGTAGAATGTAACGTAGAAATTTTGACTTACTCTCTGGTGTATCTTTCGAATTCTTGAATATAACAAAAATGTCCATTAATGAATTACCTTGAGATGAGATTCACGAAAATCTAATGAGAAGTAGTGACTATTGCGGATAACCAAGTCGGACGTGAAGAGTGCATTGGATGGGTGCCACGCTATGTCGTGAACCGATAGAGGTAGGAACTGTGGAATAGTGATTTCCAACCCAGTAGCTCAATCGTAACATGCTGGTCGAGAAATTTGAAGATCTCGGGTTCGACCTCTGGCGACGTCATGGGTGCACACTACTAAGGAGCCCCATACTAAAACAAAAAGCCATCCGATGCTTTCAGGTTTGCAATCATTCTCCAACTGATGTTAGTCCGGGATGAATATCAAAAGCAAAAGGTTTCTTTCGTCACTGAGATGGACGTACCATTGGAAGTTGATGACTTGTCAAGTCCACGTAGGTTTTCTGTACGCTGGTCTCCGGCTAGAATTATCCAATCTTTTTGTTAGTAGCGCATCCAAAAATGGGAACACTCATTTTCTTCCACACCCCAGACGGAATGTTATACATGAGTTAGCAGCCCTGAAAGTTCTAAGGAAGTTGTCCAAGTCAAAATTTTGATCACATATGATAAACATTTAATGGAACAATCTTTTTCAAAAGTGTAGCTACCTGAATAATAGATTAAGGAGAGCATTTTTAAGTGAGCCATTCTGGTCAATTTTCGGTGGAGTTGCCAAGGGTCTACAGCCTCTGATTCCAGTTATCTCAAGGATACTAACCAGACAGTGTCTACATCTCCCTACGCGGTTCAGACCAACAGTCGAAGACTTTGTGAACTGGTGCCGTGTCTCGGTTTGGCTATTCTGAGCCTTCTAACCAAGTCCTATCTCAGCTAACATTCCATGTGGAGGTAGGTGGTAGCATGGCATACGCAATACATTTCTCTAGTCATCTCAGTCGGTGAAGGTTCAAAATCTCATCGACTAACTTGTCCGCTTTGCCTACTTATCATTCGTCTAACTTTGGCACTGCTCACGTGATGATCCCCACATACGTGAGCGATGTTTTGAAGCTATATGTGGTCAAAAACCTGTAACTTCTTCAAACCTTTTTTTTCTCCAACAGTCAAGTTTCACAACCGTATGTATATTATGACACGTTGCAACGCAACAAAAAATTCAAGTTTCTGCATCTCACACAAGTATATCAAAATACGGAATAAATAACAAAATTTGATACAACAGCTAAGACAAAGATAAGGTATGTGGGCCACTACGATCGCCTCTTATCCGTGTCTCATCAAGAGTCTTCAACTTATCAATTTTAGTTGTCATGTGAACTCCGAACTAAAACTCAAAATCTGATTCAATAACTAACATCAACAATTAGTGAATCTATGGAGTAGCGTTTCAGTCTGAAACGTCTAAACTTTTTCCCAACCAAATGCCGACTTCAGCTAACATAGCGTATCAGAGTGGAACTATGATTTTTTTGGGTCAGATATTCAATTTTCAAACACCATATAATTTCAACTATTCTTTATAGATTGAAAACAAAGATTTTCATAAAGATGAATATTATACACTAAAAGTGTGAGATAAACTAAACAAAATCTTGATCAAGACAACAAGTATTAAAAGATTTATATGCATATACATATCATAAGACCAAACATTTCTGCTTACATACTTCAAATAATGCGTAGCTGTTGTTTCTCGTAAGCATAACCAACAAAACTCATAATTACAAATTGAGCATACCATGGAATTACAACTTCCATCATTCAGCTTTTGTATGAGAGTTTTACAATTAGGACAAGGTTTCACAACAGAACCTGATAAAAATAAGCAAAAATGATCAGTACAAAACATTCATCTTGTAGTCAGATTCGTATTAATAAACTTTTATTATTGAATGTTCCTTGTGAATAAAAAACAGTCCTTTATATACTCTTATAAATATTGTGAAAAGCAGCTTACCACAATACTTATTATTCATCATATAGTGGTTCTTCATCATTTGATAAAAGAAAATGTAACTCAATGCCAGATTAATTGTGTCAAGGCTTTTGATAATACCTAGTTGCCCAAGTCGAAGCTGATAGAGCAGAATTTGAAATCGAAAGCCATTTTATTAAAAGATGAATATTGAAGCCAATGAGCCATATACCCAAGATTATATATAGAAAAGTTTTAATGGAACATAAAGACATTGGGAGTCATACAAACATCATAACACTCTATCAATTACGTTCATGACAAGACTACATCCAAACATGAAACTAAAAACTTATTATCTTTGGGGCATAGATGATGAAGAATTTGAGCACATCTCCACAGAAACAATGTAAATACCTGTTATTGGAAAACGTGATATTTCATTACTTGTAGTCGAATAATATCAATCTTACTCAGTTGACTGGTTTGTGAGGCGACTAATTTCAAAGTGCCTTTTCTTAGGGATTGAAATCAGCTAGAGAGACATTGAAAAACAGAAAGCACCTGGTACCTGTTTCGTCATCCTCAGTAGTAAGCATACACATGATTTACATCACTCATTCAATTAACATCATCATGAGGTCATGTATCATTGTGCAACCGTTCGACACCTTTTTCAGTAAGAGATACTTCCCGAAACATACAGTTAAATGCCACCTTTAGGTCAAGAAATAGAGATAGTGTTGGGCGTCAGTAATTTTGCCTGTGATTTAGAACCTGACGGCAGGTGAGTATCTAGTCGATGCACTCATAAACAGATCTGAAACCTGCTTGTTTTTCTCGAGTTTGCCGTTCCTCAGGTTCACTCAGGCGTCTTATAATTATGGTACCTGGAATGTCAGACACTATTTCCAGCAGATTGATTCCTCTTGGATTGAGAAAGAGACCTCCCACCAATTTAAAAGGTTGGGACAATCAGTGGATGAGACCAGTCAGAGATCACATCTCATTCCTGTATGATAGATAACACTGCAGTTAATCTAACTAATAATCCTTAATTACTGAACTTGAATACCTCTGGTACTAGTCCGCTTGAGCCTGGCACTTTTTTTCGTTTCCTGTTTTTTACCGCTATCTCAACTTATGAAAGAGTTGGGGGACTTGTCTCAGTATTCTATCCATGATCCGACTGAACAGCAGGCAATCGAGAAATTACTTGAGACCAGTGTTTTTACCCATCGCGCTAGCAGTCTCCTTTACGAGTGAATAGCAGACCCCTCCTTCTCCACTGTAGTTTCGTTACCCATTGATCTTTTTGTCCCAGTTTACTTGATTAGACAAAATAACTTTCGACTGTTACTTACAGTCGTTACCTTCTCCGTCTCTTCACCCTCCACTGTCCATCAATTCTGATGATCATTGCATAGACTCTTTGTAAGTCTATATTTGACTGAGTTCCACTTTCTATTGAGATCGGAGCCTGAGAGATTGCGTTCACGTGCACCTGTTATTTCAGAAGCTGCTGAGATCCACTGGAAAGATGTCGACATGGATTGCTATTCGTCCACGTGGAACACTAGTACTGTATCATACACCTATCCAGCCAACAGTACGACCTAGCTTTCGGACCCCCAAAATAAAGTAGCTAATTACACTATAAGGGTAACTGCTTTCTGTCGTACCACTATCCAACAGGCTTTCTGGAATGGCATGACCTTAAGGAACAAGTGTTCCCAACAACACAGCTCGTTGGGTCACTGTGATATGTGAATCCGACCATCAAGTCAAAGTAGCAGCTATCAATCAGGTTACACGGATCAAGTCTAGGAGTATGAGCTACTCAGTATTTCCCTGTTTTTCAATGGTTATTTAGCCATCATTTTAGTGTATAAAACGAATTCATATTCCATTTCTAAATAAAAATTCTATTTTGCATAATTAGATGGATATTTTCCTGCATACTTCAGTTA
Organism: Heterobilharzia americana; assembly: GCA_944470555.2. Classification (NCBI taxonomy): domain Eukaryota; kingdom Metazoa; phylum Platyhelminthes; class Trematoda; order Strigeidida; family Schistosomatidae; genus Heterobilharzia; species Heterobilharzia americana. The sequence goes on along the minus strand of OX104127.1, from coordinate 136,437,451 downwards.
ACTTTCAAAGAAAGGATGTTATCCGAATATTTAGAAATATTTAGACAAATATCGTCATAAGTTCACTCAGTAAGAGTGTGAAGACATCAATACATTGGAAAACGCTATCGACAAGAATTAGGCAGACGTACTTTTAGACAATCGGTATAAGCGCCTACGTTACTAATCTAATTGATAGGAAATACAACAAAGCAGTTCATCAACCACACACAGGTATGTACACAATTCAGTGTGTCACATGCGTCATGTCAGGATTAATTATACTGCTACCCGACTACCTAAAACTTAGTATATGAAGCCGGTTTCAAACCCGCAACTTACAGTCTAAGCCAGTTAGTCACAAAAAAATGCCATCTAAAAATATATGACACAAATTAGTCATGAATAGCTGAATTTAGCTGTTATGAGATTTGGATACTGATAATTATGGATGGCTATAAAAACGAAAAGTCTGTAAGTGACGAGTCCCAGATAGGACGAAACGCGCGTCCTGAATTCTTTCACTGGCCACAACTAAACAAATTATCATAATTAACATTCAGGTAATATCGAGGCATTCTCATAGGAGCCCATATGCCTATGGAGGTCGAACAATTCGACCCAATAAAACAACGGAGAATTACAAGTATACCAATAAGCAGTAATAACTAATACCTGTTGTACAAGAAGTGGCTATTGTGCCTCCGTGGCATAGTGGATAATGCCTTGATGTTTTTTCAAGCGGTGGGTACGAGTCTCAGTGGGAACATTATTTCACTCGGGTGCAGTTACATCCAGCTGACGAGTTCCAAATAGGACGAAACGTGCGTCCTGGGTTCTTCTGCTAGCCACAAGCAAGCAAATTATCATAATCAAATCAGTCGTGCAGATTTGTCGGTTGGTGTGATAAGCATTTTAAAATAACGATGGTGATAATCACATACGTAATAGAAATGTTAAGGCTGGCAGCGTTGACTAAAGCAGTTGTAATATATACGATAATGATAATAAGAATGAAGAAAACAGCGTGAAAATGTAAACGCTCTGATAATTAAAATGGGTCAAAAGTTCGAAAAAACTGACGTCACGTGGTATCGAAAGACGAAGTAAGTAGATGAACAAAGTTAAAATATATATAGTAAGTATACGAAAAGGGTGCAGAATAAGAAAGAGATAGGAAGATTTCAATGATAAAGTTGCTTAAATATATGAATGAAAAGTTTGTGCAGTGTGGAATGGCGTAGTGTAATTTTTTAATGGAAAATAAAAACTGTAAACTTTTCATTAAAATATACTTATAATACATAAAGTTGTTCATTAAGTATTCTCTGGCCAAGGGAGGGATAAGGGATGTAAAAACTTCATATGGATACAAAGACTAGGATTATTAGCTCGAATTCCCACAGCTTCTACTATGTGTAAAAGACGAGTTCGAATACCTTTCGAAAGATGAGGTGGTATGCACGCAGTGAACAATCGTGAAGGCATTGTTATTATCTACCAAGTTATCACTATCAACGAGATGAGATAAAAGCGAACATCGGATGGATTTTATCCTGCCCCCTTCCCAACCATGATTGTAGATGCTCAGCAACACGTTTGTTAAGTTGTCTAGCAGTACGCCCTATATACCTTTCTCCACAAAGAATTCTGGAAACAAACCAACCAATAACCCATCGCCCAACAAATATGCAGAAGAAAGTGGAGATAGATTGGAATGGACATTCACTGAGAAGACCATTCCAGGACATCACGCGCCAGGCCCTCGAGTGGAACCCAAAGGGGAAACGATGAGTTGGGCGCACGAGGGTGACGACATGGAGGAGATGGGGTGAGGGAGAAACGAAAGCTTACGAGCAGTCGTGGAGCCAGGTTAAGAAGACTGAAGAGAAGAGAGTGAAATGTCGACGTGCTACTGAAGCCCTACGTCCCACTAGGAAACCAAGGGACAAATAATAATAGTAACAATACTACTACTACTAATAATAATAATACAGGAGCAGCAAAACTTGTATCTACACGTAGAAATGGGAAAACTAGATAACTTATCTTTGATTTGAGCAATAAAAATTGGTCCCCTGGAAAATGATAGACGCAGGTGCGCAGCATAGAAAGCCCTCTTAATACTTCTAGAAAACTTCTAATACAAAACTTTTCTGATTACATCTCCATTAAATTGTAATTTTATGAACAACGGTTTCTTTTGTATGGTGATAATCCCAGGTTTATTTCCCCTAGATGTGTTCATGTGTTAGGATAGCCCATTTCGACCAGTGAGTTACGAATAAATTTTAACTCCTTGGGTATTAAATCACCCGAACATATCCTTCTCGGAAAGGTGTGTGGCTGAGAAAATGTGTGTATTGACCTACAGATAAGGTGTTCGTGTAAACACATCTACTGAGTGAACCATAGTCTCTTCTGCTTAGCAAGACATCTAAAATGTGTAGTTTACCTACATTTTCTTCTTCACAAGTAAAAGTGAATGAAGGTTGTATCTTGTGTAATCTTTCTATCCACTTTCTGATTTAGGATAGTGAATGAGTCGTCAATATAAGGGTAATACATATTCACTTCATTAATGACATCTTTTAATGCTCCGTTCTCCAGTTTGACAAGAAATATATCGGCTAAAACACGGCCAAATGGTGAACCAATAGCTATCCCATCAATCTGTCTATAATGTATGCTATTAAAGACCAAATGTACATTCACACTGATATGATTATGAGTAATAATTTATGCTCGAAACGTAATCAAGTCAATAATACTGTATCACTGTGAGCTATATATCAAATAAACAAATCTAATATGGAATTACATTTTATCACAGTGCCCAAGTTTTACACCTATATTGTACATTCACAAATCTATATGACTGATTTAATTATATATATATATATATATATATATATATATATATATATATATATATATATATATATATATATATATTGTTCACTAATATGTCTTGTTCTAAAATGGAAAGTCGAATTTAAATGCTACACCAAGTTTCTAACTACAAATTTAGTATATGATACGACATAAACAAATACACTAAAGTGCAAAGTACATGTGATTTCATATTGTTCTCAGCGCATCATATGTATCTACTTTCGTATAAAATGTAATGTAACTATTCCAAGAATGCTGAAAGCCATCATATGTTCGCTTCAACTGAAACAAAAGCAACACACTGAGGTAATACAATGCTGATAAAACTGAGGCAGTGTACTTAAGTGTGTGGATAATTACCGCTTTCCTTTTTTTTTATTTATTATAGAAATGGTCTACAATTATGCACAATAGATTCATGGTAGCAATGCTTATTTAAAAAATCAGATCATATTCAATAACAAAGACAGACAGACAAAATCAATGTGGAACCTTGTACGCAAGATGTCACATTTCTTAGTAGTATACAAAGAAAAGGTGGATAGAAAGTGATACTAAAGTAGACACAATTTTGTGAGAGAATAAAAAATCTGCAATAATGTTTAGTTCAAATATTTAAGCTTTAGGTGTCGAGGACTGAATATATCTGCGTCATTGTGACCAATTTTTAGCCATGTCACTAAGAGTTCTGAACCATTCATTCCCAACGTCTCAGAGGCAATCTACATCTCCCCGCATGGCTCAGACCAACGGTCAGAGACTAAATCAAGTGGTGCCACGTCTTGGTTTTACCACCCTGAACCCTCTTTCGAAGTAATTCAACTTCACCCAGCATGGCATGTCCAGGTAGGCGGGATGCGCAGTGCATGTCCAATCCATCTCAGTTCACTTAATCAACTTGCCTTTCTTGCCTACTACCCTTCGCATGACTTGGACATTGCTAAAACGGTGATCACACCAGACGTGAGTAATGCTACGAAGACATCTGTGATCGAAATGCTGAGCGCACCACAATAACGTAAATAGACAAAGTTACTAAATGTTTTGAAATCGAAGGGTCAACAAGTGAATGAAACAAATAAGGTTGAGTGAGGAGAAAACAAAAATCAATACCCAGCATACAAATATAGAACGATGTATATAATATTTATTGGACGATAAAAATGAACGAATTGAAGCATAGAAAGAAACTCAATAAGTCCTTGGACTGACTTCCTCTCTTTATTCCGAGACAACGGAATACTGGGTAGCAAATATTACCTTTAGATGTGACAAGTGGCTGATATTCGAGCAAGATGATGTTTCAAGAAGAATGGGATCATCAAATAGATCAAGATCTCTATGATACAGCAGCATGCGTTTTCTCCTCATGCGACTTATTTATAGACAACCATCACCAGTAGATGAGCATTCAATTCTCCTGGCACATCATACATTTCATTATAAAGTCAAATGGAAAAGTTGCAAGTCATGTGAAGTTGTAACTTTTTTGTGAAGTTATGGTTCATCAGTCTACACCATCGACTTCCAACTAGCCAGTCATGGATTAAAAACCCACTCCACCTACCAAGATTCGACAGTCAGATAGTACCATCGAACCTCATAAAGCAGGTGTATCTCACTGCCTATAGTAATACTTTTTGTATTCAACTGGTTAATAATAGCTTACAAGTAATGTTGAAGCATCCAGATTCCCAGTTTGTTTTGTGTGTCTCCCTTCAAGTATGCTTACCGAGAAAGTGCATCCAAGGGTTTCATGCCGACTGCATCCAACCAACCAACTAGCTTGGTGACCATATTGAGAATTGACCGATAGAATTGTGTCAGTACTCAGAACCAAACAACATGGAATTGGTTGTTCCCTAGTGACCTATTAATTAATTAAAGTTTCTCAGAATTTGAACAACCTTGCATACGTGTACACAAGGCTCATTATGGTTTTATATATTTCGAGGTATCTGGTGAGAAGTAGTTGCTTCGAGTTTCATTGCTAGAGACGCGTTTCCCGAAGTTTGTATACTCGAGGGTACAATAGTTTCCTCGGAGTTGCAGGTTCACAATATTAGTGAGTTTCGGAAAGTGAATCCTCTACCTTTGATGCTTTATGCCTCTTAATTCCTAACATTGAATGCTGGAAACAATGTTTAAAATTCTGGTCTTTTCGACCAAATGAACCTCTCTTATCTGACTTCATTTCTCAATGTGGCATTAAGTGGTAGTGGGTCAAATCTATGTTCTTGTAGTAGATTCCACTGTGACTAGTAGAAGAGCATCCGTCAAAGGTAGTCACTATGAGGTACTTACTCTAGGTGACTGTTTACAATTGGGTTGTCAGCCTTCTTTTGTCATGACATCGAGTGTCACCTTATCAGGCGTGTTGTGTAATAGATATTGTCTCGACACTACTGTCACAGATCTTTCATGATGCCAAGATCTACTGAGATACTGGTTATTATTCATAATCATACCACAACAACTGCAATACTTTGAGGTGTGAAACACCGAATCTGAGACTTATTTTAGTGAATAATCCCGTTTTAGTATGTGATATGTCGAACAAAGTAATTAAAATGAGGACAGTAGCCGTGGTGAAAAGCATATCAATCGATCAATTGGCCTGAGGCTGCTTTTCCGGGTGTGGTTTGTCATAAAGCTTCAGCAACTGGAATTCGTATGCAAACTTGGTTTTTTTACAGTAAACACATTATATTAGTTTGAAATAATGTACCACAGGTTTTCACGAAGCCATTAAAAAAAACCGTGGCGTAGCTATTCATAGTATTACTAGCAGGTAAATCTTAATGAATCAAACAGAACCAGACCTAAATAATTATTTATTTCCAATTGGGAAGGTATGGATTCATTTAGAAGGATCCAAGACTGATTTGAATTAGCAATTCGTAGAATAATGAGAATACTGTGTACCATGATACATGATTAGTTGGCAACGTGCCAACGAGGCACTGATCAATTAGTTGATCTTTACAAAATACCGAAATAAAGCCAAATACCTGAATTTGAAGCGCGAACATTTTCCTACTCCAGCAAATATTAAATTTACTATAGCTATGATGAGCAGTTTTACATAAGTTTTCACCTTTCCTTATTTTATCACTTAACTAGGTCATTTTGCCACTTGGTATATAGTATATCCTTAGGTTTTTGGTCTCGATTTCTTCTTTCTTACTCGAGCGATTGCTTTGATCACACGAAATTTTAAGAATTCGCTACTTTTATCCTACTAGTTTACATTTATTTTTGTTGAATACGAATATGATTATACAGTCTGAGTTAATGGAATTGTCAAATAGACTTTTTCAACGGTTATTATTTAGCTAGCTTAACATGCAATTTTAATATTGGTTAAAGAATGTTCAAGATACAGAACATGAAAGGTGAACTAACTTCAGTGTTTCTCAATCGATGACTCTATTAAGTACCAGACAAACCATGAAGATACATCCAAGCAAACAGTTTCTACCCCATAATAGTCACCATCTTCAACTGTTACATTTCAAAGTTGCAGAGTACAACAGAACAGACGTCTAACAGGCATACATCTTGACGTGGAATTGTACGTCGTCTGGCCCTAGTTGCGAAGTCTGCATGCTTTCTCATAGTTATTCAACCAGATATTTGACTTTTGAACAACTCGCTACAATTCTACTTCCTATTTGTATATGAACTTAAGTAGCTGGAACTAAATTCTTATAAACACAGATGCTTATACTCATCTGTATTGTCGGAGATTTGCATTTTGCTTTCTTGTTTCTTTTTTATCTAAGCATGCCAGCTGAAGTCAATATGAAGTGTGGGTCAGCGAATATCGAGTGTATCTCTTACTTCTGAGTTCAAATTGCTTCAGTGACCAGTTCAAGTAGGCTTATACAACTTCCCAAACTAGTAGTGATTAAAGCAACCAGTCAACTCCGTCTTTATTTTAAAACCGCTAGACATTCAATATTTTCATGGAGTCTTGTAAAGAGTGGTCAGAATGCGGACAATTACTCTAAGAGTAGCCAAGATCTTAAATTAGGTCTTTTGGACACAACAAACACAAATAACGAGGACTTCTAGGGTTGCTAAGCAAAGTTTGTCTTTCTTGGGGCTGTAGCTCATTGGTTAGGCAGTTGATTTCCAACCAGTGAGGTTCAGCTTCGGACCCGTCCCACCTCAAAAAATAGGTGTGGTTCATTGCCTATTTGCATGAGTGCAATATGCATACAGTTGCTTGATATTTCGTACACGCATTTCTATCCTTAAATACACAATAAAATGATCATGAATTGAGGCCAGTATAATGACTTTGAAAGAAGTTTTACAATACGGTTATACTGAGAAAGCGTGTTAACTTATTAGTATCATAATTGTTGTTGTGACCTATGTAAGCTATTCACAGTTGAAATTTGTAAGGTGGCTCTTTTTTTCAACTGTTTATAATTGTCAAACTTTCACACATCTTATAATCTTTCAAATCTAATTGTTTCCTTTCTAATCGATTCCTTTTTCTAGTTCATTTCAATAATTTTCATTCCTTGTGACATTGTGAAGTATGACAACTTGAAGTGATGAACTTTTACGTAAAGTTTTGATCTGTAAACTTCAGATGGTGGTATGATTTAAGACAAATCCCAATTCAACAAATGCATTTATTATATTTTGGATATAAACAACGTACATTTTGTTATTTGCAATCATTTTATTCTGTATTCACTTTTTTTTGTTTGTATCCCACTTCTTGGCTAGCTAAAATCAGTATTAGCAATACTACATAATTTTGTTTCATTCACTTTCGTTTTATTAATAATCTTTTCTTTTTGTGGCATTTTGAAATGTGGCAACTTGGATCGATATATTGATTTTTACTTATTTATTGATTTTTAAGTACATACAATTCCACCTACCTTTTTTTGTGTGTACACAGTCTTATTGTTTGTGAATCATATACACATGATCAATGCCTACTTAAAATGAAATGATTTATTCACACCAGGTATAATAATTGACAAACTAATAACCTACCTACCATATTACATTGATCAAATAATGAATAATAATAGTGGAATTCAAGCGAGAACAGTTAGTGTATACTGTAATTAATACGAAAGATTTCCAGTTTTACCGACCCTAGTATGTGATAAAAGATTTTGAGGTATGTCATACAAAATATAGTGAACTTCATATTCCTCAATGGGAATTCCACCAAGATTGAAGAGATAAGATTTGATTTCATCAAATAAAACATAAGATCGTGAGGAAAAAACCCTAGGCTTATTGGTATAATAGCTTGTATTATAACATCGTTGAATGGACTGAATTGATTAATCTCTATTGGAATATGGCTCCTGTGAAGATGCCCCGATATTACCTGTGTTCTAATTATAGTCAAGATGGATAGTGGCTAGCAGTAGAATCGAAGATGTGCATTTCATCCTATTTAGAACTCGTCAGCTGGACGTACATGCCGATCAATTCGGTCCAATCAACGACGGTATAATACAAGCAATTATACTAAAACTATACCGGTCGCACAAGAAGTGGCTATCGTGGCTCAGTGGTCCAATAGATAACGCCCTGGCGTTTGAAGCGGTCGCTCCCCAGTCCGAATCCCGGTGGGGACATCACTCACTGGGAGGCAGGTTCATTCAGCTGACGAGTAAGTTCCAAATAGGACGAATGCACATCCTGGATCCTACTGCTAGCCACTATCCATCTTTACTATGCTTATTGGCCAAAACTCATAAGAGTGTTTATTTACATCTGATCTCTATGCATCATTATAGCCCAGTATCATTGACAACTGGAACAGTCAACACTCAAGCAGCATTCATAGAAGTTATAACGACAAGAGAGGGGAACAACAATTCACAGTTGTACGGTGAATCCATCCTTTATGGACGCAATGATTACAGTTTGGATGAAGTGAAAAATGAGTTTGACTGAAAATTATATGACCTTCTTCTTGGAAAATGGCATTTAGGTGTGGTTGTCATCGTGGACGACTTTAGTGCATAAAAAGGAAGGCTAGGTCTGACAGAACAACACTTGAGTGGTACGTTCGGAATCTCAGTCGAGTGGACCAATAATAGCGATTGCCCACTAAAATTGTACACAGAGTAAATTTCAGACATAAGCAGAAGTATTTGTCAACCTTAGCTCAAAAGTGGACAAAGATAGACCATAACACTACCAGTTACCGTGAATGGGGTTAGTGGAAGACTGGTGTTTCTTTCAGAATAGTATGTAAATAAAAATAATAGAATGCAACTAAACTCGGCACTAGTATACAAGTCACACATTGTTAGCCAGGCTGAAGTAGGCGGAGCAGGATTTTAACCCGGAACCCATTACCTAAAAGTCGAATGTTCAAGCCAACGAGACACCTCCCCATCCTTTCATAGTAGGTGCTTGGACAGTGGTCACGTGCAGATTCAAGCATACGTATGTCTAAGACCAAATGTAAATGGATAGACTACAACTTGAAGACTGTTCTATGATGAGCTAGATCAAAGATGAGGATGCTAAGGCTACTTTAAAACAGAACTGTCTAGATAGTGGAACGCGACAATGGTAATCGTACTGACGAAGTCTGATGCCGCTTTCAGTCTGCTGTAGCACAGTGATAATCTCTAGGATAAAGTGAAGAAGGTTCAGTGGATAAGATAAGATAATGGATACACATAGAAGCGATGCTGCAGGCTCTGAGCACAGTATGGAGCTGAAGGAGTTTAAATGAAAATTGAGATAGAGTCTACACCATGATAGTGGGCAAAAATGATACAAGTGGAGAAAACAGATGTAATAGGCAATAGTAGATAGCTGTTTGGGCTTAGTAACGAAACCGAGACGAAAAAGTTAGTGGTTAGTGAGACAATAAAGAATAAAGATACGCATCCGATTCATTTTCAGAGGAGGTAACTAAAATGATGAACAAAACACTTCCAGAAATGGCTCAATCGACTTCTAACTACTTGATTATACGTACCCCGTTTCAGCTTGAATGGAACAATAAAGTGGTCTTCAATTACTACAAAAGTTGTAAAGACTGCAAAATTACATGAAACGAGAAACAGCAGCGATTCCTGGTGAGCTGGCACCTAAGGTATTTAAAGATAGAGTCCCAAGATCACTAATACGACTAACTAAGACAGTAGATGAGCATGGAAAGTGATTATGACACTCTTCAGTTGGTCTAAATCATTGGTTGTCTCAGTTTTCAAGTAATGAGTGAAATCGTCTTATGATACGGAAAAAACAAGCCAACCAAGATAATGTTTGAAATTTTAGGTTTGATAATTGCCTTATACCTAACTGTTGCGATGGAACAACAAACGCAGCGAAAAAAAGTAGGTTGCAGATGTGAGAATTTGAGCCAACCATGGTCGGTCGGTGAAACTTCGTTATGAATACATGAAGTTCGATCAGCTCTTGCCAAACTACATCACTTGCAGTACCGATGAAAGATTTGATTGTCTACTGAGGATTGAGTGTACTACACAGCAGTTCGATTTATCCAACTCTATAGTTATAAAAATATAGTCATTAAAGGTGGAGGACATGGAAAGGTTCGAGGTACCTGAACACTGCTGTCTTCACAGTATTACACATGCATCATGGAGCCATCATGTGAAGGACATGGAAGCTAAGTGTAGATGCATAGATAATGGTGGTAATTCAGTGCATGTGACTGCAAACCGTCACTAAATTAGGTGGCAGAAACATGTGACACAAAACGTTAACTTAAGTCCGGGTTACATCAGAAGGAAAGTAGGAGTTTTCAGATTAAAACACAGCACTAATCAGGGTGCAAAGAAATGTAGACTTCTAGTTTTGGGTCCACATGACAATCGAGAGCAGTAGTGCAGAGGCATCCATGTCTTATCTTTATATCAGCCGTTAGATCATATTTCATGATTGGTTGTAGGGTCTACAGTTTTCATCTTAGGGGTGTTTACAGTTTTTGATTAAGTGATTGTGATTTCTTCGCGTTTAACCTATTTCGATGTGCTGAAGTGCGATTTCCACCGTTATGCCGTAACAACAGATCTCATTTTGATGTTGATTGACTGAGTGATGCAATGCAGTTTCCCAGGTGGGATCAGGAGATTCATTGGGCTTCACATGTTATCAGATGTGACTGACTCAGAACCAAAACGGTGGTAGTCGCGCTATAGTTTTCTTGAGTCAATATAAAAGAAAAAGATTTTTGAATCCATCTCATGAGAATGGTTTTCTCACCACTCTCCATTTCATCGATTTTACCTTTATCATTTTTGTCTTCATTCTTCGTTTCTCTCTTTTCGTACTTTATATTTCTTTTGACTGCATTCTCTTATCTTCATCTTGCGCCTCGCTGCCTTTTTACTTGATGTACTGATATGAGGTGTGGCAACTCGGAGTATTACGTAGTAATGCCTGGTCCCAGGTTGATCTGGATGATGAATGGATGTCTTCATAGTGTTGTTTTACTTCTTTACGTGGTGCATTTCTCGATGCCAGTGTTAATATCGATGATGCGTCTTAATTAAACAATGAAAATACTAAAAACCAATTAAACAACGCTCAAGTTGAAGCCTTTTAGTTTGTATAACACCTAATGACTAATGCATAACAAATTTAATTCAGTACTTCTGAGTTGGTGAGATCTCAACCTTTCTAAGTACGGGTGGAATGACAAACTACCAAGCAATTTGAGGAAATTCGACGCAGACTATGTGGTTCGTGAATTATTTGAAAAGTTTTCATATGTCTCTCGAAAGAAAGGAGAAGCCTTTTTATAGCTATACAGCCATCATTCTCAAGAATGAGCATAGTAGTAAAAGGAAATGAACCAGAGTTATGACTGTAAGGCATTACTAGACAATATATGACGAATTGTGACATGCAATATCTTAGTCTAGTAGTACACAGGATGACTTATAATTCTGAAAGATAAATTTAGTAGGTAATGCTCAGTACGTTGCTTAAAATACGCTATTGTAATGAGCACATAGACTGAGACAGGGACAGGAGCAACTAACGGTGAATGTATTAAAATTCTATAAACAAAAACGGCACACTGACCTGGACCACCTGAGTCTATGGAAGATCGTCTATCTGCTTTAGGAGACGATTGAGAGGAGTTAGTCACATCAGAATCAGGAATCGGGTGTCTATAAATAAAAGCGAAAAACACTGATGAAGACAAAAATTGAGAACAGTTATACGTTTTTATGCAACACAGGTCATACCGAGTATGCTGAAACTAATTCCCTAAATATTTCAGTTTAAAAAGAAACAAAACCGTTTGAAAATACAGTAATTTCCATTGGAATTTCATAATAAAATGGATAAAAAATTACTTTATCTCTGTATCGGGGGTAGTGATACCAGCACTTTCAGGGTCGACTTCTCCAACTAATTCTTCCATAGACAATCGAGCGCCTTTAGTATAATCGGTGGAAGTGTGATATGCTTTGGGCAAGCGGTAACGTTTTTCCCTTGTAGTGGTTGAAGTGCTCAAGTTTATTGGTGAAGCATCTTCAGTAATTTTCTGCTGAAAGCCATTAGGAATGGAGTTCCTAGCAGATGTTTGTCTGTTAAGTCGCCGGATACCAAAGAAAGCACGCAAACCATCCAGAGCATTGCTACGCATATCCTGATCAGATGGACAAACATGAACAGTATAATTTGGATCTGAAGAGCTCCCGTTTGTTGTACCAGTGGACCAAGGTCTTTGACATTTGTAGCAAAATGAACGACCTTCACACATAGGGTGAGGACAGACGATTTGTGGACAGGCTTGGAAAGAGTGTGCTATTAATCCGTAACTGAAATGAAGACAAGAAGTCAAAGATACAGCAAACATCAATGAGAACAAAATTTAGATGCATCATATAGCTTGATTTATTTCATGCAAACAATACGGTATGAAAGTATCTCTGGGAAATTGATGTTGACAAATGAAGAGATAAACAACTCTGAACAAAGGTATAGAAAGTGTTATTGCTTGTATTATACCGTCGTTGATTCGACCGAAATAATCTGTCTCTATTGGCATATGGGCTCCATCACTACTATATATATAATTAAAACACAAGTAATATCGAGGTGTCCGCGCAAGAGCAGATCTGTCAATACAGACCGACGAACTCAGTCCGGTCACCGACAGTATAATACAAGCAACAACACTAAAACTATACCCATCGCACAAGAAATGGATATCGTGGCCCCGTGGTGTGGTGGATAACGCTCTGGCGTTTGAAGCAACTGGTCCCGGGTTCGAATCCCGGTGGGGACATCACTCAGTGAGGTGCAGGTAAGTCAGCTGATGAGTAAGTCCCAAATAGAACGAAATGCGCATCCTGGATTTCACTGCTAGTCACTACCCATCATTACCAAAGGTGCCGAAAATTCATTATTCTTAGTACCAGATACTGTGAAAAAAAATTGAAGAGAAGGATATTTTGTATGGAAGCACTGGGTTTTTAATTCGCCAATTCAAAACGTTTTTCATATATGGCAGTGTGAATAATACTTGCGAAGAATAAAGGAAATCTACCTTAGAATAACGGTAATCAAGGTAACAAAGATTACGATAAAATCGTTATATAAATCGTAATATCGAAGCAGTCTTACTGTATGCTCTTAATTAAATTGTTTTAAAGAATGTCAATGTGGCTTTATTGTTTAAACGGTAGACCTCTAGGCATTATAGTTCGAATTCGAAAAATGCTCTACTTACTATTGTAGTTTTTATCACACAGTGAGACAGCATTATTTGCTGGATAATGTTACGGACACGATTGATTTTCCCTATTTATACATCTATTGAACGAGCCAAAATGGAATTAAAATCTACCACAGTGCTTAAGTTTTACGCCTGGCTCACTTATTTCTATCTATTCACTCACACAGTATCATAAGCCTTTACACAATGTATGTCTTATTGTCTAATAAAAAAAAAACTTGTAACAGGTTGCTGAGCTAACGAAAATTGTTGGCTTTTGTGTCAACCCCTCTTACATACTTCTGGAGAGAGTTGCAAGGATCCCGTACTAGTTTCTCATACAACTACACTATTGCCATCCTATATTGTGTTCATTTTATTACTTAGTATTAAAACTGCAAAGTTATATTTGTTTATATGAGAATAATACTTCTGGTTAGGTTACTTTCAGTTTTGAAATTCTGTTTAGATATGCGCTTTCTTATTACCTTCGCCTTGTTCGCCTCCTTTTTGTTATGATGCGGAGTTGTGAGGACGAACGGAAATACTTAACGACTGATAGTCGAGGGTTGAAACGATTCAACCCGAGTGATTCGTAAAGAGAAACCGAAAGACTGGAAACCAGATGAGTTTATAGTATTTCGGACTGGAAACGTTTATGAGTGAAAACGGACTCTATTTATAGAGTTTACAGTAACCTTGAAAGACGAGGAATAATTAGTACAACTAAAAAAAGCAAGATCCAATTAGAACAATAGCGGGTCATACGAAATATGATCCATGTGCGGAAAAAGAGAGCGAAATAAACATGTTCAAACATATACAAACTGTAAGTATGGAATATAAGGGATACAGGCATCCCTAACACTTCTTTTTTTGACAAACCCTAAATCAGTAACGTCAGGGGTACTAACTGTATGTTTTGAAATCTGACAAAATGGCTGGAAATCGATTGCCAAAACCAATGAGTGGAAGTTCCGTGAACCGTGTAGAGGAACACAGCTCATTTTACTTACATCTCGGCAGTAGTATCTAAAAGTGTCTAGTATTATGAAGTACCACCAGTCATCATAAGATCAATATATGGCTTGGTCCAGTACACAGATGTGTATGAAGACGTTGAGATGTAGACTTTCATAGAGCAAACTGAAATTTGAAAAATATGCTATTGTCTAAATTGCTTGCTGTGGTACTTAGGATATATATATATAATTGTAAAGAGACTACACTGAGAATATGATAGCTCAATGATCAGACACATGACTCCGCTTTTAAAATGTGATATGAATGCTCGATTTGTTTTTGAATCATGGAGACTAGTTAGTAGTTACTTCTTGTGTTTAATTTCGAAATTAGTTCACACAGATAGTCAAGCACTAGTTAGCATGAGATGCCAGTAATCGCGTGCATGATACTTGTCTGAACAGCATAATCGATATGCATTACATCACTAAACTGTAAAAGTCACTAGATTACAAATGTTTGGGTAATAAGCAATAATGTAATACAGCTGTTCACTTGTTTCACAGATGTATGGATTAAAATAGCGTGAAATACATCTTTCAAAAAACTCGATAGCAGTAGACATTAAACCCTTGTACCATTTTATCGCTAAAGTCGAAAATAATTAAACTAACACATTTGGAAAACTTGATCACATGTAAACGTACTAATTATCAAAGTAAGTCGAAATCACTGATTATGATAAACCATGGGGTGAGAGTAAAAAACTTCAGCGGAAAATGAGCTGTATTTCTCCCCTGATGGATTATCATCGAAATCTCAACCAGTAACGCGGTGAAAATTTCCCCCCAGACATTATAATTGCAGTTATAGAGGTCACGGAAACCAATGCAATACCATGAACGAAAACCTGAAATTATTTTCATGTCATGGAGTTCCCTTAGGATGCAACAAACTTTTCTGCGCTCTATTTTAACACAAAATACAAAACATAAAGCTGAGTAGTGACATAAAATAATGAGTCACAGATATGCAGAAGGAAAATAGTCCAAAATGAATGCATATTCTCATTGGTTTAAGAAGTTGACATTCAACTAGTGGATCTGGGGTTCGAGTACAGCTACTATTGCGATGGGCAGTGAGGTAATATCATTACTTCCTCATGCAATAGGTGTGGCTCATTGCCTACTGCACGAGTCTGTACAAGATTGCTGAGTGGATTTCGGTTCCTTCGGTATTTTCTCATCTCCCTATCGTTAATGTACACTCCCAAGCAAAATCGAAGAACAAGTATCGCTGAATCAGATTTTGAGTAGCACCTGGTGATGCATGGCAACTGATTTATATGGTCACTGACAAGCCGAGAAGTGCCAACGAATCTAAACCTAACTAAAGAACTCTAGAGTCTAAAACATTACATCATGAAGTGATCGTCAATACGTTCTTTTCAATCATTCATATTACTTGATATAAAAGCATCTAAACTGGTATACATAAAATGTGTGCGGTGAAAGGATTTCTTGTGTCGACTAGATCAAGGCATGACATCAACTAACGGAGTGTGTGACGATCAGTTTATATAGGCTACCTAGTATTGATATCCAACACAAAAAGTCGATAGTTAGAGGTTGCATTCACTCATTGTTTCTGCAACCTACGATTACAGACGCTGATTGTCGGTTTATTGAGTGAGAATTGACTCTCTTGGGACTTCTAGAACAGTAAGACGACATTATCTCCAAGAATTCACTTTTTGAGTAACAGATGAGCATCATCAAAACACTTTATTCAGGTCGCTGAAATATTTTCCAAGACAAAGTTGGGGGAAGGGGGGGAAAGAACAATCAGACAACTCTAATTCTATAAAAAGTCTAAAAAAACTCTATAAAAACGAAAAGAATATGATTTGCAGGAGAAATTGAGCTCATATCCATCATGCCGCTTTCGTCAGCTCCAAACAGCCTAGAACGAATACTATAATTCTACTGTCAATTGACAGTCATGAAAAGAAACGGCTAGATAGCCTTTAGTCAACTTATACGGCTCTTTCAAGATTTTGAATATCTAGGGGATAACGTTTTCCCACAAACAAGGTTATTCAACTGTCACGTGGGAACGGAGTCTACCAGCCTGGTTCAATGGCAAACATCTGCTTTTACCCTTCTGCTTTCATGAGTATCTCACACCACAAAGGTAATGAGCAAGAGTTTTTGGAAAGACTATAAAATATATGATCACAAGGGAGGAGGGAATTCTGTTAACCTTCCATATTATCTTACTCTTGAGTGACCACAAAGTTAGGATGTTAAGCACATCCAATACTGGTGGTCGTGAGCAACGCGGACTAGATATCAAGTATATATAAAAAGGCTCAACTGGAGGCACTCCATAAATAATTCAGACCTCAGTTGTCTCAAGCAATTGAAATAGGGCTCATATTAGGTACGAACCAGTGCTACTTTATGAAATATGTTAGTTGTTTAGATAGAGATAGAGATGAACAGAAAGAGGTTGTTTACATTGAGAGCAAATGGTAAGGTTGCTAAGGTTACAATCCGATCGGTTATGTGGCTTCCGGGGTTGCCATGCAAATCAACAGTCCAATTTCAAAAGGCATTTTTACTTTTACAGTACACAGGATGATAGACTTACAAAGGTCAGTGAGATATTGACTACCAAGTGGCCGTCCCTTTTACTTCTGATTAACTGCACTGCAAGTACATATTCAGTCATACCGTTTTATTTTTTGAACATAGTTGACAGTATCATTTCATTACGTGAGGAGACATATGAAAAGATAACCAATTATTGGAGAATTAGGTTTGGATGTTTGTGAGGAATCATTGATTTCAAGTTGGTGTTCACCACGGAATTACAACAGCTGGAGAACCATTGATGACCTCGCAGTACTAGAGAGCTTTTCCATCCTAGGGTAGGAATACTCACCAGTGTCTACCCATGATCCTGTTAGACATCGAACCCAGGACCTTTAGGTTTCGCGGTGAGCATGCTACCATTGAGTAACTGGGTTGGAATACAATGGTCCATATTTCCCCACTTCTGTCAGTTCATGATATAGCGTAACCTGTATCTGATGACATCGTTGAATATTTGTCCTAGCGTCGAACTTGGTTTGCCCCACTGACCACGACCTCTCATTAGAAATTCGGGATATCTCATCTTGAAGTAAGTCACAAATGAACACTGGACAGTAATTTAGTTCAAGGGTTTGTGTAGATTTATTGATTTGAAGTTGGTATTCGTCATGGACTGACATCATATAGACAATTTTTTATTCCTCTTAACCACCATCCAGGGTAAGTTACAAGAATGGTCACGACTCGAGATGATCAACCAATAATGAGGTCTTATGGGTGTATACTACTTAGCTACACTATATCGTATCTCTTGGTCTGACGAATAATAGATATTCTATAAATGGTCGAGCAATTAAAAATGTTTTCATGTAGTTGTCTCAGATCTACCATCCAGACAACTCACAACCTTAAAAACAAAATGGTTAGTGATTACCAGTACATTTTAAGCATGAAATCGTATGTGCACTTGTTACTAGCCTATTCAGTTTTCCTCTTTTTGAACTGTTTATTTCATATCCTCCCACAAACTAAACCTTTACGAACGGAAAATCTGACGTACACCCACCAATTTAAGTCGATAAATAAAACTTTCTACAGCTTACGCCGATTAGGAAATGAGTCGAAATCGTGGTTACTTTTCAATGGAATTATTGCTAAAGGATGTATTAATATACATCAACAGAGATGAAGCTTAAGTTTGTGGACAACGAACTATGGACAAATTATAAACTTAAAAGATATCACTTCAACGGCATTTCCGCGATGATTTCTGTTCACCTTAAACAAACATTCTCTATTTGTTACTTCACATGAATACATGCTGTCTTCGCATAACGAGACACAGCTCGATTACTACAATAACGATATATACTACAAATATATCAATACCCGTCAACAAAACATTAACTTACCCACAACCTCTTGGGCACCATCTCGCTTCTGGCTCTCGTGACATTACTTGTCGGAGTAAAAACTCTTCATATCGGGATAAACTGCGAGCATACTGATTTTCTTTCGACCTATCTTGTGACGACTCTTGGCGATTCGAAACGGAAGATAAAAGATGAATGACGGTTGATGGTTGTAACGTTTCAGGACATGCTATGCATGTGAGATGGGCCAGTGCAAAGCTTTCGATTTGACTGGAGATGAAATTCCTCCAACAAGCTGCACAAGCATAGTGACCACACGAACTTAGTTGCAACGGATCTTCAGCAGGTGACAGACAAACTGGACATTCAACTTCTTTTTCAGAAAATGGGATAAGCTTGTCACATTTTTTCGTCTGTGAGTGAGAACCTGTGAAATTCATGATACGAAATGATGAAGACGTTAGTGAAGACGAAAAAGGATGAAGATTTTCACATAGTTTATTAAAATAAGAGATCCTTTCAAAAAAGCATCTGAGAATAAACTACTCAAAAATTATGGAAATATGCAACAAATATTCACATAAACGGTTATTCATAATCAGAGAGAAGTGATTTGATGAACGAATCCTCTACTGTAATTTCCAAACGAGTAAGTCGTGTAAGAGATGTTCTCATCAGATCTAGTTCCCAATTCCTCGATATCTTAGAGCTTTGATCTGGTGAGAAATATTTTGTTGACTAGGAAGATAAACTAAGTGCATGTAGGAGGATTAGTCGACAGTTTATCGTGTTAAGCTAATTCTCAAATTTTATGAGTTTAGGATGGAATAGCCGCAGGGTGGATACAGCACACTGGCAAATATATTGAATACATATCATGAAAAGTGGAGATAAAGCTCTTGACTAAACAAAATCATCAATGAGAGGAATTCAGGTTAAACCAATATGATTTTTTCTTCCTAGCGTTACGAATTTTTAGTGATTAATTACAATCAGCTGATATAAAAGTAAAAAGATGAACTAGAAAAAATAATTGCGTTTTAAGTAGTTACACACTAATAAAAAACAGTGTACAGTCTTACACAGAAGTGAACTAGTTCAACCATCACCATTTCGAAAAAGCCCAGAAAGGAGAAGCAAACAAGTGTATAGTGTAATCAGTATAGTAAAGAGAGCTGAAAAAGAGAAGAGCTAATTAATTTCAGAAATGAAACGCCGTTTACGCCGATATCGCAGAAAGGAAAATTACAAGGAAGGATACTAAGATGAACATTAAAAGGTATATAAATAAAAAACAAATATTTATAGGAGGGCGTTAAGTACAGATTAAAATAAGTGTATTTATACTACTATGGTAATTCAAAACTTATTGCTGAGACTAAGATTTATGCACACCTTATCTTCATTTAAAAGCTTTACACCTATATTTGTTATCGTAATTTCCACTTTATTTCCAGAGAACTTATATCGTACTTTCTTTCCTCTTGTTGAGTATATGTCCGTTAAGCTAACGTGAAGCATAGCAAAAGGTCTACCTAAGATATTTTTTTCGGTCAAACCACCTGATATCTCTGTCCACCGATTTCACTATGATGGAAATCAGACTCAACTCAACAACTATTCGCTGCGCGAAACACTCACTGTGTGGGATCTGTTGATATTGCTTAACTACTCAAGCCTCGGTAAGTGGTACGAAGTTCCCTTACTTATCAGATCGTTAAGACCACGTATATAAGTCCTAATCATCAGAATTTACAAAAAAGACTGAAACAATGTCACCTTACAAAGAAAGATACCAATCCAAATAGCCCCAATAGAATATGAAGCATGAAGTACTAATCAATGTGCTATAGAAACATCAGTTTAGGCAGTTGACAGTCTGTATCCAAAAGTCAGCAAAATCCAGTAGATTTCTGAAACCTTATCCGAACTGACTGATCCAAAAAAGCATTTCGCCTATTTCCGATCACGATGAGCAGCGAAAGCTAATTAAACATGAGTTGACCACGAGTTTCCATAATGGCAGCGAGATATGGTGAAAGGCAAAAGCAAGAGGTGAAAATGAATTCGAAATTAAGTGATACTCTGCAGTTATTCAAGCTTATCAGGAAACTGGTACGAAGGCGACAGTATGGGAGACTATTACCAAAAAGGATGGTCTCTGATAACTTTTTAGGACAGGCAACTGGAACATTGAATAGAACACTGAAGAAAAGCTCGACTAACATACGACAAAACTCCAATTACCTAACACCCAGATGAAATCTGAATATGTTGTAGATGTTTATCCTCCAAATCTCACCGACGTTTAAAAACTATTTCAAACTTGAAACACTGAGAAGTAGTAGAAACTAGCAGTTTGGTGTGAAGGGTTTCTGAGGATGGAGACATGAAATTACTGACCGGAACAATCAAGGTAATAGCTAGTACGCCAGAACCACACATATTTCTGGCTGTTTCACCTAGATCATTGATGATTACGGTTTATAAGAGTGGTTTGTGACAAGTACAGAGGAATCAGTTTGAGTCACTAATCTTAAAATCTCACGGGTCACAGTCATCCGATACCTAAATGGAGCTTAAAAACAACGAACTCGAGAGAACTAGGTGGGTTTCAAAACTGGATGACGGTGCATTGATAAATTTTGGAACATAGAAGCACTAACCGGAGCCTGACGCTTGCTATATTTCTTGGCCGTAGTGCGTTATTTTACCTTCTTGATGGAGAAGTTTGATCAAGACTCTCCACTACAACTCACGCGGAAGTACACGGGCTTGTGCAGAGCTATCATCTAAAGTAAGGGCAAACACTGATGTCAGCAAAGCACGTCTACTATTATCACTCGTATTTAAGTTTCTGTAAATACGCTGATGAACAAACACATCGACTTCTCTTTGAAGGGCACCTGACTGGTTTAGAGTAAATAGATGACATATTTCTACTAGGTACATACGCTGAGAAAATGCAGTTCTCTGATCTTCATGAACAGAAATTAGGGTACGTTTGGGATCCCACACCTATCAAATGCATGATAATGCTTCCCAACTGATTTGTACTGACTCCTAGTTTAAGGATACTGAATGAAGTGGTGGAATTTGTTGACCACTTTACTGATTTAGTGAGAAGATTCAGCTCGAGCGGTTGGTAACAAGTTTTCAGCCCGAATACAAAAGGCTCGTTTGGCACTCACTATCTTGCATCATCACACCAGCAAACATCCGACTACCTATTTAAGGATATGCTGTCCATCATTCAGCTCTGTACAATTGTAAGACTGAAATAACTTTTGAAAGCAGGAGATACGAAAATTTCACAAGCTTTTTACCAGAGGTTCTCCTTACACCATTGTTTGTGTAGGGAAATCATAATCTGACCAATGTTCAGATTAGGCGTAGATTACTGCAATATGCGATGTAGGCCAAAGTCGGAGTGGATTGGAAAGAAATTAGCGCGGTCAAAACACGAAGAAGTACAAATGTAACGAGTTCCAGACTGTCTGTCTGGACCATGTAAGGAGATGTTGGTTACATGGCCGGAATCAGTGGAGATTCTCAGTGAAGTGACTCAAAAGTGATCCCAGTGACGCAGACATGTACATTCTTCATGACCTTCGGAGTTTTTAGTATTTTGTACCAAGCTTCATTTATTTGTTCTTCTTCTTCATGCAGTGTCTCCTTTGATATCATCCGTTTTCTATCCGCATCATTCTACGCTGTTATAAAACTAGGACGTTGAACTAATGCACTTTTTTGCCTGATTTTGCGTTCATATATCTGTCTTCTTTAGTCAGATGTGTCCATACATTATCTATATTTTGGTCGCCATACTGAATTTTAGTGGTTTTTTATTTCTTCTTTCTTCTTCTTTACGACTTTTTGCCACCTTTGACTGCTTTCCTCGTTGTTCCCTTATCTTAGTGCATTCTTCCTTAGTGTGCTGATGAGACGTGACAACTTGGAACTTTACACAGTAATGCCAGGTTTTATGTTAATAGTTTGTCTTTTTGAGTCATATTGCCCTGGCGTTTCCGATCATTAATTTACAACTTAAGTAACAAAAGGATTAAAAGGTCTAAATAAAATGAACTAAGCGGATTTATGAAATGGTCATGTGTATTGGTCTACTCATCCTTTTCTTCTAAACATATCCTGTGCCGTAATTCATTCTGATTGGAGGTAGATAGTAGTCTAGCATATATGACACGTCTGAGTAATTGCAGTTAATGGAAAAATACACCTATGTTGGTAGTATTTTCAGCCAAAGAAATGATACTCTACCAACATGTGGATATACAAAATGATTTATTAAGAGGTATATATGACATATAAGAGCGAAGAATGAGTTTGAAGACTTCACGAATTAATATGCGTCAGGCTACCACCTAAAGATGATGCGTATGGGTTATTTCGGGAGAGGATTGTCAAGCTTTAAATACAAACCAGCTACGTCACAAAATTTATAGTTCTGATCACATTTAAACGGGAATTTCAACTGAAAGGTCGTGTATGCTATCCGCACCAAATAATACTACGGATTAATCCATACTACGAAAGCAGAGATATGGGTTGCATGAAGAGTTTATTGCCAGTTATTACGGTCCAGCACCCGCCCAACTGATCAAGGCATGAAGAGATGATTCCCAAAATGTTATCCTAGACTACAAGTACGATACTGATTCTTCCAACTTTTCAGCAGGTTAGTGTATTCAGAAATGCTGATATAGGAGAATCGATGGTATCCTACATGATAAGCAAACTTATGTAAAAGGAGACAGCGATTGGCTTGGATCTAGCATGGTAACGATATGAAGTAGTACGGATTTCACTTTCCACCTTATTCCAGAAGCTAATTTTTGTTTTATCATGAGCTGTCTTGATTTTCCTCTTTTCCCAACTCAGTTTGCAAGCCCTGTCACTAAGCTGCTTAATTAACTACTTAGGATTCTAAAGAGATCGGAGCGAACTACCGTCAAGGAATTTACCACAGGTTAAGGATTTCATTCATTGAATGTCAACTAGTGAAAATTCCAAAGAATTATATGCATAAATTACTCACCAGATTGTATGAAACTGCAGTACACACCAAGTGATTGATTCACATTACTTCCGAACCTCACCCGTTATTTACGCATTGCGTGTGCTATTGCGGTATCATGCCCTAATCAAGTTTAAGAAGCATTATTTCCGCATTCCCCTGACTGGCTGTTGACTGAGGTAAGCTAACCAGCTAAGGAATTAATCAGACTTGTAGCACTATCATGACTTGTTTGGTTTCTCATAACATCTAGACACTAATTATTTAGCAAAGAACGTTCAAAAACCTAAGAATTTGCTTCTGTGGACATGCTAATATGCGAAGTTCAGTTTATTTAAAAGAACGTAATTTTAACTTCCGGATTCACACTTGACGGATTCTCAACTGATTACAAGTATTATGTCGCCTTAAAACTAAAAGTTTATAGTGGTGATTTTGCTAACACAATAAGCAAACAGGTCTAAGACAAACACAGAAGGTAAAACTCCAAAAATTTAGAGTAATTTCAAATAAATCATAATGCACAACTTTCAGTTAGCACGTTACAGTACGTATTGTGCAAAAAGACATCACTTCCTGAAATTCCTTAACAAGTGAAAGAAAATAATCATTTTGAATAAGAAGATTGTCGACCCTAATCAAAACCAGAGGAATGTCATACCGTGCAAAAAGCGTCTCAGCCAAAAACCGATCCGTCTGTTCCGGCTTCCAAGAGATAAATCAGAAGACATTAACTGACTTCACAAACCCAGCGCTACAACGCAAAAGTTCAAATGGATGCAGTGAAATAAAACAGCTGCTGGAGCAGTAAAACAAGACTCACAGCGGATAAACAATGCACCTATGCTTATCTTTTTCGATAACTACTGATTGTCATATTGCCCTTTTTAGGATCTGAAATCTGAAAAATGAATCACTTGTAGTATGAGGAGCTGAGGAATAATCACATTACGAGAAAACACAAACTTGCCGGTGGTGTGGTCGAAACAAGGGGAAATCACATTTACAATAACGGCCAGTGAGTTAGACGAAATGCTCAGGTTTGGATCGAAAGAACTTTGTCTACCACAAGATTTTTCCACGCAAGGCAAGAATCATTCGTGTACCATGAGATATGCAACGTAAGGAGTGAGTCATGGCCTTGTAGATATGAATTACTACGTCATTCCAGTATTGCGGGTTTAGAAGTGATGGCAGAAGAGACTCCTCGGCGTAATGTGCCTGCACTTTTGCCCTCCATTGTACAACTAAAAGTACTAACGTACCGCGTGAGTCAATTTTTCAAGATGTTTCCGTAGAATGTCCACCATCCTCCCTAATTTTTAAAATATTTTGAAGCAGATAGCCTTAGTAGATCATTTCTACGAAGGGTGATGAATAATGAACCTAGTGCCATACTTCACGGTCATTCCCTAAGCAACACTTTCATAGAGAGAGTTTGAATTGGATCATTACTCATTGCTTTCCATTCAAAAGAACACCATTTAGTTATGTGGGAACATTTTCTGAGCTTCGAAATCCTCGTGTTTTATCTGTGGTTGAGCATATTCTGTTTTGTCAGGTGATTTACTTACACCTAAGCTTTGATAGGTGTGGTAAGTGTTACTGCTAGGGAATCAGCTTAATTTGGAAGGGAAACACTTGTCGAAAAAATAAGTAAACTGCAATTTAGTGTCTTATCGGCCTTTCCACAGTGTGAAAAACAGACGTAGGGAGAGCAGGTTTCGTTGGTTAGAAATAGATGGAAGAACAACAAATTTAGCGGTATGAAGTAGAAAAATAGTTCGAAGGAAATGACATCCGTACACTGATAGAGGTATTAAAACAACAAGCTCTGGAGATGTAGCTGTTTGTCAGTGCAAACGCAACATGAAATGGTGCTTGAAGACGCTCAGACACGTATACTCTCAAATACGGTTTAAAACCTATGAACATCAGCTGATTACCTTTCGGATTACCAAGCTAATACTTTTCTTTAGTCACTATTATCTCGTCTATTTAGATGCACTTGGATTTCAATAGAAGAAAGTTGCAGCGCATTCCAAATCACAAGCTTCAGGTAGACAAGCTGCTGACACTTGTGAGGTCCTTTTCGCCCCGCTGC
This sequence comes from Heterobilharzia americana, assembly GCA_944470555.2. Classification (NCBI taxonomy): domain Eukaryota; kingdom Metazoa; phylum Platyhelminthes; class Trematoda; order Strigeidida; family Schistosomatidae; genus Heterobilharzia; species Heterobilharzia americana. The sequence continues at coordinate 136,411,797 of OX104127.1, read as the reverse complement.
CCTCTACTACCACAGTGAATCTCAGACATCGACAGTCTTTAGGAGAAAAAGGAACAAAGGTTGAAGTCAACCGCATGTCCATTGCTGAGTGTCTAGTTCAAAGGATTCAGTTGGGAGGAATGTGCTTTTGTGCAGTGGATTTAGGTCGCAATTTTAAAAATACAAGCCGCTTTCGCTGTAACCTAATTTTCTCGCGCGGCAACTTGGAAACCTCACATCATTAGGTAAATTTTAGAGAGCATCTACTAGCCTTTCGACCATACATATGTTCCTACCCTTTCCTGCTCCTGATTTTTTGAGCAAGACATCTACCAGAGCTCTTATTAACCGGAAGGGGTATAAGTGAGTCTGTGAGTTGATAGTGTGGTCATATACTGCTTCCTCAGGATTAATGGGCGGATATTTCATCATTTTAATATTTCTCTGATAATTAAGGACTTGTTTGTGCTTTTGTACCAAGAAGGCAACCAGAATAGGTTGATCCCTCTTGGCAGGTGAGCGAGATGAGAACGCCTTGATACTGCCGGATTTTCATGACGCTTTCAGCCCCAAACAGAATTAAGCGCATATCCTAGGTTCTACCGCAAGTCACCAAGGTAAAATAACATCGCGAACATCCGGCAATATCAAGGCCTTCACATGGGAGCCAATCTACTAACAGGTTTTAAGCAGTTCAGCCCCATATAGCAACGGGAAATAGTAAGTATCAGACGGCGAAAAATTATATAAGTTGCACTTGTGGTGGCTCTGGTGCCTCAGTAGTGTAGCGGACAACACTTTGATGTGAAAAGCACAAAGTATTCAGTCTTCCTCAGTGGGAAAGACGCTACTAAGCGGGGCTTAGGTACATCCGCCTGACTGGCAGGTCCCAAATAGAACGAAAAATGTGTTCTGGATTCTACACCTAGTGACGAAAATGAATACAACGTAACCAGATCCCTTATTTGGACTTTTCATTACTTCGAGACGCTTTATTGCTTGCATTATTTCGTAACTTGTACTTTAAGTGTTTGTCTGGGTGCCATTCTTTAGATATGGAAGTTCATGCTTTTAAAGTTTTCAAGCACCGCTGGGTGTGCAAAGAACAACGATCTTGCTCAGCCACAGCATATGGGAACTGAGAGTCGGCACACCAGAAGAAAAATACACCGATGACTTTCAACAATGACCATGGTTATCGCACAGATGGAGTTAAATGAAATGTAGAAACGACAATCTGGAGGGCCCCATCTACCTCACATCTGACAACATCGATGTCGCCTAGAGTGATGGCTGCCAATCTTAGACGCCAAGAGCTTCGAACGAGAGTACTGCACACACAGTATATATTAGGGGACAACATGGTGAGGAATGTTCACTGTTGCGAAAGAAAATTCGCGGCACCAAGACGACAGAGAGCAACGCTCCCTCTTCTCACTGAGATCGTCACTGCTATGAGCGGAGACGACGACGTCCACACTGGCAACCTTGACCAAACGACAACTCCAAACGCCACTGTGGGGAAAAAATTCTGACCAATTCTACTGGAAGTGGCCCAGTTGTAACAAGTGTCACCACTACACACAACCATACGAGGTTCACCGCCTTTAAAGCTACCCATTTTGCGAGAAACATCCCAGAGTATTTTTGCAAAAATATTGGGCGACTAATGGATAAGATAGCAGAGGTGCGATCCCTATTTTCCCGCTTTGCCCCAAAAATTGTGACCCTGACAGTAAATTGGTTGACGTTAGGAGTTAAGGACATCGAAGCGGATGCAGGCGGTATTTGCAGGTTCAGGAGAGACAGGGATCTCAAAGAGAGGGTCGGAGTGGTTATTTTCGTGGGTGGTCAATTCTGAAATTAACGAGCTGCTAAAACTGTGCCGTCACAGCTTCCAGACCCCGTCTGGTGTCACTTCACGGCCGGAACCACTGAGTACTTTGTATTGGGAGCCTACCAGGTACCACGGCTTTAAGTGTGACATTCGAACAAAATCTGGCCAGCATCATCAAAATGTCAGAGATACATGAAAAGGATTGGGGATGAAACTATTTTTAAGTCGAGTGGAAAGCCATCAAAACTGGACTGTCTTCTTACTCGCAACCATCTTTTGGTAGAAAACGCTCGGGTTTAAACTCCCGCTCTTGTAGCAGCAACAGCGTTTTGGTACTGTTTAATCTAATAATTACGAAACTGATATCACGCAGGGACTCCGCCGTTGTCCTTACGACACGAGACCAAACTACAGCGCAATGAACGGATGCCTCTGGGTAGCAGCATGCCCTCAGAAGTGAAGTTCTCCGTCTACTGGCTACCACTGGCAATTGCTGAGGGACGTCATTAAGAGGGCCGTCTCCAAAAAATGCATCACCAATGAGGCGGATCCCACGGCCGAATCTGAGCACTGAACGCCTTCTGAAAGCCAAGGGGGAACCATGGCATAAATAGAGGCTGTCCAGAAAAGTTTCAGATCATAGAGCATATGTGGGCCCCAGGAATCGATGTAAATTGAAGATATAGGAGCACGGGAGATTTTTCCGGACAATCCTTAAGCAGAAGAGCAGAGAGAACTCCATGAACCCCAAATACATACATGATTCCACAGGGTTAGAAATGTACCATTCTTTCACCCACCGTCACAGGGAGAAACATGCAGAATCCGAAGTGCTGTTGGAAGTAGTGGAGGGTCTGATAGACTGCCAGGCGCGATGATACTTAGATAAGAAAGGATCGCTAGCTGGTCCCCTGTATGGCTTCCAAAAGAGAAGGACCCACGTAACCAGACCATTCGGAAGTCTGCTATAAGTAGACGGCGTGCCAGGAAACCCGGGTCCTTGTTCTTGCGGTTTTCTCTGATTTGAAAAAGGCCTTTTACACAGTGACACATGCCACCCCATACGCAAACCAAAAAGGTTGGATATCAGAGGTCAGGTGCTATCCTGACTGCGGGGCCACTTGGACGGCAGAGTATTCTGCACAAAGGTCAACCGGGTTTAGGCAACTCGGATGACAGCATCATGCATTGTTTCACATACAGCAAGTCTGCATCCACCGGTGTTTTACCTCTGTGAATGACCCGGCATCGAGTCTCAGCTCCCCGATGATGCTGAGCTGTGATGCGTTGTGATGTGAGAAAGAGAGTGGAGCAAACAACAAGGTGACGAATGCCAAGCCATGTTTCTCCCCACTTTCCGCTCACAATAAGTATCCTACTGTATCCGTGACGTGCATCTTTTTCATATGACCGCAAGGAACAACCTAGACCGGATGCAAACTGACAAACTAGACAGTACTTCAAAAGGTGGGGAGAAGCCCCTGCAGTCTGCTGAGTATTGCACTCCGTCCGCGGACAAACAGCTTCTGCCACTCGGATACTCTTTCCAAAGCTCCACAAGACCTACACATGATCTCACTTAGTGGTCCATAACATCATCTTACCAGCATACCTGACAAGGGATCTCAACTTCCCAGAGAGAGTCCAGAGGTGAGCAGCGAAGGATGTTGTAGGAATGAGGCGAAAGCCCCATGAGGGTAGAATAAAGGATCTAGACCTGTACTGTCTCGGCTAGTGAGGTTTACACAGTGGCTTGATAACAGTTTACAGGGTGCTAGGCATTCCAAGTTACCTGAACAGTAGAAACCTACCAAACAACCGACCAAGGAGAAATCCTCATCTAAAAGTGAAAACCCGGGAGCGTCCAAACCTTTTCGCACTGTGGGTGTGCCACCATTCGAACATGCTAACTACCGAGGTTTACAGCTCTAAGAAGAGATTTGACAGATACTCAGTGACACACGGTTTGAGCTCAGCTGGGATACATACTTAGAAAAAACAACTAACTGGTTCCAAATAATCCCAACACAGTCACTCACAACGCCGACTCTTTTTTACCGTCACTATTATCATGAAAGTGACTCAACCTAATTCTCCGCTGTAAGCCGTCTCACCTCTAGTGACCGAACCCACAGTAACAACATTACTATCTCTACTTCTATTATCCATCTTTATCATAATTTTAAGTTCCGTCTTTCCATAATTCACCTAGGTTTCTCCCTTCCTTTCGTCCTGCTTTTTTTCAGCGTGTTTTTTCTCACTTTCTCCCCGTCTTTTTCGTTGGGCATCCTTTCGTTCATTCTGTCTTCTTTTTGCAGCCAGTTCGAACAACTTTCCGGCCATACAAAACTTGAGAAATCCATCTGCAACACAGTCAAGGGTTAAGTCGTACTACACCCTATAAATTTAGCCAATTCCAAACCACCGATCTGATATTCCAAAGCGGCAGCAGGCGAGTGGGTAGATATACTCCATCGGAATCCACCAAAGGCCTGGATATGTTCCACAAGTCCTAGAGGCGAGCGTGGAGATACCAGTTCTTTAATACGAGCTCATGTAAAGATATTGATAGTGAAATAGTGAATGTGCTTGTTTCATCTTCATATATTTCTTCTTATCAACGCATAAACATGACACACGATGTTCCGTGATTTCCGCAGCTCTGATAATACGCTGGACATATCTGTTGATTGCCTTCGGTATAACTATAGGTGATCACCTAGTCATACCCACATTTCACATCTCGCTTCAATTCATCGGAAGAAGTAACCTTCAAAACTATGAAAAGGCCAGTTTTGCAGAATTTAAACGTAAGGTAAATCAGTCGAAAAAAGCCGTTCTCTTGAAATTCGGACCATTTTCTTTTCTTCTTTCAGGGCGAAGTAGAGACGTTTACGACGTCCCCAAGTCTACACAACAATTCCTCTAATTCATAGTGACCGGACGTGAGCTCCGCCTACCAACAGATCACACACTCAACACCTTAGCGGACAATCAGCTGTTAGCGTCCCAACACATCATTCTACTGTGAATCAACTGAAACCAAGCTCGTAAGCAGAGAGATGTACTGTGAACTCAGCAATGACATCAGGAGGAATACCACGTTAATAAAGCACACTAGACGCTGGTGCATCTAGGGGGTATGATCCTACTATTAGAAGAAACATCACCACGGGGAATGGCTTCTAAGTTTCACAGAAAGTGGGCAGGACCTTCCACTATAATGGAAGTACTTGGTAGTACTACATGTAAGACTCAAGGCAGCACACCTAGCCAAACCTAGTGATACACCATTAGCAAGCTTAAACCCTATCAGAGTCTTGTAGCAAATAAACTCAGAGGTTCAGAGGCCAGAATTAGCACTGAGGGCTATACTTTTCAGGGTAGGGATGTAGTGTGAGGCAGATCAGTTGAAAAAAAGCGGTTGTCTTTAAATTTATACTAATTTCCTTCTTTCTTTCAGGTCGTAGTAGAGCGAATTACGGATTGGCTGTGAGGAAAATGGAATCCGGCAGCCACTCACAAGCTGCTGTAACACCACCTCAGTGTAATATGATCGGTTAAAAATACGGAGATTATTGACTTAAGTGGTGGATCTTGCTAACCCGATCACTTGTTTGACTGACTGCTAACGTATGGTTGTGTATCTCTTTCAGGTTGGATATCGTTTAAATTCCTGATGTAAATTGCGCTTTTCGAGTTTGCTTTTCGTCCTCAGACAGGCATATCTTTTGAAAAGATGGATCTTTCTGATGTTATGAAATAATGTATCCGCGTCACTGTAAGGGTTATCCATACTTCCCGCAAATGAGAAAGGCACTTAGGTATTAGCATTTTTTAAATAAGGTGGTTTGTACTTATTGTCCCATGTAAGTCGGCTTAGGTTTCTGTTTCCTCGGTTAAGAATGGATATTCCTAATTCAAAGAATAACTGTGTTTTCTTACTGGAAACCTGTGGCTAACATTTTCCAGTAATCTCTATCAAATTTTGGCTGTTATGTTTCTGATAGTATCTGGATTGACTAGTCTGACAAATAGTCACTACTGTTTCACTCAAGCGGTCTTATATTTAAGATTCTTGATACCTAGAATTGTAGTATTACCAAATGAATATATAACCTTTGCACAAGACGAGTGTATAGGGGTGATAGTAAGTCTTAAAAGTGCTCAGTTTTTTTCTAACACCAAGCTGCATGGCATTAAATTACTTGCAGCCATATTTTCCTTTTTATCATCTCACGTTAGTTTAATTCATTACTTAAGATTACGTACTGTCGTCATTCAAATCAGTTAAATTTCAGGAGAAATTACTGATGGACTAATATTAGACAGATACTTATGTTATCTGTATGTTTAAACTATCGAGAAAGACTGGGCTGAATGCCTACAACATAAGGGTGAGATGTATTAAGAATGACCACTAGGTACAATTGTCATGAAGTGTGATTATGTCACACTGATTGGCAAATTGTCTTGATGGTGTTTATTGTTTGGTGGTATCATATCATTTTGCAACCCAAATTTATTAGCGCGTACACAAAAACATGATACAATTTAGAAGTTTTTCTCATTTTACTTACTTACGATAAGTGTTTGATCTTTTATAGACTACTTTTTGGTTTCCGTATTAGTAGATATAGAGGAAAACTCATGAGTGTTTTAGTTTGGTGAATACACTGACTATTAATTCTACACTAGTTTATATGATGATATACATAGCTTATATGATGTTTATGCTATCCAGTTAAAAATATAATGGGCTGCTGGAAGAAGTATGCACTGTGCTAAAACTCTGGCTGGATTCAGAGGTGTTTTAATAAATTTTACAGCTAAAACTCTCCGGCTTACTAAAAACATCACAATTCTAACCGTGTAGACCCTCTACAGGTAGTAAGGCGGCTAGTTATAGAGATTAAATGTGTATCCAGCTATAATTTCCTATTTCTATGATTGAAATATTCATGGTCTTTGAAAACCGTTTTCTTATTCCTATGATGATCTTTTTAATTACTACTTCACTGACGGTTGTGGTAAGTTTCAATTTGTAGACTTGAAAATACATTTTAATATTAGAACCACAGCGTATAGTATAAGTACAGCAGATGACAACGTAAGCATTTTAGGATTTGTCCCGATACAAACTTGACAGACTCAGAGACTAATCATTAATTATTCGTATTTAATATATACCCGCAAATGCGAGACCAAGGAAGAACACACACACACACGTAGTCGGATGGAATAATATATTTGCGAGGTCGTTCCAAAATACCGATGCGTTCCGACTAGTTGAGTAGAGAGTCGATTACGAGCAGTGCAACGTAACACGACAAGGTGCCAAATGGTGTGGATGCTTGACCGTGTACCTTCAGCTTAGCCAGTCCGGTAAAAATATGAAGGTCAGCGTCAGTGTTGAATCTCATCGAACCCTAGGCTATTGATTCTGGAGGAGTGTGTGACGCTACAATTTCACCAACGTACTTAGTTCAAAAATGATACAAATAAAATATTCTTATATCTAATAATGATCCCACTGGATTGTATGTTAGGTAAGGTGATTCATAAGAATTATGCGAAGTCCTGTCCCAGGGATTTATTGTTTCGCCATTCGAGTAGTCAAACCTTCGTTTTCACAAATGATTTGGAAAATACCATGACTCCCGCATATGTGACAATCCGTTCAGATACAGAATCACTAATGTCAGTAATGCTAGATGAAATGGGGATAAATATCATCTTATAAGCCTATCAAAGTGTTTTGTTGTAGTAATTGTATTGATGACTCTTGAAAATGTGAATAGGAACAGGGTTTATGATTAAATAGGCGAATAAAAGTGTGAAAGATAGAAGAATAGTACATGAAAACTAATCTTCAAGAACAATTGGGCAGTACGCTTGTTGATACTTCTGACAAACAGTTAAGCGGAAAGATACATGTTCATGCAGCGGATAGTAAGAGACAAAAATTAAACCAAAGACAACATTCATTGGAGTTTTAAAAGGCTCTGATAGTAATATTTCACATCGGATTTCACACTTAAACAATAGTTATAAAATTGTACAAAATTATTCCAAGTTCTCATACTTACTTTATTATTTTATCATTACTGCAAAACTATGATGAAAAAGAGTAAATGTATTGAATTAGGCGTTGGACATCTCTAAGATTTGAGCGTAGGGCTGAACTTATATGAATCCAGTTAGGACAGCAGTAAACATTATGAACAAAAGTAGTATCAATAAATGTTGTTATTTTGAAGCGTTCTTCGCAAATGGAATTACTGAGTGAGACAATCTGTGGAAAGTGGTTTATCCTGTAGTAGTGTACTTATAAGGAGCTAGCTGTGTTGTTGTATGACCTAACTCGTAACTAGTCCTATATAACCTAATATACGCCATTACCAAACTAATCAGTACCTTATCTAAGTGTAAGTACTGATAAAGGACAAATAAAAAAGCACGCTAAAAAAGTAGAAAGTTCTCAGAAGAGCAGTTTATTTATTGCTTTGAAGTAGAATGGTTATTTCTGGGGTTAAACGTCATGACTTGTCTGTCTACAGTTGTCTGAACTATGAACTCTGAGTATGTAGCAGTTGATCAGCACAATGAAAACGTGGAAATGAGGAATGTTAATGGATCAAGACAAAAGTTATAAGACTAAGGACAGATGCTGAAACTGTAAGAGATTATTTAGCTAGCAGTTGTATATCTTAAGTATATTGGTACCGAGACAGTGCACTACTTACTATTGGAACATAGAAAGCGTGTCCAATAATGTTCTTTTTTTGGTTTGGTAGTTTTTATAATCCATTGTCTCTACGACTTATTTCACTCTTCAGAACTTATTTTTATCGGACTGGCTAAGCTGAAGGTACACGGTCAAGCATCCACACCATTTGGCACCTTGTCGTGTTACGTTGCACTGCTCGTAATCGACTCTCTACTCAACTAGTCGGAACGCATCGGTATTTTGGAACGACCTCGCAAATATATTATTCCATCCGACTACGTGTGTGTGTGTGTTCTTCCTTGGTCTCGCATTTGCGGGTATATATTAAATACGAATAATTAGTGATTAGTCTCTGAGTCTGTCAAGTTCGCAGAAGGACAATTCCTAAAGAACAAAAGTAATGCAAAATTTTTAGACAACCGTATTTTTGTTTCACTATTTTTCTAATTCAGCCTCACCTAGGATTATAAAGAAATGATGTTATTTACCTATATTGCACTACAAAGTGACAACCTGGTTGATAATTGAGAGATTGTAGAGTTTTCATTGTTGAATAAGAAGACTCCATGTCACCCCCAGCTCAGTAAGACAATAACGGTATCATAATATAAATATATGTATATATGTATATATTCAATCAAAAAAAATGCGATGACATTTTAAATGTAACATAATTATTCGTATTTAACTGCGGCGTAAATTACTATAAATGATTAAAAGCAAGATAGAAGAGTAATAAATGTTTCCGGTTTATGAGATGTAAAACAAACATCAATTTTATTTTAATTAGAAGAGAATAGATAATAATGGTAGAATGGAAAGCATAGAAAATGTAATTAATTGCACAGGTACTTGTATTTTTCCACTGGAATTGCACAAATCATCTTGACAGCATGAAGTGACAATGCCTGAACCAGATCTTCTGGCATCACCTTCAACACATACAGGAACACAACTTCGACTTGTTACTTGTAATCTGTTTTGAATATACGTTCTAATAGTCTGTAAGTAAAGAAGAAAAAGGATATTACAAACAATATCGTTGTAATGATAATTTTTCATTATTGTTTTGAACAATATCCCTATAATAAAACTTACTTGGAGTTGAACTTATGACTACTCAGTCATAGTTTATCGCCTTATTGCTCAAATTATGTACGTTGGTTAAATATGTTTGTGATAAATTCCAATGTTTTGATACAGTAGGCTTTCATTTACCGGAAAGATTAATCCAAAGAAGTACTGAACAGAGTTCTTGGCACATGAATAACGACAAGCAAGATCAATTTTTCTTAAGAGGATCACTTATTATTTTCATGGTAGTTTTCACGATACTTCAAGATAGATATCTCAAAGTTCTAATGAGAAACCATGATCTGTGAGGTCAACCAACCAGTTGGAAGTGAAAACCTTGGTGGATAGTCACGCTACATCATGAATTGTCAGAAGTAAGAAAATTGTAACCAATGAACTCTGATCCAGTGAGAGCTGAATGCCCTGAGTTCAGTCTCTGAAGGGGCTACAGATGCGAAATTCTGAGGAGTCCCGTACTAGTACAAAACGGTTGTCCAGTACTCGCAGGTTTTCAATGATTCTCTGATTGATGTCAATCCGTAGTAAATACTACCTTAAAAACAAAATCCTCATAAACCCAAATTACATTACTAGTTTGATTGTCAACTTATTAATATTATTTATTGATATGCTAGAAATTCTCCGTTGTTTTACTCAATCAGATTGTTCAACCTCCATTGTCATATGGGCCCCTATACGGATGCCTTGATGTTGCCTGAATGTTAATTATGGTAAGTGACTTGGTTTGTGGCTAGCGGAGGAATCGTGGGTGCGCGTTTCGTCCTATTTGGGACTCATTCGTCAGCTGGATGTACATGCACCCCAGTGAGTGATGTTATTCCCGCCGAGACTTGAACCCCGTACCCATCGCTTCAAGCTCCAAGGCGTTATCCACTATGCCATGGAGGCACGACAGCCACCTCTTGTACAATGGATACTAGTTGTTACTATTTATTGATAGGTTTGTAAATCTCCGTTGGAGCAATGGATACGAAGTTCGAGTCTCAGTAGGAACAACATCGTTCACTGGTGTGCAGGTACATCCAGCTTACCAATGAGCCCCAAATAGGACGAAATACGCATCCTGGATTCATCTACTAGCCATAACCAAGTAAACCATCTAATTTTTAGTTACAATAAAGTCAAGGTGACTAATCTGCCTCAAAATTATCGCAAAGATAATTTCTTTTCCTAATCGTTTTAGATGAAACTGATTAATACTACAAACGAAATATCTAGCTGAATAATTTCATTTACATAATTTTTGAAGCAGGCTAAGCTTATTCATAGAAATACGTAGTATAAAAACATTCTAATGGTTTTTTCGACAAATTTATTGTTTGCTTGATAGTAGCTGCAGTGATTTCTGTTGATTTTTAATTACATTCATCGGTTGAAAAGTCTTCAACCTGGTTGACTGTAGGGCGTGCTGACAGGACAAATCGAGTAATTCACACCCCTATTTCGGTCACTTATATGTAGTATTGAGAGATATGAAAAGAGTTATATATATATATATATATATATATATATATATATATATATATATATAAGCACAGCAAATTATTTGTGTTTATATTTTCCTTTGGTGATCATGATCAATCTGTTCACGGACAAAAACTTTATCCAATGCTATTGATCCATTTCGCTTATGATATTAGCTTCATAAATTTTAACTGTAAGCGATCCCATGGAAAAAGACAACAAAGTACATTTCACATCACTTACAGAGCAAAATGAACAACCATTTTGTACTTCACTTGTTTTAAGTTTGAATGGTTCTTCACACTTACTGCATACATAACAACGGTGACTTGAAACTGTGAATAAAGAAAAATAAATGATTAAAGAATTTCTGTTTTAATTTGTAAAAAGGATTGGAAATTTGTTGACTTGCTTTTAAACGTGATTAGATTGTTTATTGTTGCGTGAATAACTATAAAAAAGTTTACTGTTCTGAATCATGTTGATTAGCATTCACGTTTATGATAAAAGTGATCCTTTTTAAACAAACTCCATTAAAATAATTCAACTGTTATGAACCTGGATTGTACACAAGAAGAACATCAGCTTTTGAATGTAAAGTGTTTGTTGTATCCCTGTGTCTTGACTACACAAACTAACAGTTCACCCATGCCATCCACAGGTGCTACTGCTGAACAACTTAAGTAGTAGTACCTTCGACTAGTTTATGACACTTTTGTATCGAAATTACACCTTATAATCGTGACTGAGTGGTTTTCAGCGGAAAATTTGTTGACACACCCAGTTGTGTAGTTGAAAAACGACTCAGGTGTGAGAAATGTCTACATGAACCGTACAATTTGTAAATTATTTTCAAATTCATGACATGGGATCCCATGGCATCCACAGATTGGCTTTAACATTTGTAGGCATTCCTGAATATTCAAAACCGTAATTTATTTTCGGAATGATTTACTTCGTGGATATTTTAACAATAAAATCACTATACAAAGTAGTATATAACTGTGAAAACTGTCAGAAGAGTAGGGAAAGCTTATTTCGTTAGATACCACCATTCGTCAAGTATTTTTATCTGTGTATCAAATAAGCAAACAGTCCTACTATTAATTATTGTAGATATTACAAGCTAGTCTTCACTGAAGTTTCTCATTCATCTTTTACTCAGAATTAGTCTTATCAAGTGATAAAATATTAGAAAACAAAGATTTCTGCGAAGAAAGTTTCTCTTTGCGACGTTTTCATTTTCAAAAGTTGTACAACTGTATAAGTTGAGGTAGACAACAACAAATTTGCCTGTGTGTGCCTCATTTTTACACTGAATGAGATCGTAAAGTATACTACAATGAGTGGGGATAATATTTCATACAATTCTTCACTTTCATGAATTTGAATAAAGCAAGAAGAACAATAGTAGCAGAATTAGCATGCATGTACTCAATGGATCCTCCACAGCTGATTTACAACTTATAGAATATAATGTTTATGATGAATAATATTGATAAATCGACAGTATCTTATAAGAATTAAGATAGCAGGTAACAAAAATTTAGGTTGACTGACATTAATGAGGTTGTTAAGACTAGTCAAAGGTGAACTGTTTATACAGTGCTAAAATGAACATTCAAGAGATGATGGGAAGAAGGAATTATGAATACATATGCATATAAATGGGAGGTAAGTGTGGACAATATTATCCTAGAATTAGTAAAAAAAAGTCATGATTAAGTAAATGTAGTAAAACGTCAACAAGATTTCATTATATTGAGAAATAAGATGAATAAAACTCAGAAAATGAGAGTAGGTTTTGAAATAGATCGAAATCTTGTACTTGAAAAATTTGGGAGATTAAAATTACCAAGGTAATGCGAAATTATTAACAGTATCTTTTCGAATACATAGATGAGGTATGAGTTTTTTAATTGTAAATGCTTCAAGAAACTGTAGAAGAGTAGGTTTCTGTTATTTATCGACCACTTTGAATGACCTTAATACATCGACTTTATATCTAGCATCAAGCAAATGCCAGGTGATCGCACTATTTAAACTCTGGGTACCCTTAAGGCTCAAGTTCTTCGGGATATGTTCAAAAATGCAGACAAAAACCCTATTGTCTCTTATTCCAATGTATGTGCTATGATATGTATATATGAATTGGTAGATGCAGTTGAAGGTAACAAGAATTGGGAACTTGTCTCAATAAGCATTTAGTCTGATACACATAGGCTAACTTGATGGCTGGATAAGTGACTTTTATTATAGCACTCAATTTATGACTCATCCTTAAGGTGATTTAATTCCTTTTGAAGGCAAGGTGTAGATAGATGGGCTTCTTGTCACCTGAAATGCACTTAATTCTTTTCTCTTCTGTCCTACAGTACCTATCAATGGACGTTTTTATGGAACCACTTCTGCGTAGACAGTTTTTTCTAAGGACTTTTTTTCTGAATATTTTTTTAAGAGCACAGTTTACGCCTATGACTGAAAAGTGTTCTTATCAGACACTTTTTATAACTGATTGGGCAAAAGTTATTGAAGTTTAAATAAAATCCACTCTACGTGTCTTTCCGATGAATGTATCTATAAATCTTTCCATTTGTAAGAAGCTGTAGGCTGAGGTGTAGGAAGTGATATCTGTTGTTGTTATGTTCAGTTCCCATTATGAATGTTATATTGGGGTACACTTTATTAAAAATGTTCAGTATTCATGAAACATCGATTCAGTTAAAAAATTTAGGAGAATAAAGGTCAACGACACAAAATAGAAGGTAAATGAGTGAATGAATATGGTGTGATTTCATTTTGAAAGTAGTTGGGTAAAGATCAAGTGAAACAACAAATTTGATACAATAGGGATTCAGAGAAGTGTAAGTACCATGAGAAAACAAAATAGATTGAAATAAAATAAAATAAAGAAGAGAGAGATGTATGAAACATGTGGTCAAAATTAATAACTTGCATCCAAGCTAGTGAAACGGATCGTACAAAATGATTTTATACACATAATTCTGCTGTCAGATTATGTACAACCAAGACTTCTGAGATACAAAGTAGGCGTATACGTACACCTTTCGATAAGTTAGGTTTGTTCTTGTAAACAATGTCAAATGATGATTCAGAAGCTGCATGATTACAATCAACTACACGTTGCTCAGTCTTACTAGGAAGTTCTCTAGAATGCGATGGCAAATATTTTTGAATGAACCTCCTATGTACCCAGCTCCACAAACGCAGGTGAACACGTAGGTGGTATTTTCTTCTTCATCAATGCTGAAGTGTCATCTCTTATTGAAGGACGTAACGAGTTTTATGTTTGGAAGGAAAAGATTATATTGATAAAGAGTTATGTCAGTCAGCTGCAACCGGAGTACTTATGACATTGTAACTCCTAGTTGTATTGTGTTCTCTGAGCTGGGTTGTTTAATCGTAGTGTTGTCATTATCTTTGTAGACGATGCAACAACCAAAGAAGACAAACCGATTACCATTTACAAAATCAACTGCAATAACTGTAGTCAACACTACATTAGACAAAGTTGCCGGCCTCTTCGCCTTCGTTCACATGAACACCAATTGGCTATTAAACGCCACGACATTTCATCACTGATTTCAATGCACATGGATAATTATGGACATGAATTCAATGCAGAAGTTTTGGATGGAGAGAGGAAACACAAAGAATATCAGAGAATTCCTAGGAGCTTGGTATTCAGGTCAGTCAGTCAGCAATCAACAGACGTATAGAAATAGACCCGATCTATCAACAAATAAGAAAAATGACAAATGACAGAAAGCTCAGAGGTGAAGCAGAGGAACAGTCAACAGGAAAGTCCGTACAATCAATGACACAACAATCGAAGGAAACAACCAATCACAGACCACATCGTCAGAGCAAACCAATAAATCACTCATGAAGAGATATTGACAGGTCACTTCATACTGAAGTTAGTGCTGAAGATATCGTCTAGCAAGACGATGAAAGCTCCATGATTAAACAACCTAGCTCAGAGAACACAATACAACCAAGATCATCCACCAGAGCTACAAGTATTCTCCAAAATTGCAGCTGTTTGTCATCTTGAGATGTGAACAGAAAACATCTACAGATAGCATAACTGTATTGGGTGTTGTTGGTCAGAATGGATATAAGTAGTTTATGTTGAGAGGGCGACAGAAATCATAGGCAATTACCAGCAATGGGTAAAGATTTTGCCCAGAGAAATGCAAGAGACAGTGTGGGCGTATTAAGAGCAAATCCATATATATACACGTAGTTTTCACAAACATAAAAATGTACTAGATCAAAGATATAGTAAATTATACTGATTGACTTCCTGATATACAAAATCACCCATTACAATTTATTCTGAACGCACAGTATAGCTAAATATTTCAAGGTCAAAGATTTCTACTCTATTAACCAATGACTTGAAATGTTGAATTCCATTCAAGCTGTTTCCTACCATACTTTTTCCAGAATCAGATATTTTAATTATCATTTTAGTCAGAACAATTTTGAAAAATGAAGTGCCTCATGTGAATTTTAAATCATGTTGCCGTTAACTTGGTGAAATGCTGAAACGTACTGTCAGAAGTAAATAACTATTACTAATCCAGCCGTGGTCCAAATTTTCACTTCACCTTCAATAATCACCCAGTATAAATACTAGTCTGCCAAACCAAGGCTATCTCAGATAGTCAAAATGTTAGCCGATATGATGTCCCCCGTCACTAATTCAGTTACATTTGGATTGGGATGAGAAATCCTGACTAGGCAGCGGCAGGAACACGTTACGAATTCACATGGTAGTCAGACGAAACACTTGATGACTGAAGTGAAATAAAAATTTGGTCTGTAGTCGGACTGTGCAGGTGAGCATCAGGCCGGAAACCCAGTGGTCGCTGGTTGGAATCCGGCCGCGGTTCAAATTTTCATTTCACCTTCAATCACCACACAGTATAAATTGAAAGTAAAGTTGGTTTATTTTTTTCCCAATGGACTATCATGTTGTATACTAAAAAAATATTTTCTCATTTTGGGCAAACTGAACTGATAAAATACAATATGTAATTATTTTGTTTAAACGAAGTTAGACGGCCTCAAGATGGTTCTCAACCAACCTTCTTTTCATATTTATGAATATCGATGTCATATGACATTAAACATGTAATTTTCTCATGCAGCTGATATTACCTGGATGGTTATTTTCGCACAAAGCCATATACATTTCTAAAATTATAAGTGAATCAGTATCTATCATAGATAAAAACTGTAACACGTCAAAACCTACAACATGTTTATCATGAATGACCAAACATACAATCGTCTGTGTAAAACAAATGACTTGTTGATCACATTCATATAAACTTTAAGTAATAAAATACTAGCTGTCAATTTATCTCAATAATATAAACAATATATTCACATAGTGATATATTTACATGCATTAAAATAGAGTTTCAAGACTGTGTGAACAGAATCTACTCGGTGGTAAAGATTCCTGATAGGTTTAAGGCATGCCAACTGCGTCATACTTATTAGATATTGAAAAAAACGTTTTGACCACCTATAGTATGATAAAGTTGATTCAGTTTTACAACCATTGGTGATATCAATGACTGAGACTCTGAGTGATGTAAGTTCGAATCCAAGTTTATTTTAATACGCCTGCGGATACGTTTCACCAAGAAGCACTAAAAAGCATAAAAATAAACCTAGTCATGGAGACCTCAGATAGAAAAATAAATCAAGGAAGTTGGGCCGCAGTCATAAGTAAACAAAACTCTTCAACTGCAAATTAACAACTGTGAAGCACGGGAACCAAATTACTGAGTAATCTTTCTTGGTTTGATGTCTTCAAAACAATAAACGGATAACTTCGCTTACTTTATTCCCATCAGATATAGTTTCAAGGTAGGAAAACTGAGGCTGTTTCCTGAATGGTGGCTGATAATAGAGCTTATCGATAGGCGGGAGATATTTTGATCATTAGGCAGAAGCATTACTTTGGCATTACATCTGAATCCGGATGCAACTACAGGAAGAGTATTCATGGCGCAATGGAAAATGACATCAAATGTAGGGAAAGAGAACGATGTAAATATAATACTATTCACTATTTAATTGCAAGCAGAATTATGCCTAACAGTTTTGTCACAAATAATACCATCAGTCTAGGGTTCAGTGTCTTTTTAGAATGTGAGCATTGAGGTTAAGTTCAACTTAAAAATCTATCTGCAAAATTAACAAACTACTTAAATGGGGCTGTTGAGATAATCAGTCATATTTTCGATTCTGGAATGCTAATGATGTTATGGCATGACAAATATTGCATTAGTAAAAAATAGCTAAATAGATTGATGGAATGATGAAATCATTCAGTTAGGTGCCTTGTGAGGGTTAATAGGAACGTTGTATAACTTAGTGAAGAATAGTTTCCGTAATTTAGAGATTGTAGTTCAATAGGAATTGATAGTAAACTCTAGTTTTGAATTGTGAAACTGCAGCACATCTAACTCAGTAGAGTACCCAAAGGGACATTCAGTTTGGGAATGAGAATAGACTAAAAAGACATTTAGAACTATGAACAGGAATGATTTAGTAAATAAGGTATGGGTCAAATAACCCCACAAATTAATGTAGTTTTGGCATAATTTTATGATTTAGTTTTTAACCTATAAACCTCATTGCCATAAGCTAATTACACCAAGAAATAATGACCTTTCCTTTGTATATCTGTCTCTGAATATCTAAACAGTTGACGTTTTCAATTTTTGCCGCTGTTCAACACGTGCTTACGCACCGTAATGTATGAGAATCAGTTCTTTCAAAAAGAAAATTACTTATTGAGAAGGAATTCAAATTTACATAATAGGTAATGTGACATATATATATGTGTTATTCAGTGGATGTCGTCATAATCAACTGATAGAAAGGTTTAGTTTAAAAAATCATGTCTGCATCTCCACATGTTTTGTTTTTTGATGACAGAGCTAGAAAGACCACTATTATCTGCCCTATTGTTACTGGATAAACGTCGGAAAACTAGGTTACAACTGTTCAATACTGACGTCTTAGAAAGGCTGTATTTATCGATATTTTGTCAGAAGTTTTTTAACAGTATTATGCGTAAAAATTGAAAAAAATCAGATATGTTAAATATATCTGGCAGTCTAACACGTTGATTTTCTCAGACATCAGGTTTATATTATGCACTATCTAGTATACAATCAGATAATATTTCAGTCGAGATGTAGTCATATTGCCATAAATGCATACCCCTTGGAATATAATTTGGAAAGCATATTATGTAACAAAACACTCTGATGTAACCTTTTTATGATGCTTTGATTGGCATTGATATTGACAAGCTACAAACTTCAACTGGAAAATGCCAAATGAAAAACCGGCAGCGACCAGTTGGCAGAATGCCAACAGTGAAATTAATAAGTGTTTTAAGGTTTATCCATGATCGCCAATACACTGTTAAGCAATATTATGTTTATTCCCTCTTTATTCCTAACCTTTAAAATCTTTAAGGATGAACGAAAACGGTGTTGACGAATTTATCCCAGGAAAAAAAGCTTTTAAACCACCAGAAAACGTTTATTTCTGTTGATCAGATTCGTAAACAAGTTAGATTCCTTACAAGAAGAATGTTTGCAAAATTGTTATCAGATTGCTAAAGCTTTGTGAAAAAAATTCAGCTTACAAACCTGCAAAACCTCTTCACCTAATTTTATGCTGGCTAGAAGATATAATAGCAAGAGAAAAAAGCCCAAATGTTATCTACAAAATAAGCCGTTGAAACCCAAAAAACGCTGTATCAGACATAGTGGTCAATTTCTGATCGTCCTTCTATATTGGCATCAGCTAGCAGTGAAGGGTCATGATACATCTTCACTGACATCAATGCATGTAGACAGTAGTGGACATGAATTCGACTAATGAAATGTGGAAATATGAAGAATGTTAGATGTTTGGAAACTTGGCATTTGGATCAGTCAGTGATTAAAAGATATATTGACTTTCACCGAGTCTACCAATCATTAAGAAGCATCAGAACCACCAAGAAAGTTAGAGTACACGTTTAAATAACAAACAGTCGAAATAAATGTGAAGATAATGAAGAGATTACAGCAGAATCAGCTAATCACACTCAAGGTTATCAAGATCAGCTACTAAGCTACTCTTGGTGAAATCTTCATACCTCACTTCCATCCGAACTTTTTGATGACGATGTCGTCAAGGTTGACAGTGAAAGTTTCACGATTAAGCCCTTTGGCTCAGAGACCAGAAGACCACCAAAATAATTCTTATAATATTCACACTCTTGACTATGGTTACAACGAACAGGGGAATTTACCAGTGGTAAATACACTGTTCATCAGGAGATCATTCAATTACTTGCAGGTGGATAAAGTCACTATGGAATGATCAAGTGGAGTTTATAACCAGTAAGAAATGTATATTCCAACGCAATGTATTTACCAGTTTGAGTGTCTTCAATGTGACAGTAAAGTGTCACTATGTTTTGGGAAAATTTTTAGATTTTATTCTCAGATCCCGGAACGACTCTCTTTTTAACTGTTAAAAGGTACACTTTTTTGTTTAAAATATAACTGTATAACTTTTGAAAGGTGAGATTTTTAAGTAAAAGAGCTCTATTCAAACGTTTAGGAGTTTTGTAGGCCACTGATTAGCGACTTCTTACTTGATAAACCGTCCCAATGACATAAGGCTTCTTGATACCGGCGGATTGGAACTGTTTTAATAGCTTCAAACTATAACCACATATTTCAGCATAGTGATACATAACAGTTCCATATTAGATTGCTAAGTTTATATATATATATATATATATATATATATATATATATATATATATACTTGGTTACTACAAGAGGTGTTGAACAGGATTTATCACTCATAATAATATTAAAGAAATCGCAACCTGAAAAACCACGTTTTATAGCCCAACAGTTCTTCATCCTTCATCCTATATTTTTATCCTTTTATTTTGGAAAATTTTACTACCATTAAAATGAGGAACTATCAGACTGTAAAAGTGAAGTATCAGAATTGTATGAATACTTTTATGTGATAATGAGCAATAAATTCTGCTCGAAATTTAATGCAGTAAAGATATTGTATCTCTGTCAAATATATCAAGTCAATAATTTAGTATAGAATTATAATCACATACAGCTACTTATTCCATTTAACCCATGAATTATGATCATCAACATTCGTGGTTCTAGTGTAAATAAGTGCTGTATGATCTTTCACAGAAGAGACTTATGCCAACCATTACTTCCTAGTTGCCATGATAAACCGGTGAGCATACATAAGTTTTGCCGAACTTATAGAGATGTATGTTTTCTTAGTCATATGTTGTTCGAAGTAAAAACTGATTTGATTCACCGTTTCTATAGTGTGATATAAGTGTAGCAAATCTTCATTTACATTTTCTGGAGGTGCCACTGTTATTTTTAAATCTAGTCCAAAATGATATTTGATTGTAGTACTGAGTGCAGCAAATGTACTCGCACACACCTTTTTGAAACATCGATTTGAGGCTACTTACACGAGTTCTATCAGGTGCTCCAAAACTGCAGTAGTCCTGTAAGCTCTTACAACATTTTTAGTTTATTGTAATATAATCTATTCGAGTTCAAAGTTGAATAGCAGTGGTAGAACCTCAAGCAATACAACTGTGAAGGGTCCGTTATAAGCTGGTGCCGATTGAAAAAGAGGAATAATCTGCTCAAAGCTGCAGAAGGTAATCTTCTTTTTCCAACTTAAGATCGAATGATTTCTAATAACTACTTAAACACCTTTCCTTAGGGCTTAAGCACCTGATTATCCAACGAGCACCACAAAATCTGTTGAGAAACATAACTCATTTGGTAGCTGATCTCATCCTCAGGTGTTTCTTGGCCAAAGATAACAAGAATCTAGAGAGACCCCATTTAGTTTTCTAGTTACCTTTCACATTGGTTAAATCTCAAAGTTTATTAGCAAACATATGAGTGTGAGTAGGAATCTAGTCTAGTAGTATAACTTCGGATTCGGCTTTGGGTGTGATACTAATATCAGGAAGGGTCCCTTGATCACTGCACAATAAATACACTTTCCGAACTTACGAATGCAGAAGTTATTCAAAGTACTTCAATGAAATTTGCCTATTTCAAAGAAAACACAGTGATATAGTATTATTTGCTTGTGCCTCAGTGGCCTAGTGGATGATGCTCTGACGCTCGAAGCTATTGGTACTGTATTTGAACATCCGCGAGAATAACATCACTCACTGGGGTACAGGTACATCCATCTGACGGGCCTCAAATGAGAAGAAATGCGCGTCCTGGATTCTAATGTAGTGGTGAGTGGTCATTATAAAATTTCGCTTGGATATAATTACCTTTCTTTGATGATGTGTTAAGGGATATAGTCTTGATTAGTTTCCTCATTCAAAAAAGACAACAATAAAAACGAAACAAAAAATTACACAAACCACCTGTGATAGCCGAAGCTTAGCAGGTTGGTATCATTGTTATGAATTGGTGCGTTTAGACAAATAAAACATGAGTACTTCGACCGAAAAGTAATTTGGCAGGCAGCTGCTTCAACACTACGATTTTAGTGCCACAAACCCTCATCAACATCATTCAACAGCTGTATGCTATGTCATATGATGAGGCTATATGCCAGCCAAGTGATTCACAATGCAGAGCTCAGTGATGCCTTTGAAGTGAAGATAGGAGAGAGGAGTGAGACAAGGCTGCTGCCTACTATTATCACCGATCATCTTCCAGATTGTGGTCGACTGGACTGGACTGGAGTGGATTGTTGATTTGACTTGACTGGATTGGATCATGCAAACAACTGTGAGTTGCTGTGAGAAGATGGTTATACGCTGTTTGTGAAGACCGATGAAATACTTTAGCAGAGGATTTTTATTTGGTGAAGGGTGATGATTTATGTCTAATATCTAGTTGCAACAACTGGGAGTTGTACATGCGGAAACTGAGAAGTTGGCAGGACAGACAGGACAGCGAATTGAGACATGACTTCCTTCAGGTGAACGTGGAGAAGATAGAGGTGATGAGGATACCCAACCACCACCACCAACAACAACAACAGCAACATCAGGTACAAATCATCATCAACAGGAGAAATCTAATGCAAGTTATCGCTTTCACCTACCTACCTAGGCAGAATCGTTTCAACCACAGGCGGCGGCACAGGCACAGATGTTGATGTCAAAGTCAACCTGGATCGGGACCAACGAAAGACAACAGAAGAAGATTTGGATTTGTCCAACGGTGAAGATTTATGTTTAATGTCTTGCCGCACAAACTCGAAGATCTACAGATAAGTTTATGAGCAGTCGCGCAGCCAGGCTGAAAAGAATGAAGATAACAGTGGGATGGCGACGTGCTACTGAAGCCCTGTGTTCCACTAGGAACCCAAGGGACAAATAATAATAGTAATAATAACGCGAAGATTCAAAGTAGGAGCCCTCAGATTACCAGCCATCTTGTCTCTCATCTGAACTATGAGATCTACATCTCACTTCAGTCACGATGTGTTTTACTCGGCTGTCATGTTGTAGTGGGCGTTGCTGATCAGAATTGATATAAGTAGTTTATGTTGAGAGGGTGGCAGAAATCATAGGGAATTATCAGAAATGGGTAAAGATTCTGCCCAGAGAAATGCAACAGACAATGTGGGCGTGTAAAGAGCAAATCACGATAGGAGCAGAAGAGGAAATGAAACACACTATGCAAACGAATCTCTTAGAGGGACGTGTACTATATTTGATGACTACTGTACAAAATGTCAACAAAAAACATTTGTTTCTTCATCTCCGCCTTGTTGTTTTCTAATATGTCAGTGCATAATATATAACTATTCTTTCATGGTCAACATTAACTGATCAATCAGATCTAATCTATAATCCAGGTCCATATGAAATAGACAGGGGAAATCGTAGGCTTTCACTTGGACTATTTAGGATAGCCATAGTTTGGAAGAATAACATTTTTGATAAGAGATTATGAATGGATTGTTCTTCATCTTTTATCTTTACTGAATTCAATTGATGCAAAAGATTGACTACATACAACCGCTTTTGTATATGAAGACAAATATTTCTTGGTCCATGTTGGATAAAATCTACCAAAATGCTATAATGTTTAATTATATACTATAATTGGGTTTAGATATTGTTTTTCCTCAGTCATTTTAATATGTCGAATGTTTTTCTTTACTTGGTGTAATAATTAAAGATAATCAATTTAAGCACAGTTTACGGGATTCTTTTTGGAAATAATGTAATGAAAGGATACTTGAAGTATTGAAGAAATAGTATTTATACTCCTTACAATATATTCGATACATAGTAGTTTGATACAATTGTAGAAAATTATGAATTTTATGTTTTACACGTTTGAACCATGCATTTATAAACAGTTTACCAGATTTTAAGTTCTAATAGTAACCACAGTGAGTTAACTTTATCTAACCATATAAATTTATAAGGTTGAATGTTGGCTAGGATCATATTAAGGTGGTAAAGAACTTTAAATGACCTAAGATATGATGCCAATTAATGTAGTCAGTGACTGTTGTTATAATGTATGGAAATGTATATCATCTGACTGGAGAAGACCAAAATCCAGGAAGTCATCAGTTGAAGTTCATATATTAAAATTTTAAATGTTTTGTGATAGCTGAAATGCATTTTCTCTTTAAATTTATGTACAAGTCTATCTTTTCTTTTTTCTGTTGAATACTTCTCACTTATTTTTATATTTTTTCACTTATTCTGACATTTTCCAGGTAGGCTGTTACAAAGTATAACAATCTGATATGATTTATCTGTATATGCATCTCTATCTACAAATCTAACTTTATTACCATGGACAAAATTTACTAATAAGAAAACAAGATTTGTAGCCTTACCTATAAACTCATAAATGAATTATACAGATCCTGGGTTGTAAAATTCACGAAAAAGTGCTTCGTTGCAATAAGGAGTTTGTCTTTTACGAATAAGTTTTCCGTTCCATTATCCGAGGATTTAAGACAGTTAAGTATAAAAACTTGCATTCTACACATAATGACAGGGATTTTGACTATCAACGACACCTCTTCATCAATCAACTTTCTTTCGTTTCAATGTTATATAAATAGCTGAGATGTCACACTAGCTGGGAATTTGAGAGTTATGCAGTTCAAATTAAAATATCTCACCTTCTCTGATCAGTTAACACACTTTTGTTTGCCTACATTAGTCAGTGTGACTTCTCCGAATGTATCTTGTAAGCACCCGAATTGTTTGTTTCAATTTCATACATGTAACACTAACTACAACGTCTCTAAACTCACCTTTTCATCCAGATTAAAGTTATTTCAGTTAAATGGTGCATTCTGTAAGATGAAATTTCATTCCGAAATTCATCTTGATTTGGAATGACATTTATCTAACATGTATTTATGGATATCAGTCATTCATTATATTTCTGGTACCTCATGCTACTACAACCACAAATGGTCTACAAACACCAAAATTCAAAAGTTTCTATACAGGAGTATGGTTGCTATAAGATGCATACTAAAGGGATGAATAGGTGACTAAACCATTGAATATTCAGATTTTGTTTCGAATTCTTTTCGATTCTCATTTTGTTTCATAAAAGTATTTTTAAAATGACTAATAAAATAGATAAATACTAATGTAATTTACAGAATTCCCTCAAAACTAATATAAACTGTTTTTTATCTTTCCAAAACTTTGTAAAACATAACACTTTTCGAAATCAAATGCATGGAGTTACAAATACAGTTTCAATGCCGCTTTGTTCAATGTGTCCACTTTAATTCTTCTCAGTGTAAACTCTGAAATTGTAAGACTTCATTTACAACCAGAAACTGAAACAAAATGAATAGTTTTTTTATTACTTGACTGATTTCAACAATCACTAACACTCAGTCACAATTGTCATCTATTCATGACCAAAAATGGGTGTTCATAAATAGATAGATAGACTGACAGAAAGACAGAAAGGGGAGAGCGAGAGAAGTTAGAGACAGGCAGAGAGAAGAAAAGAGTCAAATATGCAATTATTGAATTTCCTTTTTGATATGGAGATTTTACTGGCATGTTTTAGCACACCGTATTTTTATATCATCAGCATGAGAATTTATCCCAACTTCATTTATATTGAGGCATGTCTTAGCACACTGTATTTATTTAGACAGCATTGGCATGAGAAGTGACGTGATACTCACATATTACGCACAAGTAACCAAGCTGAAATGGTCGGTGCGTGGGAGTAATGTGTGGGTATCATGTCACTCCTCATGCCAATGCTGAATCAAATATGATTCAGCTGAAAATATAATTTAAAATGAAATTTCTGTATTACCCGAGAAGTGAGCTTGAAAGCAACACTATCCCACTGGTCAATCAACTTATATTGATTTTCAAAATGTCGATTTCTTATTATATAGGAATATTGATCGTATTGACGGTTCATAGTCGTTTTTCACCAAATACAGGGTTCCCATCAATTTACCAAAAGGTACCTAGCTTCGAATCCTTCAGATTGCAGAAACAGTAATAATCAGGATCAAACAAAAGTATTGCCGTCACAATTGCAGTGGTTCGATTCAGGAGGCACAAGTTCCTTGGCAATCTAATTTTCTAATTCCATACTGTAGATATCCTTTTATCCCTCTAATGGGAAGTAATTTAAACAAACCCTCTTAACCTAACATTCCATCAAGCTATTAATTCGAAATTATCCTTCTTAGTTTATTTCATCCAGTTGTCATAAACACCCTCCTCTTATATTATTAAACTATCTCCTTACCTACACCTTATAATCGTTTTTCTGAATTGAATTCCAGTGACGATTGATTCTGTTACTGACACTCACACAAGACTTTTCTCAACTGTTTAATGTTATTAACCAACTGGTGCACAATTCCTCAATATATGCATATACCTTAAAACCTGAAGAAGCTATTGAAAGGAATATTCTTTGTTCCCTCAAATAGTCACAGTTCAATAGTTAGTCAGTTCAATGGCTAATTCATTCAAAGACTTTGCCAGAAGCTTTAAAGCATGAAATTTCTATCTAAATGTTTCAAGGATAGTTTTTGTAAAGAAGTGAGTATAATAGCTATAAAAGTTTATCCTCAAAATGTAAATGTTGATCATGTCAGTGTTCTAAGTGTCCCCTAAATGCTAAGTTCTTTAAAGTTTCAACTGTAGGAATCCTAGTGATTGAATTGATAACATATTCTATGGTGAATTCATCTAGGATTTGAGTGTAGCGATGACCTTTTTAAAACGAATCATATTTGTCTAACTTTTGCGAGAGGACGCGTTTATTACTTGAAAAAGCGTTGCGCTAAGATGTGTTCGTATAAAACTAATTTTTTTGTTCAATCGAAATAAGTGTTTCTGTCTATATTGTAAAATTACAACAAGACATAAACGAATAATACTGTTTTCAATTAGATCCTCCTCAGGTTTTAGTCTAATGCAAATAACTTAATATAAATAAAATAAAACAAATTATGTAGATTTATAAGTCCACATATTTTTTTAGTCGTGTACCAATTCGGTACAAAGCGAACCTGCTCAGATATCTCACTAACAGAGCGAGAAGAATATGTTCGGATGATATAGTACGGAAGGAATCGGAATATACTCATAATTCATTGGTTGAAATGGGCTACCCTAAAAGTTCTATAAAAAGACACATGGACAAAGCAAAGGGAAACAAACCTGGAATTATTACCACACAAAACGTTGTTCGTGAAATCGCAATTTAATGGGGTTGTAACCGGAGAAATTTTCTACCATAAACTCACTAGAGCCATTAGGATGACTTTCTATGCTTCACAACTTTCCTCATCATTTTCCAGCTGACTGGCTGTTGTTGCTCTA
Organism: Heterobilharzia americana; assembly: GCA_944470555.2. NCBI lineage: Eukaryota > Metazoa > Platyhelminthes > Trematoda > Strigeidida > Schistosomatidae > Heterobilharzia > Heterobilharzia americana. The sequence continues at coordinate 136,384,731 of OX104127.1, read as the reverse complement.
ACGAAAAATAAGTTTTCTAGTTTTGCTATTTCTATACGTATTAACAAACTTAGATGCTCCTCTGGAGAAAGCTATATAAGGCGTACTATCAGACAACTTAACCAGCGTGTTCCTTAACATCTACCTTCATGGTTGGGGAAGGGACAGGATAAAATCCATCAGAAGTTAGGTTTTATCTCATCTCGTTGATATTGGTCACTTAGTAGATAAGAACAATGCTTTCACATTTATTCACTTCATGCATACCACCTCATCTTTCGAAAGGTATTTGAACTCCTCTTTTACACATAGTAGAATCCGTGGAATTCGAGCTAATAATTCTAGTCTTTTTATCCGGGAGAAATTTTCACATCCCTCATTTCTCCCTTACCCAGGGAATACTTAGGTCATAACTTCATCACTGCCTAGGTAGGTAGGTAGGTAGGTGAAAGAGTATACTTCATTAAGATTTCTCCTGCTGTTGTTGTTGTTAGGTGAATATCTTCATCACCTATGTCTTCTCTACGTTCATAAAGTCTTATACCTCATCCCTTTCATATACCTAATGTACCTGTTTAGACTTTGTTTACTCACATACCTAGTCCTTCAGTGTTACGTAACTTTATATTCACAAGCTTTCGTAGCATTTTGATGATCGAAGTGTCTCCATTTTCATATCGCCTTCTTAGTTCTCATCATAATTCTCATCGAAATTGCAAGTGCTTTAGTCATTATTACCACGTTTATCACTATTATTATTTATATCGTTATCGCCATCATTTATTAAACCACCTGACAAATTAACATGACTGGTTCAATTACATATAAAAATATTATTATTATTATTATTTGACCCTTGGGTTTATAGTGGAATATAGGGCTTCCGTAGAATGTCGCCATCCAACTCTCTTATCTACAGTCATCTTAATCTCACTCCACCATTCCACACAACCTTTCATTTCTCCTCACGCAATCTCCCCCATGTCACCCTCACCTCGGAAGACAAACTCCTCCTTTACAACTTGGCTTTCATTCGATGGCCCAGCCTGGCATGACGCGTGATATCCAAAAACGGTGTCTTCAGTGTTTGTTTATTCCAATACATCTACACTTTATTCTACTGCATATTTGCTGGGTGATGAGTTCTTGGTTGGTTGAGAATGCTGCCAACCAGCCCGAGTGAGTTCCGTGTTGTTTATTCTTATTATTCTGACCAACAATCTTATGTCAAATATCAGTAATGAGTGAGCGTAAGTGGCAGCTGTTGATGTAATGAATGTGTGCAGTTTGTTGAAAATGCTATTCGTAACGCGCCAAGTATCTCCACCATCACACAGAAGCACTGACTCACTTGAATGAATTAGTGTTGAAAATTCAGAAGTTGTTCACGCTTTATACTGAGTGAAGAGCAATGCGAAGCAGTGCAGTAGAGTGGAGTGAAATAGATAGCTACACTGAATTCAGACTAGTGCAGGAAGGCCAGTTTAGCTGTCTTCCCGATACTAGCTGGATTGACATAATCTTCTGTGGATGTGGTTAAAAGATGCTGTCTAGGTAGGAAGTAGGTGAAAGAGACTACTTCCTTAAGATTTTTCCCCTCTATGGTGATTCGAGCTTGTTGTTATTATTCTTGTTAAGTGGGCTTCTTCATCACCTCAGTCTTCTCTACATTCACCTGAAGGAAGTCATGTCTCAATTCGCTGTCCTGTCTGTCCTGCCAACTTCTCAGTTTCCGCATGTACAACTCCCAGTTGGTGCAACTAGATATTGGACATAAATCATCACCCTTCACCAAATAAAAATCCTCTGCTAAAGTATTTCATCGGTCTTCACAAACAGCGTATAACCATCTTCTCACAGCAACTCACAGTTGCTTCAGGATCCAATCCAGTCAAGTCAAGTCTAGTCAAGTCCAATCCACTCCACTCCAGTCCAGTCCAGTCGACCACAATCTGGAAGATGATCGGTGATAATAGTAGGCAGCAGCCTTGTCTCACTCCTCTCTCCTATCTTCACTTCAAAGGCATCACTGAGCTCTGCATTGTGAATCACTTGGCTGGCATATAGCCTCATCATATGACATAGCATACAGCTGTTGAATGATGTTGATGAGGGTTTGTGGCACTGAAATCGTAGTGTTGAAGCAGCTGCCTGCCAAATCACTTCCCGGTAGACTCTGTCGAAGGCGTTTCCAAAATCGGTGAAGCTGAGATAAGATAGAGAGTTGACTGCCATTCTGTACTCTGATCAGTGACGATGCGCACGTTGTCATTTACACCCCACACGATTCGTTCTTCTGATGCCAGCCAACCAGCCAGCCAGCAAGCCTGTTCCCGTCGCATTTTGAGTCCAGAGCATGTTTCAGTCTCTGCAGGGTGATGCGGCATGATATTTTGTTTGGTGTGCACAGTGGCGTGGCATGATTCATCGCCAGTTCTTGCAAACACACAACTCTCACTTCTACGACAGCTTGACAAGGTAGTCCTTCTTCCAATCCCTAGCTACCATTCCTTCCTTCCTTCCTTCCTTCCACTGCCCCATCCAATCCATCTGCAACAGTCGTGTGAGCATCCTCGCTGCTGATGTCAGTGTGTCTGTTGATATCAGTGCTCCCGGAGGAATTCTTTCTGGTCCTCCTACTTCCTCGACATTCAGTAACTTCATGGCGTTCAGGACTTCACTTCTGCTTTCGTCGGAGAGCTTGTGTTCACTGGCAATTCTGTGGCTGGGCTGCTGGTGGTATTCTGGACAAGATGCAGGTGATGTTAGTGGTGGTGGTGGTGGATTGAAGAGTTTTTTGAAGTGGTCTCCACATCGTTTCCTTTATTTCTCCTCTTTGGTGATAACCAGCTTACCTTCACTATCTTTCACTGGTTTCATCTGTGTTGACATCTCCCCTGATTGTATTCTGGTTATTTGACACATGATTGCTTCTCTTCTTGTGCTGTCCACTACCAGTTCGACACTCATGTCACCCCACACATTAGAGTGAATTTTGATGTCGCCATCCTCGATGTGGTCTTGTCCAGTACTGATTTCAGTTGTCTGTAGAACTCCTCCTTATTCTCTTCATCTCAATTATTTGTAGGTACATAGCTAGCGTAGCATTGTATTATTTGATTGTTACCTTTCATCCCTCTTGAGTTGAATCTTGCTGTCATGATCCAGATCCTCGAGGAGATCGGTTCCCACTGTATGAGAGCGTTCGATGCTCTCGAGGATATCGTGATAGCCACTCCAAAACTCAATGTGCTCGTGGTTGTCGTCTGGGTGACAATATCGGAATAGATCATTGACTCCTCTCCAGTTGACAGTTGGGAGAATCCACTTCCATTCCATCTGCTTTCACAGATTCCCAGTCCAGCACTACTATGCTATGCCTTTCCATCTCTTTAGCAATCTGGGTAGACTTGCTACGTTCACACATGGAGCGACATTCCATGTTCCCATCCTTCCTTTCGCTTTCATCGAGAGAGTGGTGACACATCAGCCAATTGGCTTCCTGAAGGCTTTCACCAACCGGCGTCATTTCGTCTCCCCGATTCCAGTGAGGAATAAATCTATTTTAATTTTTGATACAAATTTTGTGTTTTGAAGTTTCTGTAGCGGTTGGATTTGTTTTCCGGGATAGGGTTGTAGCCCTATGCTGAACCTTCTCTCTTAACCCGAGCTTAGAAGCGGCTAATAAACTAGTGAACTAGTAATCCAGGTGATGTAATTGCATTTGTTTATAAAGCTATTTATATTAGAGTAAAGCGTGAAGGAGATTTAATTAAAAGCAATACTGTTCGCTTATATATGTGTTTTGAAAGGCATTCTGATTACCTTTCTACTACCAAGCTGTGATAAAGGAAGAAAGAAAAATAACAGTTTTACTTTCATACAGTGTGTACGGACACAATTCAAAATTTACTCGTAATGAAAACCGATAATCCACGATGGCTAACAAATAATATCATAGTTTTGCACACTGGGTGTTCTAGCAGCTAAGTTAAAATTTTCAAATGATTACAGGACCTTATTTCCAAATGAATTACCATTTATTGTATCTGGCTATCATCATGAAGTGTAAACAGGTAATTGATTTAAGGTATTTTGTTTACCTTCTCATAACATGTGATATGTACAATATATTTAGAATATCCCCAAATGCTTTTATTTACTTGGTCCATAGATGTTGTTTTCTAGGAAAATAGGTGTTTCCTAATTGTACTACTTAGAATTTCACTTCCTTTCAAGCACAATTCTTTCAGGATACGCTCACAGAAGCGAGTAGATGCTTTCCTCTCACTTTTTCCAATGTATCTGCTACCTTAAATGCAGATGAACTCAAAAAATGTTTCGATAATCTTTAATTCTTTTTCCAACTAATTCACACAACATAACCTTGATTTTGTGGCTTGTGAATCTCCGTCGTTATTAAATAGAATTGACAGGCCACTCACTGTAGGGATATGGATTCCTGTAAAAATGCCTCGATATTGCCAGTATTTTCAAACTGGCAATTATAGTGGAAAATGGCTAGAATTGAAATTTAAGACACACTTTTCGTCCTGTATGGGACTCATCAGCTGGATGTACCTGCCTCTCAGTAGATGATGTTGTTCTGGATACCACTGCGAGTCACTATTTTCCATTTAAGTAAGCTTGTAGATCCGCTGTAAAGCATTCTTACAACTCCATGTTTGTAGCTGACAGAAAAACAACTATTGTAGTTAAAGGTGTTGTCCAGTACATACATCTTTTCTATGAACGATTTTTAAAGTCCTAACCTCAGTTCTTCTTCTCACATTGAGTTGCAAAAATTTAAAACTCGTTTTCATGTCTATATTCCATGTTTTAATCAGTCTTGCTGTATTTATAAGGATATTTTTCAAGTTTATTCATATATTTTAATATACTTTTTAAAGTCAACAGAGTTTTACAGCAGCACCCCTTTGTACATAAGCTTAAAAATGTGTAAGTAAAGAATAACATGAAACACAAAGAATAACCAAAGCATTTATAATTTGAAATCAGGTGACTAAAATCTAATCGTTCCTTAAAGTTCTAGTCATTCAAATAGTTTAGTTGTCTTCTTTTTCATGACTTCAGAGATTACTTCTGTTTCATTTGATCTCTTGATTTAGCCGAATAGAAGCATGTCATGGAGATTAGCTTTACATAAAAATGATTCAGTTAAGTTAAAAGTTTTAGAATCCCTGTATAATTTTATGCGGTGTCAGTGTGTCGTGGATGATTCAGTGGACAACTCATTGATCATATTACTGGACTACATTTATCAATTATTGAGAAAACAAGCGAATAATCAGAAAAACCCATCTGACGAAAAGTATCTAAAAATAATCGCCACAGTGTAAATTTTCAGTTTTCCAGTTCTGTATAAAATGGTACTGAGAAACTAGTCTTATCACTGACATGTATGTAAAGTGACCTAATATGGGCCGCTTAAAGCTTGATGTTCACAAACAAGGGGACTAGTCTTCATATTAGGATCCAGTTATGGATGCTTGAAAGCTATACTCGTAGACAGTTACTAGGAATACCGCGATTCAATGGTTCTAGTGATGTCGATGTTAAACAAAACGCCAAAAAAATCCAATGAAAACCAAGTAATGGAAACTATGCGTTCGCGTTATACACGCTATGTTCAGTTAATCAAAATGATTTTGAAGGGTGCACTTGAGTTCTAAAAATCATTAGAACTGAAAGATTTCATGAAATATTTAATACCGATGACATTTCCTTGAAAATAATAGGCTAATATTACAAATTTTATTATTTGTTCATTGCTAATGTTTGGAAAAATATGAAAAAGGGTGATCAATGCTAAATGGAATATGTCAGTTAGTTAAAATACAAACACTGCTTATCAACAGTAGTTTACCATTCCACCAAAGTACAAGTGAAGAGCTACTAAGACAACCAACACTTTCAGGTATGCTTTAGTTCACTTAAAAGATAGAATTTCTTTTATCTTCACACAGAGTTGGGTCTACAAATTAGACAGTGTAGATTTTGATAGTTGTTATATGGGGAATTATCCCATGAGATCCTCATCTTGCTAAAGAATATGCAAGTTACACAAAAACGACAGTCAAATAATCCTATAAAACTAGAGAATTTACAAATCAAACCGCCAGATACTGTTCATGTCATCTGTCATAGTCAAAAAATTGATTCTGTAATTATTAAAATTATTCAAAAAGGTTTTTCAAACTACAAGAAAAGACGGATGGCTGAGACATTTCACACTGTGTTGAATCCTAATTCATTTGAGAATGAAAGGCTAACTATCCAACCAACTTAAAGAGTATATACGAAAAAAAACTTTACACGCAATAGTGATCACTGAAGTAGATACACACAAACGAGCTGAATTCGTCATATATTGTATTTTTTTTTGAGGGAGTTGTGGAGATTTGGGAATATTTCAAGTTGTTATTCATCGTAGACTGATATCAGTTGGAGCAACAGTAGGACGAAACAGCTGTCCAGTGCTCCAGGTTTACTTTGTTCCTCCAACTGATGTCAGTCTACGATAAATAACAACTTGAAATATATTATATTCGTCTCACATCACACCTATTCTTCAGATGAGCACACACACTCACGACTTCACCCTGACCTCACAGACTAATAACTGTTAGCCATGACATGATCTGATTTGTTGTCATTTACTATTTAAGTAAGCTATAAATTGTAAAGGTTTTATTTTCTAAAGAAACAACTTCCACCTGGTCGTGAAATATCAGAAATCAATTTTTCTACCTCATTTAGATTTTACAAATATATTTCATCTATAAATTTCACATCAATGAATAAGTGAAGTTTTCGAACAGAAATATATTTACAGTGATCAGATGGTAGAATCTGTCTCATTACTCAAATTTCACAACTTCTTCCTATATATTCCAAGAAAAACCCTTTGAGTGGTTTGCATTGACGCAAGATAAGGGGAAGCTTCACCATGATTAGGAATTTCACTGGACATTTTCTTCAAAATGGTTTATACAGTGTATGAAGTAATGTGCTATGCTTATGTGAATAAAAAGGGTAAAATTATATTCATTCATCTGACTAATCGAAGAAAGTAAGAATTTATGAAACAAAAGGTCAAGAAATGTTGATCTCATGAAACTATATAACTCTTCATATTGTACTTTGGCATTTCTCGTTGTGTTCCTGATCAAGCTTGCTGAGTGATTAACGCATAAAAAACTAATCTTCGCGACATCAAGGCGGAAGTATATTATTGACGTATACTGTTATTCCCATATGATATAAAGGACAAACTTATCACTACATTCACGAAGAATCAATTTCATAACTACACAAACTTCACCTGGATTACTAGTTCACTAGTTTATTAGCCGCTTCGAAGCTCGGGTTAAGAGAGAGGTTCAGCATAGGGCTACCAACCCTATCCCGGAAAACAAATCCAACCGCTACAGAAACTTCAAAACACAAAATTTGTATCAAAAATTAAAATAGATTTATTCCTCACTGGAATCGGGGAGACGAAATGACGCCGGTTGGTGAAAGCCTTCAGGAAGCCAATTGGCTGATGTGTCACCACTCTCTCGATGAAAGCGAAAGGAAGGATGGGAACATGGAATGTCGGCTCCATGTGTGAACATAGCAAGTCTACCCAGATTGCCAAAGAGATGGAAAGGCATAGCATAGTAGTGCTAGACTGGGAATCTGTGAAAGCAGATGGGATGGAAGTGGACTCTCCCAACTGTCAACTGGAGAGGAGTCAATGATCTATTCCGATATTGTCACCCAGACGACAACCACGAGCACATTGAGTTTTGGAGTGGCTATCACGATATCCTCGAGAGCATCGAACGCTCTCATACAGTGGGAACCGATCTCCTCGAGGATCTGGATCATGACAGCAAGATTCAACTCAAGAGGGATGAAAGGTAACAATCAAATCATACAATGCTACGCTAGCTATGTACCTACAAATAATTGAGATGAAGAGAATAAGGAGGAGTTCTACAGACAACTGAAATCAGTACTGGACAAGACGATATCGAGGATGGCGACATCAAAATTCACTCTAATGTGTGGGGTGACATGAGTGTCGAACTGGTAGTGGACAGCACAAGAAGAGAAGCAATCATGTGTCAAATAACCAGAATACAATCAGGGGAGATGTCAACACAGATGAGACCAGTGAAAGATAGTGAAGGTAAGCTGGTTATCACCAAAGAGGAGAAATAAAGGAAACGATGTGGAGACCACTTCAAAAAACTCTTCAATCCACCACCACCACCACCACCACTAACATCACCTGCATCTTGTCCAGAATACCACCAGCAGCCCAGCCACAGAATTGCCAGTGAACACAAGCTCTCCGACGAAAGCAGAAGTGAAGTCCTGAACGCCATGAAGTTACTGAATGTCGAGGAAGTAGGAGGACCAGAAAGAATTCCTCCGGGAGCACTGATATCAACAGACACACTGACATCAGCAGCGAGGATGCTCACACGACTGTTGCAGATGGATTGGATGGGGCAGTGGAAGGAAGGAAGGAAGGAAGGAATGGTAGCTAGGGATTGGAAGAAGGACTACCTTGTCAAGCTGTCGTAGAAGTGAGAGTTGTGTGTTTGCAAGAACTGGCGATGAATCATGCCACGCCACTGTGCACACCAAACAAAATATCATGCCGCATCACCCTGCAGAGACTGAAACATGCTCTGGACTCAAAAATGCGATGGGAACAGGCTTGCTGGCTGGCTGGTTGGCTGGCATCAGGAAGAACGAATCGTGTGGGGTGTAAATGACAACGGTGCGCATCGTCACTGATCAGAGTATAGAATGGCAGTCAACTCTCTATCTTATCTCAGCTTCACCGATTTTGGAAACGCCTTCGACAGAGTCTACCGGGAAGTGATTTGGCAGGCAGCTGCTTCAACTCTACGATTTCAGTGCCACAAACCCTCATCAACATCATTCAACAGCTGTATGCTGTCATATGATGAGGCTATATGCCAGCCAAGTGATTCACAATGCAGAGCTCAGTGATGCCTTTGAAGTGAAGATAGGAGAGAGGAGTGAGACAAGGCTGCTGCCTACTATTATCACCGATCATCTTCCAGATTGTGGTCGACTGGACTGGACTGGACTGGACTGGACTGGATTGGATCCTGAAGCAACTGTGAGTTGCTGTGAGAAGATGGTTATACGCTGTTTGTGAAGACCGATGAAATACTTTAGCAGAGAATTTTTATTTGGTGAAGGGTGATGATTTATGTCCAATATCTAGTTGCACCAACTGGGAGTTGTACAGGCGGAAACTGAGAAGTTGGCAGGACAGACAGGACAGCGAATTGAGACATGACTTCCTTCAGGTGAATGTAGAGAAGACAGAGGTGATGAAGAAGCCCACTTAACAAGAATAATAACAACAAGCTCGAATCACCATAGAGGGGAAAAATCTTAAGGAAGTAGTCTCTTTCACCTACTTGCTACCTAGACAGCATCTTTTTAACCACATCCACAGAAGATTATGTCAATCCAGCTAGTATCGGGAAGACAGCTAAACTGGCCTTCCTGCACTAGTCTGAATTCAGTGTAGCTATCTATTTCACTCCACTCTACTGCACTGCTTCGCATTGCTCTTCACTCAGTATAAAGCGTGAACAACTTCTGAATTTTCAACACTAATTCATTCAAGTGAGTCAGTGCTTCTGTGTGATGGTGGAGATACTTGGCGCGTTACGAATAGCATTTTCAACAAACTGCACACATTCATTACATCAACAGCTGCCACTTACGCTCACTCATTACTGATATTTGACATAAGATTGTTGGTCAGAATAATAAGAATAAACAACACGGAACTCACTCGGGCTGGTTGGCAGCATTCTCAACCAACCAAGAACTCATCACCCAGCAAATATGCAGTAGAATAAAGTGTAGATGTATTGGAATAAACAAACACTGAAGACACCGTTTTTGGATATCACGCGTCATGCCAGGCTAGGCCATCGAATGAATGCCAAGTTGTAAAGGAGGAGTTTGTCTTCCGAGGTGAGGGTGACATGGGGGAGATTGTGTGAGGAGAAATGAAAGGTTGTGTGGAATGGTGGAGTGAGATTAAGATGACTGTAGATAAGAGAGTTGGATGGCGACATTCTACAGAAGCCCTATATTCCACTATAAACCCAAGGGTCAAATTATAATAATTGTAATATCAATAAGAATTCTCCTACATAATTTCTTGTCTTTTTGAGCTGAATTATGGTACCATAGCGGTAAATCCGTTTTTCGGTGAGTTCAACGCGTTATCGAATTTATTCGTTAAGCTATTCAGTGGTAAACAGTCGATACTGGCGTTATTGCTTCTAATATATTGTCGTTGATTTGACAGAATTTATTGGTCTCTAGCGGCATGTCCAGCTAATAAGTCGCAAATAGGGCGAAATGCGCATCCTGATTTCCACTATTAGCCACTATCTATGATTACTTGGCATCAATATTAGCAATGTGTTAGGTTTCTCTTTGGATCTGATGCCCAGCAAAACAAGTGTTCATGGCACAAGACTTTGAACACAACTTCCCATAACTGTAGATTATGTAGTAGACAGTCATAGTCTTTTAGGCTCCTGTTTTGAGATATGAATTACCTAGACTTTTGAAACAGGAAAATTAATCTACTGTTTCACTTTGTATCTGCTTGAGGGGGATTTGACAATTTTTTATATATTCAAGGTCTGCCTCACGGTTCTCATGACTATTGTCTGTTTGAAATATCAAACATAAAAGTGGTATAAAACCTTCTTATTATGTTCCTAATCTTACTGAACTCACATTTTAGCGGTCAGATTTCATACCTGTCATGTGTAGACGACGACGTTAGAATACCATTAGTACAGTAAACGCATACAAGTTAGAATTAACATATTACGTCATTGAACCGTTATATTATCCTCAAAATAACAGTTATCATAAGACAGTATTTTAACTAGGTAAACATTTTCTGAAAACAAACTCACCTGTAGATGTAACTGTTATAACGAGTAGAATAAAACAGATGTGCAGCATTTTACAGTTACAACTGAACTTCATAATTGTGACAGAAGAAATTGGAAAATCAAATGACAATCGTAGTATACTACCTCTAAGGTATCAATGTATATAACAGCCACTGATTGAATTCAAGAACAAACGGAGTGTTAAGATTTACAGCTGTCTGTACACTTAATCGCCAATTCTTCATCTGTCAGTTTAAAAACCGAATAGTATTGGTTATTCAGATAAACTATTCAGAATCAATTGAGTGATAGAGGGAAAAGAAAACAACATTTACTTAAGCATTTTCTGATTGGTCAAATGTGAACCAAACAGTTTAAAATAGACTAGTCCTGTCGGTCAACATTCGAAAAATCCAGGCTTCTACAAGGTAAAGATCCATGAAATACAATTTTTTTTTAAATAGGTGAATATGGAAGGTATGATAGTCGTAATACATTCTCAAGGGGAAGAAGAATTTCATGTATTGAAGTGAGAACTGCTGAGGAGGTCATAACGTGCTCGCCTTGAAACCCGACAGTCCTAAACTCGATCCTGACTTAGTATTTGAGTACACAACACTGAGGAGAATCAAAAAACGATAAAACGGTTCTCCGGTCCCCCTTGGTTCTCAATAGTTCTCTACCTAAACACTTTGAAGTGAATTGATAGTCCCCTAACTTTTTAAATAAATAAGGCTACCAGAGTGATGAAACCAATTGTATAGAGTGGAAGTGAGTGGTCGATGGAAATGAATAATTATATGGAGATAAACTTCTTGGAATGTAAAAGATAAACAATGTGGTCTGATCTAGAAACTATTATCTAGCCATTGTCTAGCTAATTGTTTTAGCTAGCTAAGGTAGTATTCATTACGGACTGACATCATTTGAAGAACCATCGAAAACCTGGGAAGACTGGACGGCAAACCGATAGGCGTAGAAAACTGTGAACCATTGAACTGCGACCTAATAGATGAGGGGTTAACGCGTTCACCATGAAACCAGAAGGTCCTGAGTTCGACCCCTGGCGTGGTTGGACTATCGAGGAGTCCGAAACTAGAATGAAATAGCTGTTATTATTTCCGGACAGGTCATTATCACGATTTCTGTAGTGAGTTTAGGATTTAACAATGATCTCCGAACCCTTGTTTACTTACTAAGCTTAAGTTAAATCAATAACGAAGTAGGAAGAAAAGTCAACAAAAGCCTTTTGTTCATCGATAAACAGACAGGCAAAATCAACGTAGAACCTCGCATACAACGACATTGGTTCACATTGCTGCTTTTCAAAGAAGTATACAACAAAAAAGTGGAGAGGAGAGACTGATATCAAAGCAGACAAATGTGTGAATGGGTAGAGAGAAAATTTAAAATTAAAATTAGCTATTTCGTCAGGAGTCTTCAACCACTAATTCCTGTCAGCTGGGAGACCCCAGTCGGGTAGTCTACACCTTTTTACAAAACCCAGCAGAAAAAATTGTGAACAAGAGTAAATCCTGGTAATTTCTTAGGTGTGGTTGGCAGAAGAATCCAGAACGTGCGTTTCGTCGTATTTGCGACTCACTGTATCCGCACCCCAGTGTGGAGTGATATTGCTTCCACCGAGACTCAAACCTCGTACCCATCGCTTCAAACGCCAAGGCGTTATGCACTATGCCACAGAGGCACGATAGCCACTTCTTTTACAACGGGTATTAGTCATTTCTATTTACAGATGTGCTTGTAATTCCCCGTTGTTTTACTGGATCGAATTGTTCGACCGCTATTGGCATATGGGTTGCTGTGCGAATGCCTCGATATTGCCTGATTGTTAAATATGGTAATTTGCCTGGTTGTGGATAGCTGAGCAATCCAGGATCTACTGCTTCAACGGAGATTTACAAGCCTATCAGTGAATAATAATAACCAGTGCCCATTGTAGAAGAGGTGGCTTTTGTGCCTCCATGGCATAGTGGATAACGCCTTGGCGTTTGAAACGATGGGTACGAGGTTTGAGTCTCGGTGGAAGCAATATCACTCCACACTGGAGTGCGGATACATCCAGCTAACCTGTGAGTCCCAAACAGGAAGAAATGCACGTTCTGGATTCTTCTGCCAGCCATAACCAAGTAAATTACCATACTCAACAATCAGGTGACTTGAAGGCATTCGTATAGGAGGCCATTTGGCAACAAAGGTAAGACAATTCGATCGAGTAAAACAACGGAGAATTACTAGCATATCTATAAACAGTAATAAGAGTAAATCCGGTTAGCGTTTTATTGCACAAATACTTCCCTATAGCAGAACGATTTATTCTAAGTCAGCTTTTAAAGTGTAACTTTTCCCTCATAACCTGTTATGGCCGTTCTCTGAGTTGATAGTTTCAACTTATCATACTTAAAAACTGTACTTGTCCACCACACATTAGAAATGCATTCTATGACATAGTACAAGATCATAGGAACACTATACCAAGAGGTTGTAGAGATAGCCTGTGTGCAGTTAGCTATAACAAAAATGAATTGCTTGGATCCTTTGTTAGCTTATTACCATGCTATAAAAGACACTACTACTGTATACTGCAGCAATGAATGATCAGTCGTTCAGTTTTTAAGTGTGGTATCATATATCAGTGCAAAAGCTGTGTTAACCTCTCTATTAGAGGTATATACACACGTTGATTAACAAGTTACAGCTGTTCCACCCATCCAAGGCTTAGGTAATCAAAAAGTGTACTTCAGTTGAATTGACTGGGAAATCTGATTTTCCTAAATCAGATGAATCTGACAAGCTGACTTAGATGAACCATTTAACCATAAAGTAGGTAATTTCAGGAATTATTTTCAAACCGCTGCTTTTTAGCCACTCATTTAAGCACTAACAAGATAATTGTTGGAAATCAGACAGGCAGTAACACACAATAATATTTTTCATTTAAAGGCATCAAAGCCAAATGAAATATCACATTGAACAGAACATTATTAACCTTGAGTGACTGTCATACAGAGAATAAATTTCATAATTCAGTAAAACAAACAACCTTTAGGCAAACAGATATAAAACATTTCCGAATAAACTAAGATTATTAGCTTTTATTTGTGAATTCAAATTTTTGCAAGCGCGTTGTATAATCTAGTATATGTTACAGTCAATGCACACACTTATGTGACCCAGTGCTCAAGCTTATTCTTTGCGTAATGGGGAATGAGTTTCTGTAAGAAGAATTCGATTCGAAGATTGACGGCAAACAATGTTCTGTTTATGGATCTTGACAGTTTCTTTCGAAGGATATCTGCGACATTACCTCCCTTAAATTCGGGATTCAGCAGAAAATCTATTTTGAAGCAGTATACAAGGATTACGTGAAGTTTTTGGTCTTTAGATTCTTATCAACAAATTTCAGTGGGTATCCATTTCTCATCAGAATTTCTTGTAGGTTTTCTATTCTACCTTCGATGGTATCCTCATGCATATTCTTCGTATTATTCAGAAGAACGAATCAATAAAATTCCTCTTTTTGTTTAAGGCGGAAGCAGTTTTGAAAATTAATAGGCTGTCTTTTCAAAGTGAGCTCTCTGTAATTAGATCTCTGGACTGGATTTTCATCTTTGAAGTTGGACATCAAAGAAGCAGAATTCTGAACTTGAGTCTGCTTCTACAGCGAAGTTGATAAAGGGATGAATGTTACTGAAAGTTTGAAGCAGGCTTTTGAGATCCGCATTCTTGTCGTGAACAATGAAGATATCATCTATGTAACTTTTTTAGATATGAAACTAGCTGAGTATTTCTGATAAGGTTGTTTTCCAGGCTTGCCAAAATGTTATTAGCTATGAAGGGTCCTGGAGATGATCCCATTGCCAGGTGATCCACACGTCTGTAGATTTCATTGTTAAATCTGAAGGATACCTTGAAAGCACAATGATTTAGGATACTAATGTAGAAGTTATGAGACTGAATGTAGTCACACAGAATACAAATGCTATCCGTTAGTGAGACAATTGTAAATAGGTGGATGATATCAAGAGAAACCAACCTCTTCCCCGATAAAGTGATATTCTTGATTGAATCAACAGAGTGGAGTGTATCGTTTAGGTTATGTTTCAAAATTTCATTCTTCATAGGATCCAGTATCTCGAAAGGCCATTTCCAGACTAAATAGTGAGGAGAATTAGTCGTGTCTGGTATCCATCATCGCTTGTGTTAGGTATGCGAATGGAAGACGAAAAATTTGGACAACATCTTGGTGCACTTTCTCATCGAAGTTAAAAATTTATATTTCCAGAAACATTTTGTTTGTTTTTAAGAAAATTCTAAGTAAAGAGGTCTTAGAAAAATGTATTTCCAAGTATTGCACCATGAAATTCTGCAATAAATCAAAAAGTGGATGATAGGTTTCATCAATCAAGATTTAACGTCTTCTACTCACAGCACTCAGTTAAATAAAGAATCATTTTTTTAGAACCGAATTCTTTTTAGTTATTCATTCATCATTCTTACATCGCCTTGTTTGTTTACCGCTTTGTTTGTAGCCAGAAATCCGTAAAATAATTAGGTTAACAATTCTGATTCATTTATTTACTTTCTACAGTCAGATAACGTTTGAATTTGAAAATAAAACTTTGTCAAAGGAAGATTTGAAGCAGAAATCCACACTTTAAAAGTGTTTCATTGTTAGTATTTCAGTGTTAAATCTGATATACACCGAAGGAATAAGGTTTACCAACTGAAACTATACCTGATGTACTCCCATTAAATTTTTACTATATATGAGTAGAATATGACTTGTTTTTAGTTACATAAGATATCACGAACATAATAAACATTTGATCTTCCATGGGTTATTGGACTGAGTTCAGTTTGAAATAATGGAGAATATTTGTAGCTCAGATGGATGGTATTGGTTGCATTGTGTTCTCTGAGCTGGGTTGTTTAATTTCTGAAGCTTTCATCGTCTTTCTGGACGACGACTTCATACTGAAGTTAGTGCTGATGATATCGTCCAGAAAGACTATGAAAGCTTCGCGATTAGACAACCCAGATCAGTGAGTTTAATTTTTAACGTAAACTGACGCGACACAAATGAACCATATTCTCTGGGAATTAGTAAACCGTCTTCACCGTCGAGATATAAATTCTAAGACAGATTTGTTTACAAACCACTTGGGTCTGGTGAAAATACTCTCCATTTTGATTCTTGCTGTTATGTACCTATAATGTGTTAGAAGACGCGTTTGCCTATGGATAATTTGTCAAATATTCTTCAACCATGAACAGCCAAGGCATTATTCACTTTAAAATGATGGCACAGGTTCTATTTTGATTATCTGAAAGCTTTTGGAATATTAGCTATTAGCTCTAGAGAAGTATCTTAAAGAAGTATGTAAATCAAGGGAACTAAAGCTACTGTCCAGTAAAGAATTCGGTTTACTTAGTGGTCTATTCACTCTATGTATTGCATTTACCCTTCATTATAAGCTATAACGATTGCTAAGCATGAAGATTTATCATTTGCTGGCTACGAATCATGAATGAAACAGAAACAGAGACTTGGACATTTAACTTTGGCTACATTTAGCAACTAGTACTGTTTAAGAATACAAAGAAAGGGTAAAAAGGGATTAGAAGGTGCTCTTGATCAGAGGTTTAATTGTTAAAATTTGTTTCCGGCCTAAACTAAACTTAGAAATCGCTTTCAGGCTGGACATTATGTTATATTTCGCAATAATAATTGGGTTAAGAGTGAACGAAAAACGGTGAGAACTTAACTAAATTAGCGTGGAGAGGTCGTCAAAAAACTTTTTTTAGAGAGTATCCCGAGTTTCTTCCCTTTTGAAATTGACATGATTTGATTTTTATATCAGTGTGTTTTGTGCACAAACATAATTCATTTTTAAGGTATATGAATAGGATGTTTGTATGAATACGTCACTAAGCGTTCCACATAAAACTTTGTATTAGTGTTGTTGCTTGTAATAACCCATAGCTGATTGGACCGAAATGATCAGTCCCTATAGGCATATTGGCTCCTACGTGGATGCTTCGATATTGCCTGTATTTTAATTATATATTAATGATGGATAGTGGCTGGCGGTACAACCCAGGACGCAAGCAGCAACATTAAAACTAAGCCAGTCGCACAAGAAGTGGCTATCGTGGCTCGGTGGTCTAGTACATAACTTATTATGATCTGTGGAAAGATCTTTGAATTATCGAATGCTAAGACTGAAATGCAAAACTCCAAGATGTATTGATGAATGTCACGCTTCAGTGAACTACTAGCATACACTATTTGGTCCTTCATATAGTCAGCGCTGACTGATGTTTTCTGGAGTAAACCATATGAATGCAACGCTAACTACCACCAGTCAAAATCTGCGAACGAACATAATTTTATTACTGCTACTGATATACTTTTTATGAATACTAACATACACAGAAGATAGATCCAGCGATTTATTTCGAGAGGCAGAATTCTGTCGCTGCTAAGATCTAGGTCACATGACATTCGAATCTCTCAACTGTAGTATAAGTGTTCTGATGATAGTGTTTTTGCCTCCATAGAGCAATTGAAGAATGTCATGCGACAATCATAGGGTGCTGAATCCAGTGAGTAATAGTAATATGCCAAGTAAACAACTCCGTCGCCCACAAATGAGATCCTGACAATAATTTCGTTACATACTATTGATGGTTCTTTCTGGTTAGACAAGCATGATAAATTTAACAGATTGTTGAAAGTTCTAATAATTAATTTTACTAACTAATTACGTTATCATTTTGGCTATCTGAGATAGCTGTGGTTTGCCAGATTATTATTTATACCGGGTGATGATTGAAGGTAAAATGAAAGTCTGAACTGCAATGGGATTCGAACCAGTGACCACCGGGGTTTCTGGTCCGATGTTATATCAACTGAGCTACGAGGCTCAAATAATGACTGGATTTTTATTTCACTTCAATCTCCAAGGGTTTTACCAGACAAGTCTCCCAAACCATGGTTATCTCACATAGTCAAAATGATAATCAATATGATGCTCTCCCCTTCTTATTCAGTTAGATTTCGATTGGAATGAGAAGTCGTGACTGGGTAACCAGTGTGAGTACAATCAAGCAGCAGTAAGGCTTCACGAATTCACATCATCACCTAGTATTAACCTATTAGAGTTGTAAAACACTGGAGGTATGCCACATGTTGCCATGTAAGCTTTATATGGTGTGACTGACGTTTATTTCAGCTCACTGTTAACCTTTAGACAAGTAATTTTAACATTTTAATTCAGGAAACACCCATTCAGTGAAATATACTACTGAACAACCGGTGTAGTTAAAGAGCACTCAGGCTGATCTGCAGATTTTACCAGGTAACCAGATCAGAGCGATATAAACACCAGGCTGCTTTTTCGCCAGTTTGGAGATAAATTACTTCGTCAGCGGTGTACCTGGACAAATTCAGCTCACACAGCCAAACTAGTTCCGACTTCTTGATTCTGTACAGTCCTTATCCTATCCAGGGCTAAGCAGATGATAAAAAATTACCTCTATTACTTTTAGGACCTTCATACTTGCTTCTATTTCAAGATCTGAATACTCTTCCCTTGTTTAAATTTATGATTCTTTTATTGACTCTTATTTGTTTTTAAAGCTTTCAAGTACTATGAGTGATAGAGAGCCTGTTCACATTATCATGCTACTTGGAATATTAGTTTTATTATATTAATCACTCACGAAACTTTCCAATATATCGATTAAATAATCTTCATCCTTATTATCTTTGACTGACAGACAAGCATGATTAATTTAGCGGAAAAAATATGTATATTAGAATATAGCTTGAAGTTATGCTACTCGTTTAAATGCGTTGTTTTGAATTATTTAAACAATAAAGTTTTGGCGCCATACGACATGAATAAATGCTTTGCATGAGATGTTGCATTAGTAATGATCAATCAACTGCTGATACTCTGTGATAAATCAGATTAAGGAAACCAATAGATATAAAAAGAAAAAAGAGTTGAACCAAACTTTGCCTTTTTACTCATTTACTAAAATGAAAGGATCGATGTATTTGATAGCTTACTTGTACGCTAAACGTTCTGTAAAAGGAAGGATGCTATTATGACATTGCTTGTCTTAACAAATAGTTTTATACCAGGTATCGAGATGAGAAAACTCCTTAAAGCCACATCTGATTCGATATTGTAGAAATTCGCCTACCAGGGATTCTTTTATTATCTGTTTACTTAGATTAACATTATATGGACTACGAATGCATCAGATAACTATTGATATAATACATTTACTTGCTTATATCTACTTAAAAGATAAGATAATAAAAACAAAGGCCAGCAAATAGCTTGAATGTATATAAACAGTATGCTGAGGTAAACACTATCCAACCTCTTAGACCCTCTATTAGGCTTAGAATCCCTAATGGCTTTTGAACAAAACATATTTATCCGCAGGTCTAAGGGAATTGGTTTGGCCATACGTGTAATCATTCTATTTTACAAAGCTACAAAATCAATGAAAACAACCTTCTGAAGTAAGTACTCTTCAAATGTCAAGGACCTATATATATATATATATATATATATATATATATATATATATATATATATATATATATATATATATATATATATATATATATATATATATCTAGCGTTTAATATTCACTTACTCCTAGAAAAAATAACTTCGTTTGCCTTACAGTCTTTCTTCCGAAAACCTGAGTAAAAAATGAAAATTAATTTCCAGTAATATTTCCAAAATATTAACCGAAGGGTATCAGCAATGATTACAATGTGGGATGGTAATATCTTTTCAAGGAATAAAATTTGACCAAAATCAGAGTCCACTTTGTCTACCAACGAAAAACTAATTTATACTGGGTGATGACTGAAGGTGAAATGAAAATTTGGACCACAGCAGGATTCGAACCAGAGACCGCCAGTTTTCCGGCCTAGTGCTCTACTAAATGAGCTACGAAACCCGCCTGCTGACCAGATTTTTATTTCACTTCAATCATCAAGGGTTTTGCGGGACTACCATGTATGTTCGCGATGCGCTACTACCGCTTGATCATATTCACACTGGCTGCCTAGTCATGACTTCTCATTCCAATCCAAATGTAACTGAATTGGAAAAGAGAGTATCATATCGATTATCATTTGACTATCTGAGATAGCCGTGGTCTGACAAATTATTATTTAATAAAAATGAAGTAATTGGACAATTCACTTCTAATTGATGACTGAGCAGTCTAAGTGGTAATCTGTTATTCAACATGACATATAGCTTACACAGAGGTGCTTTATGAAATCAAATGATTTGTAGATTAGTAGCAATATGATGTCAATGACTTTCATGCATAAAATTCATGCTACGTTTCAGTTGGTTAAAATTTTCGACTAAAATACAAGTTTTACCAGTTAGTTGGTGACCACCAAAAGAATACGTAGTAATAATTTAGAAAAATATAAGTGCTAAGAATGTACTGAAGCCTTAGTCAACCGTAAAAATATAATCAATTAAATACTTGACATTCCAGAACATGAGACAAAACTAATTCAGCTTCAGATATAGTGTACGGCTAAAAACCGTACACTTTTTAGGCTACTTTTATATATCTTGTTCTCTTGCAACTAGTATCGCAATATTTGTTGTTCCTCAGCACTTCTTTAAAGTGTGGTGATAAGAACCATCAATCTGCTGCCCAGCGCTATGCTGTGAATTGATTTATAGGATCACATTAAATTAATTTTAGAGTTTACGATGCCGAATGCAAGAATCGAAGCGTACTACTATAGATTCAGCGATGTTTAGATTAGCACTGAGGGCCGAAGTTCTTAACTATCAGTGGGTCACAAAGTTGACTTGGGGTATGCAGACAACAATACTCTGCTAGATGAAGACGCTGACAAAATTCAGTGTCTCCTGAACGCGTTGAGTAGAGATCTGAGTATGTTTGGCATACGTCTCACACCTGTCAAATATAAATTGTTAGCGTTAAGGAGTGAAGTGGTGGAATGTGTCAACTAGTTCATTCGCTTGGGTAGTTGCACCAGCTCGGATGGTCTGGCCACTGATGAAATCTCACTTCGGATACAGAAGGTCTGTTTGGCATTGGCCAACTTCCGTCACCTGGACGCCAGTGAGATATCTGACTATCTTTACAGCACAGTACTCCATTCAACCCGGCTATGAGACACGGCCGTTAAAAGGAAGAGCCATAGCGATTACAGGGTTTTGATCACAGATATCTTTGTACCAATGCTGGCATGTGGTGGCATCACTTTGTGAGCAGTGTTGAAGTCAATCGAAGGTTACTAGGCAATTCATGCCTAGGAAGGTCGACTGATGAGGTTTTGAACCTGAGGCGACTGAGATGGCTTGGACACGCACTGCGAATGCTAAACCAGCGCATGCCTCGACGTTCCATTCGGGGAGAGGGGGAGTTGAATTAGGCTGAAGAAGGGTTCGGGGTGGCCAGACCAAGGGGTGGCACCAGTCAATGAAGTCCCTTACTATTAGGCTGAGTCATGTAGGGCAATGTAGACTGCTTGTTTAGGGTCCCCGAGAAGAAAGAAATCAGTGATTGAGGACGCTTGGTGACATGGTTGGATATCAGTCATAATGACATCTTTTAAAGCCTAAATATTCACACTAACCTTTATCTTTAGATTGTTCATTCTCTCACACTACTTTATCTACTTTGATATCACTCTTTTTCTATCTTACTGTTCTTTATATACTACTATGAAGTGTGACAACCTGAACCGATGTACCTCTGTGCGAGGTTCTACGTTGATTTTGTCACTCAGTGTCAGTTGTCAGTGAAATATCAGGTCTTGGGATTTCTTTACGGAACTATTAGCTGTTGTCACGGTGATGACTGAAGTAGCTCATATAGTCTTCGAATGAAGCTGCAAAAGTTTGCTTTGATTTGAGGTGAAATTATTTTATTGACAAAATAGATACACTCTATCCTGTATATCTATTTTGAGTAAATGATTTAGTGAATATAGATAATATCTAGAAACTAAAGCTTAATTCATGAAGACATCCTGACTACAGACTACAAATAGTCTTCGATATTTTTCGATCCGGAACATTTCTTATGAAAAAATACAGCCTACCAAACTATCCTAGAAGGTGAGATAGTTTAGTTTCAGATCTACCAGTGTGAAAGGTAGTAGTTGTCGTCACAAAATTTGACACAATCTTATCCTAAGGAACGATATAAATGTGAACATGGTTGATCCTTCTCGTAAAATGTATGTCGATTGAGAAAAACGCTTTCTTTTCAACGTCTTGATAGCTAGGAAATATATGGTATCTCATTGAATTAATAAAATTAATGTTTTAAAAGATAACTTACAGTCAAATTTTTAGAGGATTTCATACACGTTTTCTCAGGGATTGCGGACTATAATACATCTAAGAGCAAATTTTACAAATAGATGGATATAATACTGTTTCACTTTCTATTTTGCATTCAGTTCAAGGTTTCAAACTGATGTTTGAAGGAAAATATTTTTGATCCTAATAGACTGCGGTAAATTGATTTTTATAACATGTGGTCGTTATTATTACAAAACTTTGAATTACTGCGTACGGTTTCATGTTACCGTGCTCCAAATCAGTATAACAACGTACAAGGTGAACAAGAAAGAAATGAAAATAGTATGATCAAAGTTTACGCCAAACTAATAAGTAGAGATACGATTTGTCAAAGCACACATTGAAGTCTGCTAACATGACTAGGATGAAGATATAGCACCAATGGATTTGTACTACTACGGTCAATTTTAAGCTATATAACCTTCCGTTGCTTTACTAGACCCACTTTACAAGCAGGATTTTGCTTAGGTGGTTTACGCCAATGGTGTAGTGTAAAAGCCCTTGCGTTTGAAGCGATCGCTCCCGAGTCCGAATCCCGGTGGGACCAACATCACTCACTGGGAAGCAGGTACATCCAGCTGACGAGTCCCAAATAGGATGAAATGAGCATCCTGGATTCCACTGCTGGCCATTATCCTTCAGTAAAGCCTATTGTATGAAAAAACTGTCATACGACCTGAACATAACACCTAGCTGCAATATCCAATCACATTTAGTATCGTTTTAACATCATTACTTACACCTGTGTAAATCTAAGGAAGCGGCATTTCAAAGCCAGTAAATAACATTTACCACAAAAGTTATAAGTTTAACAATTTCAAATCCTGATGACATTTGTTTATATCAAAATATTTACGTGTGCAGTCTATAATCACCTGTGAAAGACAGGCTTGCAAACTTCCCCCAACACCATTTATGCATATCTTCAATGAAAATGGGTAATTATCTCGATATGGTATTGCAACGCAACCTTTAATTTAGTCATATACTATTGGATCCAAAAAGTTGACAGGTCTTTAGATCTTGTTTTAGTTGTATTGCCAAAAAAGCAGAGTCATTATTGAGTGCATAATCGACCTGCTTTTGGTAAATATCTTAAGTTCTTAGTTATTCTAGTACAAAGTGTATTTAGCTTGTCAATGGGGATATGTAAACGCTGTTTTCTTTTCAACAAGTTAAATATAAGCCTATATCAACGGTCATTAATTTTGCTTTGTTTGAAGTAATATTCACTAAATTAATCTAAAATGTATATAGATATTGAATGTCCACCGGAAAGTTGATAGGATTATTCAGCAAATTATTTGTTTTTGAGTCTTTTTCTTCACATACCGTTCGATTACTTCTGTATATTGGATTTATCATTTTTCTGGAAGCATGGTACATTTTTTTTCGCAAAAAAGCATACATTTGTCATTCGTAAACACCCAACAATTGATTTTGGATCAAAGTTGCCCTATGTCACTCAAACTTGAAGTAGTAAAAGTATATTTCTGCAGTTTTTGGTTAGTAATAACTGATAAGGGACGATACTTACAGAATACAACTTATGAGCAGCAATTTGTGTATGAGATAGTGCCTGAAACCTACTGCCTAACTCTACTGGACGATAATCCATAGTGACATATGGTGGATATGTAAAAACTTCAGGATGAGCGATGCGTATTAAGTAGTAATCCATAGATTATACGCATAATCTACCGATAATGCAAATTAATGGGTTATAAGCATTTTCTTCTTGTTTCATATGCTTCACTGATTCTCAGTCATAAATATTATTGATCAGATCAGATTTTTAGACGTCACTTTCTTTTCTTTCTTCGCTTAATTTATAACAACTGATACTGGTTTTCATTTCTGCAATCTTGTAGATATTGGTTGGGTCCTCAACTCAATTGTTAATATGTCAGTCGTGTTTCACGACAAAATATGCTTCCCTTTGTAATACAGTTTTATTCCTATTTTCTAAATACATTACAAGAATAGTAATCCTTGTATTTCTCCTGATCGTTTATTGTACTACTACTATTAAATTTTAGTGCAAGGAACCTTCAAAATCAAATTGAAAGCCTTCAGGGAAGTTGGTGATAGACCACAGTTCAAGCTCACCACACAGGGAAGAAACTGAAGGACGAAACTACCAGGGACATCTTCACGGCAGCCATCAAGACAAAATGGCAGATATCGAGCGACGTCCGTAACGAAAATTGTGTGGATGAGCATTATAACTCTTTGAAAGCTATGTGGAAAGAAACCTGCACAACCGTATTAGGAAGGAAGAAGAAAGAAGACAAGAAATGGATCTCGACGGACACATGGAAGCTGGTAGAGCAGAGAGAGGAGGATGGTGAAGCAGAAGATAAACCAGTGCAAGGATGCACAACGACAAAAGGAACTAAGTACAAAGTATAAAACACTGGACAAAGTGAAGAAGAGTGCACGGAAAAACAAAAGACACTTCTACGATACATTGGCAAGTGAAGCAGAACAGGCTGCAGGTAAGAGAGACCTGACGACATTGTATCAAATAACCAGGTTGCTATCAGGGAAGAGACCAACACAGATGAAACCAATAAAAGACGAAGAAGGAAATTTAATTACAAAAGAAGAGAAACAGAGGAAACGATGGGCCGACCACTTCAAGAAGCTCTTGAATCGACCACCACCACCTACAGCCACAGAATTACCCGTGAACACAAACCCTCCGACGAAAGTCGAAGTCCTGAGCGCCATAAAGCTACTGAAGTGCAGGAAAATAGCAGGACCAGAAGGAATCCCGCCAGAAGCACTGACAGCAGATGCAGAGACAACATCGGATATGCTCACACTACTATTGCAGGAGGTGTGAAAGAAAGGGAAGGTACCTGGCGATTGGATGAAGGGTTACCTTGTCAAACTCCCGAAGAAGGGAAACCTAAGTGTTTGAAAGAACTGGCGAGGAATCATGCTCCACCCCTGCCCACTTCAAGCAAAATATTAAGCCACATCATCCTAGAGAGACTAAGGCATACTCTGGATTCAAAGCTACCACCCGAAAAGGCTGACTGGCCTCAGGAAGAAGAAATCATGTGCGGACCAAATTGCAGCGCTACGCATCATCATAGAACAAAGTGTAGAATGGCAGTCATTTTTCTACCTCAACTTCATTGACTCTGAGAAGGCCTGTGACAGCGTCGACCGACAAGTAATTTGGCGGGCAGCTGCTTCAATACTACGTCATACCGCAAGTCTTTATCAGCCTCATTCAACAACTATATGAAGACGCCACATGCCACACAATGGGAAGCTCAGTGATGCTTTTGGAGTGCAGACAGGAGTAATACAAGACTGCCCACTATCACCCATGATATTCCAGATTGTGATCGACTGGACTGAAGCTTCTAAAGTAGTATATGCAGTTATGATCTCAATGTCGCAGCTGAATCACGTGGCATTTTAGGCATTAACAAGTTTGCAGTCAGCAAGTAGTATCGCACAACATACAACCTTCAGCTTCACTGACATCTAAACGAGCTACAATTCTGAGTCGAGGATGGAAAATATACAATTAGGTTTAACCTGATTTTGAAATAACACCATAGTTAATTTTAAAACCAAAGCTTTCAGAAAACAGTTAGTGATATCAAAGAGGGCACCATATCCATCGAGGTCGCAAATACGCCTTCCTGATAAGTGCCTTCAACTAACTGATTAATAATCTGTTCTTATTATTACTTGTCCATCGGATTCTTAGTAGAATATAGAGCTTCAGTAGAATGTCACCATTCCACTCTCTTCTCTCCATCATCTTCACCTCGCTCCACCAATTCCCACAAACTTTCATTTCTACCTCACAACACCTACTCCATGTCACCCTCACATCCGACGCCAAAATCCTCCCTTCCAATTTGGCTTCCACTCGACGCAATACTCTCGTCTGATGCGTGATGTCCACAACGGTCTCCTCACTGTACGTACAGTCCAATACAATCCAATGCAATTCATTTCATTCCACTCCATCTCCACTTTCTCCAATTGCATATTTCTTGGGTGATGGCTTCTTGGTTGGTTGGGTTCGCTGCCTGCCAGTCAGTCAGTCAGTCAGTCAGCCAACAAGAGTTCCCTGATGCTGCTTATTCTTATTATTCTCGCCATCTATCTCATCTTAAGTGTCAGTATCGAGTGAGAGTAGGTGGCAGTTGTTGATATGATGAATGTGTGTAGTTTGTTGGAAATACTTTTCATAACACACCAGCAAGTCTCTCAAGCATCACATAGAAGCACTGACTTACTTGACTTGACTGAATTAGTGTTGGAAATCGGGATGTTGTTGACGCTTTATACTGGGTGCAGAGGAGTGCAGTGCAGTGCAGTGCAGTGGAATGTGGTGGAGTGCAGTAGATCTCCACACTGATTATTCCAGATTAGTGCAGGAAGGCCAGTCATGTTGTCTTCCCTAACCTGGATGTCTTTGACATCGTCATGTGTGCTTGTGCCGCCACCTGTAGTTGTGACGATGCTGCTTGAGTAGGTAGGCAGATAGGTGAAAGAGACTACTCCCTTAAGATTTCTCCCGTTTGTGGCGATTCATGCTTGTTGTTATTATTCTTGTTAGGGGGCATCTTCATCACCTCGTTCCTCTCTACGTTCGCTCGAGGGAAGTTTCGTCTGCCCTCGCTGCCGTGCCCCTTCTGTCAACTTGTTAGTTTTCACCTGTGCATCTTCGACTTTGTGCGTGCGACAAGACATTAGACATGAATCATCACCGTTGACGAAATCCAAATCTTCTTCAGTGGTCTTTTCATCGGTCTTCACAAACAGTCTATGCCCATCTACTCACAGCTCCTTACAGTTTGTTGCATGATTCATTCCAATCCAGTCCAGTCGATCACAATCAGAAAGAAAGGCGGCAACCCTGTCTTGCTCCTGTTTCCTGTCTTCACTTCAAAGGCATCACTGAGCTTACCATTGTGAATCACTTGGCATATGACTTTGTCGTATAGTTGTTGAATGAGTTTGATAAATGTTTGCGGTACTGGGTAGTATTGGACAGCGAGAATGGCATCAAGAAGTTAGGCTTACGAACATTGACAGTTTAGGCGTAAAACTATTAGTGATTTCTCGGTAAACGTCAGCGGCAAACAGTTTATTACTTCTTAGGAATCAAAAACATTATAGTGTCTTCTTTCTACTTTGATTTCAATCGAAACACCAACTTATTTATTACGTAGCGAAAAAATATCACTTAAGTAGCAGCTGGAAACAGTCAATTTGTGGGGCCTTTTTGGAATTTCCCTAAGCTCAAAGTCTTAAGTGATGAGACATATATTTTAAAAACTCTGCTCAAAACATGTAAATGAGTCACTAAATGGAATCCAGTTAGTTGACAATGAAACTCAGGTTTTATATAATCATATCAGTAAACAACTATCAAATGTCTTTGAGCTTACCGACGGAAATTTTCCATAAGTCCTTAGAAAATGCTTTCTTCTAGCCTTAACTTGAAAATTATCTTATTTCCTACTTACCATCAGTTGATATTTACTGAAATAATATTGTGACAAAGTGATAGCTAGTAATAAAACTATTTTTTTAAAAACAAGTTATTGATACTAATACGTGGATAATAAGAAAAGATTTATAACATCTATGACTGCTTTAGTTTAATGAATTTATCTTCGTTACTGTTATACAAGCTTTAAACAAGATTATATTCTCTAAGGTTGGCTTGCAATATTGTATCTTTGACGGCAACAAAAACGACACGTATATTTTCTGTATCTAAAATGAATAGAAAAGAACACTCAGAAAGAATATTTTATGAAATGGCTATGAGAGATAATCTAATTTATTCATATTAAGGCTATGCCTCGCTTGTACTTACCTTCATAGTAAATCTGAATATTTTTCAGAAAAACTACCGGTAACAATATTTGATTTATGAGTGAATTTGATTGAAACCTATATTTAACGCTGATAAAATAACTTTGTGTATTTTGGTTTTCAAGAAGTAATCATAAAATCTTTTGACAAGTGGTCTTCATAGATACTTGGCGAACCCTACCCAACAGTCGTAAAATAAAAACGTTTACAACCAGAAGCATTTTAACTGTACATAATAGGTTGTTACTCAGATGACTTACTCAATAATCATTCTCAGTATATTAACGCCAGCATCCCAAACTTTAGACTATAGAACTTTTACAGTTATTGTAATAGCATTTGGCTTATGATCGTCGCAGACGAAAGACTATTACGAGAACAATTGTTTATACTTAGATCTGGAAAATGAGCAGTAAACCTTCAGGCAAGGTTCTAAGGCATACCCTTCAATATTTAGCCGTAGACTGCAAATAATATAATTTAAACTGTAAGCATTATAAAAAAGCGAATAACTAAGGTCTCCAAGCAGAAATCACTTCTTAAAAAGAAACTTTTGAAAGTTTTAC
The DNA here is from genome assembly GCA_944470555.2 of Heterobilharzia americana. Lineage (NCBI taxonomy): Eukaryota > Metazoa > Platyhelminthes > Trematoda > Strigeidida > Schistosomatidae > Heterobilharzia > Heterobilharzia americana. Next base: position 136,355,912 of record OX104127.1, on the reverse strand, counting down.
ACCCTCTTCTGTTTCTAAGGTGACCTGGAAACATGAAACTTATTTATATAACCACAAAGGAAATCTCTGTGAATTACCATGTATTTTCTTTGTTTCTATGCCTTCATATTATCTAATATCAGTTATTTATTCAAATTTAAACTCTGTAATGTAATTTCCAATATATGTTATACGTTTATAAAGTAACAAGATGAGATATTGTAAAATAAATTGTTAGAAGATTGTATTCATTGAATGCACTGTATGTCTAATTGTCAATCATAAAGTTTACTAATTCACTTGAATATGAACAGTTTATTGTTTAAGGTGCATATAAAAGGTTAAGAAAGATGAGGAGATAAGGAAAATAACCTTCTACTCGACCTTCAAAACTTTTAAGAAAGGTACAACAAAAATGTCCTAAAGTTGATTTTTTTTTTTTAAATTAAAAGAGTTTTACAAATGAAAGTAGCAGAATTTTATCCAAAAATATTAGCTTACATCAAAATACATTTCCAATAGATTATAGTCCAATAAATACTATGAAAAAGGGTATGGAGCTCGGATAATTCTTACACGAGAATCTTCCATCCAGTCATCGAATACGTTTGAAGACAAAAATTACATATTATGTATGTCTGAAAATTGGTTTTCACAATATATAATAATAAACAACGTGAATAGCTAGAAACCACTAAAGTTGATTTGTGGATTATGCTGGTCAGACCAACGTGATCTAAATATTGGGCTGCCGTCTCGTTCGTTTCGACTCAACTTCATCAACAGTGTACTCGTAAAGTTGTGCTCACAGAGCCATATTGTTCACATCAGCTGAACCTAACCAACTGGTCGGCATGATCAATTTGTAGATTACTTACTAATTGAAGGGTCATACTGATATTTCGACTGGCCAACTATATGGTCAGCAGTGTTTCTGCTGGAAACCATCCAACTGTGAGGAGAGTCAAGGTGGACCGAACAATCTGCAAGTAATTCAAAAGCTGACAATCAGCTTTGTCTGTTTTAATTAAGTCTCAAGCTGATGTAATCAGAAAACCATGAAACACCAATTTATTACTGAAGAATTTCTTAGTGTATCCCGTAATAAAATTTAATCCATTGATGCGAACGATTTACGAAGCTCAAATTGTTTGCCTATACTAATCTAAGATGCAAAGATGCATATTTGTCTATACAGCAGTTTATTGATTTTGACACCATTTTTTTAGATTATTTATGATAAAGTGCGGCCCATACCCAATATCGTTGTTGAGTAACTATCCTCATGTTCGACTTGGGTGACTCCATTGACCACAACTTGTCACTGGAACCTCGGAAAACAGCTATCAACAATAGTCACCAATGAGCGCTACTAGTAGTTCGTGAAGATATGAGAATGAATCAGAATGTACTGAATTTCTGTCAGCTTGTACTCAGTGATACTGAAAATGTCAACGAGTGGTCCATAAATGAAACTTCTGCTGACGACAGTAAGTGTTTGTCGGTATTTTTAATAATTGGTTACGGGAAAGCAACCAATTTTATGTTGTGTAGTCCTGAGTGCAGAGTGGATCCTGTAGACCATATTTGCAATGTGGTCACCAAGTTAGGAAGCTCAGCAACGCGATGCACATTAGTAGATGTTAGTTGGTTGGAGGCAATCGGCAGGGAGCCATGTACCCAGTCATACAGAAGGTCAGTCGCTGCCCGAATAGCTCAGTGGTAAAGTTACTAACTACAGCACTGGGTGATATGGGTTTGAATCTCAGGTGGGACATCGGTCCTGTAAAAGTTGCAGACATGTCTTCTTGACGAGTGCCAACAAGCACGAAACCTAGGTTGAGTAGGGCTTCCCGTCGATTGCCTCCAACTGACTAACATCTACTAATGTTTAACGGTATTATTTGTTACTAAACCCGCCAATCTCCAACTATTTCATTTCAAAATTAAATTCTGCCCATTAGATGAATGAAGATAAGTTTGCATTATATTGGGCTTTGACTGTTACACAATGTACTTATTTAGGAATCTAAAATTAACTTTATTTTGAGAAACAGTCTTTCCTTTTAGACAGAAAATTATTTGGATATGAAAGATTTAAACCAGAATTACCCAAATTCAGTATTGAAATAGGTTAGTGTTAGTCATTGGATTACCTGTAGCACAAGTAAAATGTGAATAAACTGCCCTTTCTGGATCTGGATTCAATTCTTGATACATTTTCAAAACAAAATTACGTGCAGCGATTGCATCGTTTTTAGGACCTTAAAATAAATGAAATATTCATAAAACGATACATAATATGCTTTCGTTTTTAAAATTATTGTTGTCTTCCTAATTTTACCATCCTAAGAAAGAGTTTTTGTTGAGTTTTCTTTAACGTACACAATTCTTTCTACAGCTTCAAACAAGCTATGTGCAAAAGTCTTCCCGCGTTTCAGCCCTTATCATTCACAGTCCTGATACCAGATAAAAGCTTATATTAAAAGCTGACAGGTGCATGAGATTAACTTTACTTATATTCTGTGCTGCATACGCTTGCTAACACAGTTATTTGTTGCAGAGATACCTGTTAGTCTGTCAAGTGAATTATACAATCTTTTCATCTTACTATTTTTTTTGCATTTGTTATCATATAACACGTTCGGAAAAATAGAAAAATTCATAAGATCTTACTGAGTTAAGAAATACCTGGTAAACAGGTTACAAATGCAAAACATAATCCATCTAACTTAACTGAAATGATGTATCCAGTAGGAAATGAAGACATCTGTTCGGCCTAACTTAACAACAACCAGTAAAGCTCTTGGTGACTGAAGTGAAATTAAGCATCTGATCAGCGGGTTTATGTCGTAGCTTTGTTAGTAAAGCACCGGGCCAGTCCGCCGGTTCCAATCCTACTGAGATTTAGTTTTTCACTTCATCAACAACCATCAAAAATATGATTCTGATTATTCAAGACTATCTCACCTAGTCAAACTGGTAAAATAAAATCATGCAATACTGTGTGATACCTGTGAATTTAGGGAAATAGTCAACCAAATTGGAGTATTGTATCTTCTCTTCTAAAATGTCCTTTTTATTCAAAAATAATATGATTGATGAAGTTTGAAAGCATGGATAGTTTATAATGGTACGAAAGAGTAAAAGACTTTCTTCCATTCTATTCTAAAATAAAAAAGAATGTAGAGGAGTATATAAACTACTTTTGTTAAGGTATACATTTTAACTTTATGTAAGAGACAGGTTGTATTACCATTTTTGAAAAGCTCAGTTCTTACATAACTGCCTGAATACCCGAACACATGACATTTCTTCTGGGAAGTAGAAATTTTTTCATTAGTTTGTAAATATCTTTTTGGAATATCGAATTAGCTGCATCATAGTTACCATTTCACAGATGGATCAGATTGACCCAACTACGTTAAATTATAGTTTCTGGTTTATAGACAAGTCATTTATCAAGGCAGTACAGTATTGCTTGTTGTCTATTTCGGTCTAAAATTTGTCTTTTCCACAATATTACGATAACTTTTATGAGTTCATTAGAATAAAGCCTTTTAATTCACATGAATTCAGTAGTGGCAACTTTAGTCTAGATTCCTTTTAGTGACCACTTCTATAAGGGTTTAATTATATGCAACCCAATGTAAAAGGTTTTGTCTTAGAGTTGAAAGCGCTTATTAAACCAAGTTTATAACAATTCACCGCTTACTGGAAATGCGTTATCCATCCCCGTGGAAATAAATTTTATCTTAAATTTACTACTTACTTTGATAAATTAAAAATATATATATATCGAGACCAATTTTAGCTGGAATACTGGAAATCTATATGATTGTACAGCGTGATGTAGTCTGGGGTTTGTAGGGGTTTACTTTAAAGGGGCATTCTGCTGAGGAGTATCATATTTGGACGAAGCAGCTGTTCAGTGCTTCCAGGTTTTCAATGGTTCCCTTCTAAGTGATGTCAGTCCATGACGAATACAGCCTCAAAAAGTGAATTCTCATAAACCCCAAACTAAATCACAGTATAGTCCTCATCAGTGGTATGCTTCATAATGGATATCCTGAAGTTTCAATGAAAAGTCATGATCAGTGTGGTCGACTAGTAGGAAGTGAATCGAATATTGTCTGAAGACCTTGGTGGATGGTTCCATTACATCCCGAATTGACAGAAGAAGGAAAATGTGGACCAATGAATTCTTACTTAGTGACTGAATTGTTAACGCGTTCACCATAAAAACCCGAAGGTTCTGAGTTAGATTCCTAGCAGTGTGACGTTGTAGGTGCAGACTCTTGAACAATCCTGTACTAGAACGAAACAGCTGTCCAGTGCTCCCAGATTTGCAATGTTCCTGCCAGTGATGTCAGTCCATGATGAATACTAACCTAAAAATCACCAAATCACTCCAAACTCCTCAAATTCAATTGATCTTATGCTCATTGGTGACTAGCTTCGAGAGCTGATTGCTGAAGTTCCAATGAGAAGTTATGACCGGTGGGGCAAACCTAGTGGCTGTGAGGACAAATACTCAAAGATGACACTGGGTGGCGGTCGTGCTATGTCGTGAACTGACAGAAGCTGTAAATATGGACCACTGGATTCTGACCCAGCATCTCAATGGTAACTTGCTGGGCATGGAACCTGAAAGTCACGGGGTCGACCCCCGAAGGGGTAGTGGGTGCTTGTTGCTGAGGAGTCTCATACCAGGACAAAACAGCTGTCCAATGTTCCCAGGTTTCCAGTATTCCTCCAAATGGTGTCAGCTCATGGTGGATACCAGCTTGTAAAAAAATGTTATTAAAATTCACTTTCAACTTGATGGAGTCCATCAATTATGAGCATTCAGTAGAAGTCATGAGTAGTGTGTATTTATACTTCATCAAAATTTTCTCCACTTTAAAGTATGTACAGCGCAAGTATATTTTAGAAATTTTCAACTTCAAAATTCCCTTTAATTAACTCAGGAGTATGATTTCAATCTGTATTTATACTTACCAAATAACAAACAATTAGAAATGATATTTCCAACTATAACCGCTTTTACATTTGAACAAATGATTCTTCCTTGAATAAAACATCTTTTTGTTTATTCATAAGAAAATAAGTAAATTTTGCTTCGAAATTATCACCAACTGGGAGTAACAGAGGAATATCATGGCAGGAGGCCAATTTATTTGCCTAATCAAGTTTCTATCAAATAATGTTTTCGAACTATCTGATTATCGGATTGTTTCACCGATGATCGACAGCATTAAAAGGTTGAACAAACTTGTTTATAAATTAGGATATTGAAAATTTTCATATGAGATCCAATAAATACTAAGTAACTTCTTCTAATGAGTCAAACAGCTGATGAAGTATATCATGAGTACGGAAGTTTCAGCTAGTATTTATTGAATTTTGCCGTGTTTATTGCAAACAAGAAAACTACCCTCTGATTATTATACCCCAGGTTCTGTAAGAAGATGATGTTGGGTCACTTGATGTTCTAAAGTAACTAAGTCTTCAAAGCATGTATTGTTCTAGCCACCTGCTTGAATATGTGGGCTACTAAATTCTCCATCTGTCATACTGCATCAAAGTTCTAACAGATTTTGTCGTTTTAATCATTCTATTATGTCCTCTGATAGTATTATATATTCACGCACATTTTTATAAAGTTTACGGCCTTCTGCAATGCCAGTATCAAATAAGATGAGAAAAAAGCATCACGGCGGATGGCAAGGTGCTTTGAAGTGAATTACCTTATCTCAAACGACAGCCTGAAATAATAAGCACTAACTACAGGGAAAAGTAGATTACTTATAATCCCTTATCCTCCGATGTGTACCGTAATACTGGAGTAACTTCATTACAAGAAACTTGGTTACATGGACTTTATCATGACAGTTTGATTTCGCTGAATGATTTCAAAATTTTCCGTAAGATCGATGTAGCTCTACTAAAAATGTGGAGGTGGAGAAGCTACTTTCATCACTACCCATTAGTGAATTTTGAGTTACATATGTTTCAAATTCTGTAATGACCACACAGATTGCATCACTGTAAAATTTCCCCCAAAACATTTGAACAAATATCGCTTTATTTATATAACAAATATTTATGTGACGCTTGGTTGCGGTTTCTTTAAACTATCCAAATTCTCTGATATATTCACGGAATTTGCAGCCCCTTACTCTATGGTTCCCTGTCGACAGTATGTGGCGATTTCAACTCTTGTGACCAAAGCTTTCTTAAAATTCTTGATCATCAAAACATTGTCAACTTCACAACAAATCAGGATTCAGCACTAGACTTGGTACTCGTCAATGATACTGATATATACGAAACTCTAAAGAGATCCTTACTGCTCAGCTCAGATCATTGCATTATACATGTTTTGCACAAAATGTATGGAAAACTACACAAAACAGCTTTCATATATAAGAAGATTGTACATAGAAACTATTCACTTAGTAACGTGCTTAATCTAAGAGAAATGCTTCAATGTACAGACTGGAATATATTTGACAGCTATGATTTGAACGATACTATTGATGATGTCACATGCTATCTCAAGTTCTGCCTAGAGAAAGATTGCCCCCAGTGAAAAGCTTTTTCTACGCTTCGATAGTGTATCCTCTCCCTAGCTTAAGAAACTAAGAAGAGAAAAAGATAAGCCATATAAGGTAAGTGATAATGCTGGTGCTCGTCAACTGGACGTTCTCATTAAGTTGGATATTAAAAGTCTGAATCTACTATACAACCAGAAACTTTTGTCATACAAAGGCTCTCCCAGTAAGTGGAGACTTTTTAAAGACCTCACTGGTAGTAAATATCTTAACAAAGAAGTCTATGTCGATGTCTGTGACCTGAAGAAATCATTTTTACGTCAACCCACTTGTTCGATCCCACTTTGTCTACCTACGTCCAATGAAGAACGTTGTCCAGAGTTTACCGTGAACGGTGTTTTCAGATGTCTCAAATCCCTAAACCCCTATCACACTTCAGGTCCGGATGGTATGTCAAGCTTCGTATTCACGAAATGTGCTGATATTTTATGCCATCCATTAGCTAACATGTTCAACAGATCGTCTTTTAAAAACACTATACCAGCTGCTGGAAAAATATTAAGATAGTTCCCGCACCTAAGTCTAGGACTCCAGGTGCATATACAAAATACCGTCAGATTACAGTTACCTCTGCGCTCTTCAAAATAATGAAGCTAATAATACCTGGGCTCGAGCCCCCACTGAAGGCTTTCGGAGAACCTAATCAATTTGCATATAAAAGCAGAAAAAGCACTTTGGATGCCGCCATTCTCTTATATCACGATAATACTTATAGTCTTCATGAAAATGTCAAGTATGTTAGGCGTGCCTTTTTAGACTATACTTCGGCATTTTACTCTGTCCCAAGACCTATTTTGCTGGACAAACTAACAAGTACAAATACTGAGTCCTGAATAACCAGCTGGCTGCATTCCTATTTCTCTGACAGGAAACAACATACTGTTCAGGGAAGCGCTCTACCTCATTGCTTACTGTGACTGTAGTTCCACAAGGAGCCATTCTTTCCCCAAGTCTTTTCTCATTCTTTCTGCATGACCTACCATCTTTAGCTGGTATCAATCTCATTAAATATGCGGATGACCTTAAGGTTCACATACCTATCTCCTGTTCAGCAGATTGCTCCTAAGTGAATGATTTCCTATCTACTGTTAGACGATGGTCCTCCAAGAGTGGTCTTATGCTAAAATAATCAAAATGTCAAGCCATAAAACTTAGTTTTAGACGTGAGCATAACCTATGCAAACTGCCTAGTTCTCGTGATAGTTCTGCACTACAGAATGTTACAAATGTGTTTTATCTCGGTGTGTTTTTCTTCTGTTCTTTTCTGGTCTTCTCATATCTCACTGATTTCCAAAAGAATTTTCCGTCTAACTTTTTATATTGGGAAGCTGAGAGTATCGGATATCACTCAGCTCCTCCTCTTATGTTTTATAAACTCCTGCATCTTGCCTGTCCTCCTCTGTTGCTCTCCTTTATTTTTTTCTCGGGGAGCTGAAAAAAGACTATACTATATTGTATAGTGCTTTAAAGATTTTCAGTAGAACTAGTAGTGTACTGCTTAACCTTCTAACTAAAATTGTTGTGAACAAACACATGAACTCTTGTAAACATCTGGCAGGAGTTATTTTATCAAATGACCAACATCCTCTTCATCTGAAGCTCTCTACCTGTCAGTCATCTGGAAAGATGAGAAGCAAGTACATAAGACTCTGTGCACATACTACAAAATATGAAAACTCTACGATACCGTATTCAGCTCGTCTGCTGTGTAATGAAGAAAGTATTAGGAATGAACCAACTAATCAACTTCTGTTTTTGAAAGCAAACTAGCTGAAGATGAGCGCTTGACATTTTATGTGTTATGAATCTAATTGACAATAGGATTGTTCACCAAAATTGCTTGTTCATTTTGAACAAAGTTGTCGATAGGGCGAATATTTTTATCTTTTATATAATTTCTAATTAATTATACTATTACAGAAATAGCTATCAGAATAAAGCCATCATTATTAATACATATACGTGTAAAATCCACTCTCAAAAACCCAAGCCTACAGCTTTGTAATATAAGGTGCTTTTATTTCTCCATAAGGTTCACAGTGGAAAATAGGACTTCAGTAGCACATCACCATTCCACTATCTTCTCTCCAGTCATCTTCACCTCGCTACACCAATTCCCACAAACTTTCATTTCTACCTCACAACACCTACTCCACGTCACCCTCACATCCGACGCCAAACTCCTCCCTTCTAATTTGGCTTCCACTCGACGCAATACTCTCGCCTGATGCGTGATGACCCACAACGGTCTCCTCACTGTACGTATAATCCAATCCATTCCATTCCACTCAATCTCCACTTTCTCCGATTGCATATTAGTTGGGTGATGGCTCCTTGGTTGATTGGGTTCGCTGCCTGCCAGTCAGCCAGCCAGCCAGCCAGTCAGTCAGCCAGCCAACAAGAGTCCCCTGATGCTGCTTATTCTTATTATTCTCACCATCTATCTCATCTTAAGTGTCAGTATCGAGTGAGAGTAGGTGGCAGTTCTTGATGTGATGAATGTGTGTAGTTTGTTCGAAATGATTTTCATAACACACCAGCAAGTCTCTCAAGCATCACATAGAAGCACTGACTTACTTGACTTGACTGAATTAGTGTTGGAAATCGGGATGTTGTTGACGCTTTATGTTTGGTGCGGAGGAGTGCAGTGCAGTGGAATGTGGTGTAGTGCAGTGGAATATGGTGGAGTGCAGTAGATCTCCACACTGATTATTTCAGATTAGTACACGAAGGCCAGTCATGTTGTCTTCCCTAACCTGGATGACTTTGACATCGTCATGTGTGCTTGTGCCGTCACCTGTAGTTGAAAATATTCTGCCTGGGTAGGTAGTTACAGGTAGGAAGTAGGTAGGTAGGTAGGTGTGTAGGTGTGTAGGTAGGTAGGTATGTGGGTGAAAGAGTATACCTCCTCTAGATTTCTCCCCTTCATGATCATTGGTACCTGTTGTTCTTGTTCTTGTTGTTGTTGTTGTTGCTTTTGGTTGGGTATCTTCATCACTTCTGTCTTCTCCTTACTCACCTGAAGTTACATTTTCGCTGCCTCGCCTTTTCCGTTATCTTATTAGTTTCCACCTGTACATCTTCGACTTTGTGCGTGCGACAAGACATTAGACATGAATCATCACCGTTGGCGAAATCCAAATCTTCTTCAGTGGTCTTTTCATCGGTCTTCACAAACAGCGTATGCCCATCTTCTCACAGCTTTCTACAGTTTGTTGCATGATCAACTCCACTCCAGTCCAGTTGACCACAATCAGTGGAATGCATTATATTTTTAGATGCGTGCATTACTGTTCTATCTACACGTCTAGGTAATAGGATTCTTTATGTTCTTCGGGGTTATTCAGTCTATAACTGTTATAGCAAATGGTAGATCATATTTGGATTCTGTGTTATACTGATCAACACATTGATTTATTGTTCATTTTAGAATCTATAAAGTCTGGAATATTTTTGTTCTGAAGGCAAAACAAGCATGTGATTATAGTCTCAAGATCGAAAGTAAACACTGTTCAAAATTTGGCCTGTTCACAGAATGATCTTGCATCATATTTTCCTAATTAATGTTAAATACCAATTCATAACATCAAGATATAAATTTAGCTTTTTAGCAGTTAGATGAGAGAGTCTGTTGTGATAACTTGTATTTAATAAATTCTTATTTGGGTCTTTCTTCACACTGGTTAATGTTGGTCTAATATTTCAAGTGTTTCTGCTTATAGCGTCTACATGAGGTCATTTTAGTTGATGTGGTCTAGATGGGTTGTATGAAAGCAACTTGATGTACACATCAAATACAAATGTAAAAATGTCATAATTTTTGCACACTTGGTGTGCACTAAGTTTTCAAGTGAACAGATAAACTTTTACCTATTTTAATTTTGCTGAGCAGTAGCATTCCTACTTCAGTTTGTTTCTCTGACTTACCACTTCTTCTAGGCTAACTTCTCACAAAACTGTACAAAAGTCTCAGCATGGATCTGTTATTCTTCTGCTTCTGATGAGTTGTCTTTTTCCCCGGTATATGAAACTAGACAATCTTGGATCAATTTCTTTTAAGATCTTTTCTCACATATAACTTTCACTCTAACGGTTTTCTTACAGAACATGAACGGAGTATCTCATCGTTTTGTATTATTTAAAATATATTTACTTAGTTGCTGTTCATCTGATGAGAAGCCAATGAAATGCTACAAATCAGCTTTGAAAATTTCTCCATTCTACTTAACCAAAAATGTTTCATTATGTTTTAAGCCTTCAAGAACGGGAATTGATACTAAGTATAACAGTCATAAGGTAGACAGATTCAGCCAGATTTCGACGGTCAGGTTACTTTTCGCTTCGCATAACTCTAATAATGGTACTGAAACATAATCATCATTCGTAAACAGCTCCTGAAATACAATGTTCAAAAACTTTACGTTTTATATCTAGAAAAATAATTGAGTACACGGGCTGTAATCCCACTCAAAATTTAAATGTTAATATACCATTCGATTTATTTTTAAAAGACTGACTGAAAGAACATATTTTATCAGTGACGTTTTATAATATACTTCTGAAAAAAACAAAGTGATTAAAAAACCCAGACTATATTCTACGTATTATATTATAGTTTGGATAAAATGATACAGAAAAATAATTTATATTGGTGATAATTATTGTAGACAAAAAATGTTTATAAAAGAATTCTGTAGATAAATCTTGTCAGCTACAAGAACAAACTCCTCATTGGCTGAGGAAGATTTCTTTCAACTAATGGGTCGTGGATTCCAACATCATTCTGCCTACCTACACAACACTGACAAAATCAACGTAGAACCTCACATACAGGTGCATCGGCCCAAGTTGCCATACTTTTCAGAACAGGCGAGTCACCAAGTGTCCTCAACCACTAATTCCTTTCTTCTCGGGGAACCAAACCAGGCAGTTAACTTCTCCCCAAATGACTCAGACCAAGAGACTTCATGGACTGGTGTTAAGCCTTGATCTTGCTACCCTGAGCCCTCTTTCAACTTAACCGAGATGGTCAGTGGCTCGATATGCGCAACAAAGGTCCAAGTCATTTCAGTCAACTAAGGTTCACAATCTCATCAATCGATTAGCCTGTCTTATCTAGTACCCTTCGCCTAACCTTAAAGCTGCTAATACGGTGAATCCACCAAAAGAGAGCAATGCTACGAAAAAAACCAGGGAGTATCATTTACCGTCACACAATAGGTGTGGCTCAATTGCCTTCTGAACGATTGTACACAAAATTTCCGGATGCATTTCGATTTCTGATTTAAGAAAGCTTTACTTTCTATCAGGATACTTTCAAATAACAGGGTTATTCTTACTCAGAGTTTGAATCGTTAAATTTTATATTAAACTGAACAGTGGTGATGGTCTGTACGATAAAGAAAGTACAACAGCAACGTACCTTTTTACATGTATTAATCATGGAAAATACTAGTCGTTTGGTTTATTGTCTAGCGAAATATAATACAAATCATGAAGTGAATTTCAGTAAAACATAAAAAGGCTGACAGCACAGACTTTCAGCACTGTTTTGTTAGCATATAATAGCCTTTTTTGTGTGAGACATATCTCAAGTAGACGTCACCTGAGCAAAAGTTGAATAGGGTTTGTATCTGGATAAGTTGCAACACCGAAAAATGAGTAGATGTTTGCTGATCATGACCTAATGAAGCTTCAGCCCACAACTTAGTACTGAGTTCTTCAAAATTTCAATATTGAAAACGCTGAATAACTATTAGCCGCTTCTTTTTATGGAATTTTCATCTTGTCTAACTTAGTGTACCATTTTTAACCTCAAAATAAATCCACTACTACCTAGACAGATGCAAAAGGGCAGATGGGTCCACTTCATAGTTTAGTGGTATTACAGCTAACATACTTGGTCCTAATACGCCTAAATGTGGATTTCAAGAGATATTTAAAACAAACGGGTGGTTACTTATTTAAGAAGTAATAAAATGGCTATATTTAAAGAGAAAAAATATAAGTTAGGTAGCCTTATATTTGTCCAAATACTCACTGATTACAAGTTTTTATTTAGAAAATAGTTAGTTATATCGATTAAACTTTCGCTTCCTCTTGAAAATTGATCCTAATCCCGATAAAATAATAAATGACTCGATACTTCTAATCTCTTTCTCACCTCACTCTGATCTCTAGATAGTTGTTCTATATACATTCAGTTTCTCAGTTGAATAAAAAATCTTTCTTGCTATTTTGATATATTATTTCAGTCGATTATTTCCTAATTTTCTTGTTGTTTTTATATTTTTCGAAAATAAATCCCACAAAAGAAGTAAACAGAGTTTGTAATCAATGGATTTGCGATTTCCGTTTACTTTATGCCATATAAAAATATCCCAAAATCACTTGAACCACATTTTTCCGACTCAGTCATAAGTGAAAGCTGAAAATACGAACGGTTCCCATGTGTGCTGAATGAATGTTCTATAGCATGATTAAACGCACTGAAAACCGTAACATGATGATAATTGGTAACGCTGTTTGTTATAGTAACCATAGTATCTTTGGACGCGAATACTATATCAGCTGTTCCCAATATATGTACAAAGCCTTACAGTTCTGATGAAAAAACTTGTAATTTCTATCCCATAAGTTCTGCATATGATCATCTAATCAGATTATAGTCGCAGTTAAAATATCAAACGTAAATTGAGTAATTTAGTGATTGTATTAGTAATGCGATGATTAAAGAGTTATCTGTAAGTACAGTTCAAGTTGATCAGTTATTTCTGAATGCATTTATCTGGCTAATGGATTTTGATTTCGATAATTCAACTAAGCAGAAAGTCTTAATAGGCCTTTAATGTTATCCATATATTGACAGTAATGTTCTTTTTTAGGTAAGCGATTGTATAGCTCATTATCTGAAGAATTTGACTTTACAGCAACGAATTTCGAATCCAAACCATGTTCATGGCTTCTTCAGCTAACTTATTTATCCTTAAAACTATGTATAACCCCGAGGGTATCTATCCATGAACAATAGTTACATGGTTATGACAATGGAACGGTACACTTTACAGCCTTTAAATATACATTTTACACCTTCACCTATCAACGTGATAAGACAGAAAGTATGATCACACTGGAAACTAAACTATAAACAGCTAAATAAATGTCTGACAGAGTGTAATAAATGGGGGTGAACTTACTCAGAAGCCCACAACTAAGATACTACTTTAGACTAAAGAAAAACAATGTCGACTTTGAACGAAGTTGGAGGAAAGAAAAACAATCCCAGTATCTAGACTAATGTATGAAAAAATTGTCATTTTCAGATTTTTTTAGGCTACAAGACTACTTTGCTAACAGTTTGTTTGCGGGCACTGAAATTAATACCTGATATTTGTAATCATTGTATTGGCCACTGAACTTCCATGTAACATGACGTCAGCAAAGCCGAATCAGCGGCGGAAGAATTCCTAATGAATTTAGCTTGTTCATCTTTCGTCGACACATTTCACTGGTGATACAGTGAAGCCTAAGTAAGAAAATATTATCATACACAACAACTCACTATGTTATCATTCATATCCATAAGTTATGCAGAATGAACAAATATCTAGCACTAGGTTTTTCAAAGATATCTCTCACGTTTGGCTAAGCTTGCATCTAAGTGGTGAACACATTAGTAGGTAAGAGAGATAAGTCAGTCAGTAAGTTGAATAACTTTTTATCGATTGAGGTGAGTGAAGTTTGTGTGGGGTATGTCCATTCACTACCAACCCTAATGTATGAAGTAGGCAAAAATATATGTCAAAAGTCTTTAGATAGTTAGATGTAATATGATACTGTTTCTGAAAGAATGGGCCGATTAGTTTAGATCGTGTAGGGAGCCGTAATATTCCTAATGTTTTCCAGTGAGTGAATTAAGGGGTATTGTTAGTTGAAATCGTTGTTAGATACGGTTTGAAGTCTGCAACAAGCGTACAGGTGGATTTGTGCTTTATCTCTCTTGAAATACTGTGAACAAAACTGTTCAACGATTGTACCTTTTACTTATTTCCTTCGTCTGCTACCCTCTATATTTCAGTATTACTTGATGGGCATTCCTTCATCTGGCTGATATTCTCTCGCTGTGCTAGGTCAAATTCTGTTTTTAATTGAAGTGGTTGAGAACATTTGCGGTATCTTCGAACTGCTTAAAAACTACATAGGATTAAAATAGATAATGTCATACTCTATTTGAATGAATTTTCAGTCCCCGACACTTTGAATATGAGAAGATTGGAAAATATCTTCTATTAAATTGATTTATTACTATTAGAACACGAATATGGCACAGCATGGCTACCAAGAAATGCGTCACACAAAATAATAATAATCATAAACTCCATGGTCATCCCCTGAACCCTTTTACAGTCTTTACCAGGGAAGTCCTATTCACTGCCTTCAAGTGGTGGCGGTGTCTGTAGAAAGGTGAAAAGGCAAAAGCAAATGTTCGGAGCTTATCACTGGATCGGTGGATACTGAGGACCCACTTAGGGGAGTTGAAAAACCCTGATTCCAAACCAATGGTGCTCATTTGCTTTAGGTTCCAGAAGGAACGAATGGCATATGAACCTATTTTGATAACCGGCAGCCATGGTAATACAGCTCCTGATGTTGCTGCTCTGCCTTCTGGATTAGACTTTAGGTGGAAGGTTAGGAGAGTGGTCTCTTAAAACAACCACCTGATTCGGTTTGGGTGCCCAAGCAGTATCCCACGTCATATAAAATATGAATTTTTCCAGAGTTTGATAACTAGTATTCCCTTTATTATCACCGTCTATACTCTAACTCGGTTGTTAAGATGCCTAAGAATTATTCCTGAATTTGTAAGAAATATGAGTTTCCTCATTTTTGATATCAGTACTATTTAGTGATATACTCGTAATTCTCCGCTGTTTTGTTGGACCGAACTGTTCGACCTGTGTTGGAATATGGGCTCTTATGCGGATGTTTAGATATTGCCTGTGCTAATTATGGTAATTTTGTTGGTTGAGGCTGGCAGAGGGAACAACGTCACTCACAGGTACATACACGTGACAAGTCCCAAACAGGAGGAAACGTGCGTATTGGATTCCTTTGCTAGCTACAACCAATCAAATTACCGTAATAATTAACTAGTCATCTTTCATTTTCTCTGGAATGATGAGTGGAGTATTCTAGCTTGTCGTTAAGATGGAAACATATGTGGATATACTTCAGTAACACATTGTGATGCCAAAGTTCTATTCATCAATTAATTTAGTTTAAATTTTAAAATCCTAAGCCTTAGCATGCGTTTTGAGTGCTAATAAACTTAGAAATTTTAACCACCTGTTAAGAAATAGCGTTTTCTCTATATTCGATCTGTTCGGTCTGCTAAATTCTATCAAAACATCAGACGGAAAAAGCATTCAAGTAATCAGATTATCTATATTTATATATAATCGATGAAAGGCTAATGTCTGATTGGTTGCTTTCAATTTTGTATTGATTCATATCAGTTGTTATGGCTGTCACATGCTTCCCTATCATTTTCCTTTAGGGAATATTTTCATTCAAAAATCATCTGATAAGTGTCTGCAAGTGGATATCAATAAAAGATTTAATATTTTGTTGATGGGAATTCAGATCGAACAGATGGCGTTTCGAGAGTCTAACACAAAATTACATGAAGATTTCTCCCTACAAATGACATATACTTCACAAAATAAAAATATTTGGCTTCCAATCGACTGGCTGTCCCAGCCTAGCCCACCCTGGCCTGATGCGTGATGTACCACAACGGTCTCCTCACTGTACGTCCAATCCAATCCAATCCATTCCATTCCACTCCATCTCCACTTTCTCCAATTGCATACTTGTTGGGTGATGGCTCCTTGGTTGGTTGGGTTCCCTGCCTGCCAGTCAGCCAGTCAGTCAGTCAGCCAGCCAGCCAGCCAACAAGAGTCCCCTGATGCTGCTTATTCTTATTATTCTCACCATCTATCTCATCTTAAGTGTCAGTATCGAGTGAGAGTAGGTGGCAGTTCTTGATGTGATGAATGTGTGTAGTTTGTTCGAAATGATTTTCATAACACACCAGCAAGTCTCTCAAGCATCACATAGAAGCACTGACTTACTTGACTTGACTGAATTAGTGTTGGAAATCGGGATGTTGTTGACGCTTTATACTGGGTGCAGAGGAGTGCAGAAAAGTGCAATGCAGTGCAATGCAATGCAGTGCAGTGCAGTGCAGTGCAGTGCAGAGGAGTGCAGTGCAGTGCAGTGCAGAGGAGTGCAGTGCAGTGCAGTGCAGTGGAATGTGGTGGAGTGCAGTAGATCTCCACACTGATTATTTCAGATTAGTGCAGGAAGGCCAGTCTTGTTGTCTTCCCTAACCTGGATGGCTTTGACATCGTCATGTGTGCTTGTGCCGTCACCTGTAGTTAAAAAAATTCTGCCTGGGTAGGTAGGTAGGTAGGTAGGTAGGTATGTGGGTGAAAGAGTATACCTCCTCTAGATTTCTCCCCTTCATGATCATTGGTACCTGTTGTTCTTGTTCTTGTTGTTGTTGTTGTTGCTTTGGTTGGGTATCTTCATCACTTCTGTCTTCTCCTTACTCACCTGAAGTTACATTTTCGCTGCCTCGCCTTTTCCGTTATCTTATTAGTTTCCACCTGTACATCTTCGACTTTGTGCGTGCGACAAGACATTAGACATGAATCATCACCGTTGGCGAAATCCAAATCTTCTTCAGTGGTCTTTTCATCGGTCTTCACAAACAGCGTATGCCCATCTTCTCACAGCTTTCTACAGTTTGTTGCATGATCCAGTCGAGTTCAGTCCAGTTGACCACAATCAGGAAGATGATTGGTGATAGTAGGTGGCAACCTTGTCTTACTCTCTCTCTCTCTCTCTCTCTCTCTCTCTCTCTATATATATATATATATATATATATATATATATATATATATAATTATTATTATTATTAGTCCTTTGGGTTCCTAGTGGAACATAGGGCTTCAGTAGCACGCCTCCAGTGAACTCTGTTCTCTGAGATCTTTTCAACCTGGTCCCACGACAGCCCACAAGCTCTCAATTCCTCCTCGCACGACCTCCTCCATGTCACCCTTGGACGTCCAACTCGTCGCTTCCCATGGGGATTCCACTCGAGGGCCTGACGCGTGATGTCCTCAGTCGGCCTTCTCAGTGCATGGCCAATCCATCTCCACTTCTTCCTGCATATTTGTTGCGTGATAGGTTCTTGGTTGGTTCGTTCCCAGAGTTCCTTGTTGCTTATTCTTTCTGGCCATCTGATCTTCAGTAGCGAGCGTAATCAGTTGTTGATAATGTCTGTAGTTTATTGGAAATCCCTTTCGTGACGCGCCAAGTCTCTGAGCCATACAAGAGCACTGACTTGACTGGGTTGGTGTTGAAAATCCGTATCTTGTTCCACATGCTGAGTGCAGAATATCTCCACACTGGTTCCAGGTTAATGAACACCTGTCTTGCTTTTCCGATTCTGACTTTGACATCCTCGTCTGTGCCTGTGCTGCCTGTAGTTGAAACAGTGCTTCCTAGATAAGTGAAGGAGGTTACTTCCTTTAAGTTTCTCCCGTTGATGGTGACTGGAGTTTGTTGTTGTTGTTGTTGATGGTGGTGGTGCGGTATCTTCATCACTTCTGTCTTCTCTATATTCACCTGAAGTCCCGTCTTCGCTGCCTCTTCTATCAACTTGTTAGTTTTTGCCTGCAGATCTTCAAGTTTATGTGACATTAGGCATAAGTCATCGGCGAAATCCAGATCTTCTAGGTTCTTTTCCGCAGTCCAGTGTATCCCCCTCTTCTCGCTGCCTACTGTTTGCTGCATGATCCAGTCCACCACAATCAGGAATATCACTCCTGTCTTCACTTCAAAAGCATCACTGAGCTTCCCATTGTGAATTACTTGGCTGGCATGTGGCATCTTCATATAGTTGTTGAATGAGGCGGATAAAGGTTTGCGGTACTCCGTAGTAATGAAGCAGTTTCCAAATTACTTCTCGGTCGACGCTGTCAAAGGCCTTCTCAAAGTCGATGAAGTTGAGGTAGAGAGCTGATTGCCATTCTATGCTCTGTTCTATAATGATGCGAAGGGTTGCAATTTGGTCTGCACATGATTTGTACTTCCTGAAGCTAGCCTGCCTGTTTCGGTCGCAGTTTTGAATCCAGTGCATCTCTCAGCCTTTCCAGGATGATGCGGCTTAATATTTTGTTTGCATTGGGTGGACAGGAGAGTGATTCCGCGCCAGTTCTTGCAAGCACTGAGGTCTCGTTTCTTCGGCAGTTTGACAAGGTAACCCTTCTTACAATCGTCAGGTGCCTTCCCTTCCTTCCACACCTTCTGCAATAGTGGTATGAGCATGTCCGCTGTTGCCTCTGCATCTGTTCTCAGTGCTTCTCGCGGTATTCCATCTGGTCCTGCTGCTTTCCCGCATTCTCTGTCTCTCTCTCTCTCTCTCGCTATATATATATATATATATATATATATATATATATATATATATATATATATATATATATAATCATTTTACTCTCTGAGATAGCTGTGGTTTGGCAGATTAGTACTGATACTGGGTAATGACTGAAGGCAAAATGTAAATCTGGACCGCACCCGGATTGGAAACAGTGACCACCGGGGTCCCCGGCTTGATGCTATACCAACTGAGCTACGAGATCCGACTGCTGACTAGATGCGGCTGCGACCCTTATTTTCTCTTCACTTTCAATCATCACCCAGTATACACGTTTATGATTATATATCTTCCTTCGAAGCAAAAAACTGTTGAGAGTTCTCGGAATGTGACAGGATGGTAAACGAGTTAGTTATTTGGTACATACTTTTTACATTGCACGGATTACTTCACCCTCATTCAAAAAGGATATATAAAGAAGATGCAATGCGGTACAGGTCGCCTCTGCACAATGAATCAGCCTTATTGTATGCAGATATTCCATGCAAATCGGTCGCCCAAGGCTAAGACAGGTGGTTTAGGATTCGAGCCAAGGATCAACTAGTCAGAAGTCACATATTTAAGTCAATACTCTAAATCTCCACATTTCAAACACTAGCAGCAACTGATAAGAATTTGAAAAAAATAGTATCTCATAGATAGCACATTTATATCTATGTAGACGTAACATTTAGTGTTGTTGTATTAAAATTGCACTAAACACCTCAGAGGCTTTTTTAAACCTACGTTCCAAATTCATCTGCACCTATTATTAAGATAGTAGAGAAAGGTTAGAGAGTGACTTTAAAGACCATCCTAGCAGCTATCAAAAACAGCAATCAGATTTCGGGATTTTGGCTGGTAGGTAGTTTTTCACAGAATAGAAAAACGTAATTAGTTATCTCAACATTTGTTAGGGTAACATATAAAATCACGCAACATTGAACTACTCATTCCTAAAGCTTCGGCCCGGTAGAAATTTGCTGCCATATATTGGACCAAGTGAGATATGATAACTAATTACTGTCTAAAAATCAGTCCCATTCCATGCCATGAATTTAACATACTGCCCATGACAGTACTTCTAATTGCTGTTTGGTGACAGAGACTCTCAGTTATTGAATATACAGATATTTTAGTATTTACTAGGATATTTCAGTAGAATATATGACACAATTTATTCAGCAAACGTTTCCTGAACTTTTGAGAAGAGATATTGTCATTGTATATAAACAAATATGTGATTAGAATATGATCGTAATGATATATCTGATAGATATATCACCATATATTGTATCAACTGAACAAATAAATCCTATTTATCTGTCTATAAAAGTTAACACCATTATTAGGAATAAAGTAATGTTAAAAGAATAATGAATTATGTACTCTGTAGCATGTCAAAGTAACGACAAAAATAAATCATAGTCAAAAAACTACTATAATGCGCTCAACTTTGTGTCATCAAGTACTGAATGCTGAAAAACACATGACAAGCTATTTGACTTTCACGTAGGCGAGATTTCATCTCAAAAATGGCTTTTAATGCAGAATAACATCATCTGCTATACATCAGAAGAAATTAGAAAGCTGTTTGACAATTGCAGAGATGTTGACTCTTGGCTTCATCTAAAAGATGATCGTAAAAATCATACTACTTCAAGAACATTTTCGTTTAAAACCATCTATTATTATAATTTGGTTGATTATGGCTAGCAAGAAAACCCAGGATGCGCGTTTTGTCCTGTTTGGGGCTCGTCAGCTGCACGTATCTGCATCCGAATGATGTTGTTCCCAATGAGACTCGAACCCCGTACCAATCGCTTAAACGCGAAGGCGCTTTCCATTATGCCACGGAGGAAAGATAGCCACTTCTTGCACAACAGGTGATAGTTATTACTATTTATTGACATACTTGTTATTCTCCGAGATTTTGTTGGGTCGAATTGTTCGACCTCTATTGCCAAATGCGCTCCTGTGTATATGTCTCGATACTGAGTAAATGTTAATTATGATAAGTTGATTAGTAGAGAAAACGCGCATCCTGAATTCTTTCGCCAGCCACAACCAACCAAATTATCATAATTAACATTCAGGCAAAATCGAGGCATCCTCACAGGGACCTATATGGCAATAGAGGTCGAACGAGTCGATCCAACAAAACAAGAGAGAATAACAAGTATGTCAATGGATAGTAATTATTTAATGTTCTTATCATTATTTGTCGATTGGGTTCCTAGTAGAAAATAGGACTTCAGTAGCACATCACCATCCCACTCTCCTCTCTCCATCATCTTCACCTCGCTACACCAATACCCACAAACTTTCATTTCTACCTCACAACACCTACTCCACGTCACCCTCACATCCGACGCCAAACTCCTCCCTTCCTAATTTGGCTTCCACTCGACGGAATAGTCTCGCCTGATGCGTGATGACCCACAACAGCCTCCTCATTGTACGTCCAATCCAATCCAATCCATTCCATTCCACTCCATCTCCACTTTCTCCAATTGCATACTTGTTGGGTGATGGCTCCTTGATTGGTTGGGTTCCCTGCCTGCAGTCAGTCAGCCAGTCAGTCAGTCAGCCAGCCAGCCAGCCAACAAGAGTCCCCTGATGCTGCTTATTCTTATTATTCTCACCATCTATCTCATCTTAAGTGTCAGTATCGAGTGAGAGTAGGTGGCAGTTCTTGATGTGATGAATGTGTGTAGTTTGTTCGAAATGATTTTCATAACACACCAGCAAGTCTCTCAAGCATCACATAGAAGCACTGACTTACTTGACTTGACTGAATTAGTGTTGGAAATCGGGATGTTGTTGACGCTTTATACTGGGTGCAGAGGAGTGCAGTGTAGTGGAGTGCAGTGCAATTGAATGTGGTGGAGTGCAGTAGATCTCCACACTGATTATTTCAGATTAGTACACGAAGGCCAGTCATGTTGTCTTCCCTAACCTAGATGGCTTTGACATCGTCATGTGCACTTGTGCCGCCACCTGTAGTTGAAAATATTCTGCCTGGATAGGTGGTTACAGCTGTGTAGTAGGTGTGTAGGTAGGTAGGCGAGGTAGGTAGGTAGGTAGGTAGGTAGGTAGGTAGGTAGGTAGGTAGTAGTTAGGTAGGTAGTAGGTGGGTAGGTAGGTAGGTAGGTAGTAGGTAGGTAGGTAGGTAGGTATGTAGGTGGTAGGTAGGTAGGTAGTAGGTAGGTAGGTAGGTAGTAGGTAGGTAGGTAGGTAGGTAGGTAGGTAGGTATGTAGGTAGGTAGGTAGGTAGGTAGGTAGGTAGGTAGGTAGGTAGGTAGGTATGTGGGTGAAAGAGTATACCTCCTCTAGATTTCTCCCCTTCATGATCATTGGTACCTGTTGTTCTTGTTCTTGTTGTTGTTGTTGTTGCTTTTGGTTGGGTATCTTCATCACTTCTGTCTTCTCCTTACTCACCTGAAGTTACATTTTCGCTGCCTCGCCTTTTCCGTTATCTTATTAGTTTCCACCTGTACATCTTCGACTTTGTGCGTGCGACAAGACATTAGACATGAATCATCACCGTTGGCGAAATCCAAATCTTCTTCAGTGGTCTTTTCATCGGTCTTCACAAACAGCGTATGCCCATCTTCTCACAGCTTTCTACAGTTTGTTGCATGATCCAGTCGAGTTCAGTCCAGTTGACCACAATCAGGAAGATGATTGGTGATAGTAGGTGTCAGACTTGCCCTACTCCTGTTTTCAGTCTTCACTTCAAAGGCATCACTGAACTTTTCATAGTTGATCACTTGGCTGGCATGTAGGCTCATCATACAGCATAGCATATAGTTGTTGAATGAGGTTGATAAAGGATTTTGGCACTAGAACCGTAGTGTTGAAGCAGCTGCCAAAATACTTGTCTGTCGGTGCCTCGATCGTGTGCATTTTCAAAGTTGATGAAGCTGAGATAATGTAGAGTTTTGACTGCTATTCTGTACTCTGTCCTATGATGATGAGTAGCGTAGTGTTGCAATTTGATCCGGACATGATTTTTTTTCCTGAATCCAGCCAGCCAGCTTGTTCCGGTAGTTATCTTGAATCCAGTGCATTTTTTTCTTTCCAGGATGATGTGGCCTAATATTTTGCTAGATGTGGACGGTGACAGAAGCATGATTTCTCTTCAGTTCTTACAAAGACTTAGGTCTCCCTTCTTTGGGAGTTCGACAAGGTAGGGCTTCTTCCAATCAATGAGCAGGTCACTTTCCTTCCTTCCATGCAAACCTTCTGCAGTAGTGATGTGTGCGTGTCCGATGATGTCTCGGTGTCTGTTTTCAGTGCTTCTGGCGGAATTCCATCTGTTCCTGGTGTTTTCACGGGTTTCAGTGGCCTCATCGCGCTCAAAACTTCACTTCTGCTCTTGTTTGGGGATGCATGTTCACAGATAGCTCTATGGCATGGCTGCTGGTGGTATTTCTAGACAAGTTGCAGGTGGTGATGGTGGTCGATTCAAGATTTATTCGAAGTGGTCCACTCACCGTTTCCTTTGTTTTCCCTCTTGGATGGTAACTACGCTTCCTTCACTATCGTTCATTGCTTTCGTCTGCGTCGATCTTTTCCCTCCCAGATAGTAACACGGTTATTTGATATAATTTCTCAGGTCTCTATCTCTCTTACCTGCAGCCTGTTCTGCTTCACTTGCCAATGTGTCGTAGAAGCGTCTTTTGTCTTTGTGCGCACTCTTCTTCACTTCTTTGTCCAGTAAAGTGTTGTACAGGTTGCGGTCAGTTCCTCTTTTCATTGTTCTTCCTTGCACTGCACTTCACTGGTTGATCTTCTGCTTCACCATCTTCCTCTCCCTCCTCTATCAGCTTCCATATGTTCATCGAGATCTGTTGCTTGTCTTCTTTCTTCTTCCTTCAGAACACGGTTATGCAGGTTTCCTTCCATATCTCTTTCACAGAGTTCCAGTGTTTTTCCACGTTACTTTTTTCAGAGGTGCTGCTCAATATCTCCTATTTTGTACTAATGACTGATTTGAAGATGCCGTTTGTAGTTTTGTTCTTCAGTTCAGTTTCTGTTCTGGGTGTTGAACATGAACTGTGACCTGTCACCAGCTTTTTTGATGGCTCTCAACTTGATTTGGAAGGTAGGTTCTTTGGACCAGATGGTGAGGGTGTGAACCTACATCTGCTCTCCTTCTTGATCTAATCCTGTGTCCAGTTGGCTGCGTATCCATCTCCACTTTCTCCACAGTGAGATGAAGTTGATCTGATTTTTGGTGTGTCCTGGTGTCTGGTGAAACCCATGTCACTTTGTGAATATCCGTGTGTTTGTACACATTACCTCCAATCACCAAATCGTTGAATGCTCAGAAGTCTGCAAACAGTCCTCTATTCTGATTCATTTCTCCGAGTGCTTCTCGATCCATAATTTGTTCTCTTCTTGTACTGTCTGTTCTCAGTTTGGCATTCATATCACCCCACCCATTAGAGTGAATTTTGATGTCGCCATCCTCGATACCGTCTTGTCCAGTACTGATTTCAGTTGTCTGTAGAACTCCTCCTTATTCTCTTCATCTCAATTATTTGTAGGTACATAGCTAGCGTAGCATTGTATGATTTGATTGTTACCTTTCATCCCTCTTCAGTTGAATCTTGCTGTCATGATCCAGATCCTCGAGGAGATCGGTTCCCACTGTATGAGAGCGTTCGATGCTCTCGAGGATATCGTGATAGCCACTCCAAAACTCAATGTGCTCGTGGTTGTCGTCTGGGTGACAATATCGGAATAGATCATTGACTCCTCTCCAGTTGACAGTTGGGAGAGTCCACTTCCATTCCATCTGCTTTCACAGATTCCCAGTCTAGCACTACTATGCTATGCCTCTCCATCTCTTTGGCAATCTGGGCAGACTTGCTATGTTCACACATGGAGCGGACATTCCATGTTCCCATCATTCCTTGCACTTTCATCGAGAGAGTGGTGACACATCAGCCAATTGGCTTCCTGAAGGCTTTCACCAACCGGCGTCATTTCGTCTCCCCGATTCCAGTGAGGAATAAATTTATTTTTATTTTTGATACAAATTATGTGTTTTGAAGTTTCTGTAGCGGTTGGATTTGTTTTCCGAGGTAGGGTTGGTAGCCCTACACCCAACCTTTTCTCTTTATCCGGGCTTAGAACGGCTATTAACTAGTGAACTAGTTAACCAGGCAGGGTTAGGTGGAAAGACACCTCCCAAAGGTTGAATGTCTTCTTATTCTCTGCACTACCGAAGCTCTTGGCATCCATATCGAGAAACCTGAACTGTCTAAGTTAAAGGAGATTGTTCAACACCTTTTCCTTTCATGATCTTGGTTTCCAATCTCCTCTACTCCCCCTTCCTCTTTTTTCTTTTCATTTTTCTGTTTCGACACCATTCACTTCCTAAGTAATTTGCAATTCATTCTTGTTGCTATGTTCTGCCTGATCACAATTCACTTTCCAATTACGTTGCCATGTTATGAAAGTTCTTGCCCAAACTTATTTTGATTAATATTCACTAGTCATCAGTTTTTGGTTGTTTTTTATATTTTAACGACAACTCATTTATTGACAGTATTTGTGTTGCAATGCTTGACAAACTGTTTTTAACCATCAAATCCTTACATTATAAAAATGTATAAACTTGCGATTGTACAGCTCTGAATATGAAATCGTTGAAAAAGGACTATTCGCTGAAGTATTTGTTCTTTTTCGAGATCTTATAAATCGCACTCATAATAAATTACTTTGTTAAAAGTTATTTCGAGATCGATTTTTCTCTTCAGAACGCCAGTCATCAAAACATACACATGTACAGCTACATGATAATGTTTTCATCAAAAGAACATCGATTAATAGAAGGACTGAAAACAAATTTCATAAATCGTTTGTGTTAGTCTAAAAAATCAAGCAGCTATATGATATGATAAATCATATATATGAACACTAGACGAAGTCATCTTCAAAGTCTATCAAAATACTCCTTTGAAGAAAATAAAAAGCAACCATTTCCTGACTACAACTCAGTATATTCACAGGCAAAAGCAATATATTTCAGCCGTTCTAAGTTTTAGAAATGCTGCCTTCATTGGTGTGGATAATTAGTAGTTAGACTTTCATCATCATGCTAAAAAATTTCATCTGCATTAACTGAGAACTCTTTTGAAAGTCCCACTAAAATTCAAAAGACAGTCTGTTCTTTGGTATTATATTTCTGGGTAATACACTCATCTAGTAAGTTGACAAATTTCAACACGGTGACCACATTGCGAAATGGTTCATATAATTCGGTCAGCGCTCACGACTAGTCAACATGAAATTGGTCACTCTCCAGTGACCAACCAATGTATGTAATCCAATCCTACAGGAAGTGGATCGCCACTCGAATAGCTCAGTGATAACGTCTCCAATTACAGTACTATATGATGCGGCTTCGAATTTCAACATGAGTTTCCTTGAGGTTTCAGACATGTCCTACTGAAGAGTTCTAAAGCATAAGAAACCTTAGTCTACAGCTTCCTGCTGATAGCATCCACTCAACTGAGAAGTTGAAAAATCTCATAAACAACTTGTGTGTTCTTAATAAATGGTAGAGGATAATTATTAATTAATAACGGTTCTTTTATGTGCTTCTGTCCTTTGTTTAAGTCCTTGCACTGACTAGTCAGTTTTCTAGCTCTGTTATTCAGGCATTTGACTAAATCTGCCTTAACCGACATTGAATGATATGACTTGAAGTAAAGGTACCTATTAGAGTGTGTCGGTTTGCTGTAGATGGTAGTATCCAAACCACAGTCTATCCTTCGTTTTATTCTGCAATCGAACATAGGTAATTCTTCTTGTCCATTTTCTATAGCATAAGTGAATTGGATTGCGCCTACTCCGGGGTTTGTATGTGTGAGGAAACTGCCGATATGTTTCGATTTCAACGCTGCAAATGTGTCATCCACATATCACCACCATATCTTAGGTTCAGGATTGTAGATTCGTAGAGTATGTTTTCCCAACTATCCATAAATATATTTGCTACGATTGGCGATACTGGCAATCCCATTGCTACCCCTTCTATTTGTCTTGAAAACTATGGAGGTCAGGAACAACTATACGCCTTACATGATCTCATCAACCGATATCTTAGTTCTGTAAGTGCTGAATCAATATTTAGTTGATTTCTGATTGTCTCCAGTACTATATTGATGAGTATATTAGTAAGAAGATGCGTTACGTCGAAACTAACCTTGTTTATTCTGTTCTATATTTAGATCATTAAACCTTAGATTTAACTCCTAAGAATTTACTAGTCTGAAATTTTAACGGTTCCTAATAGGACATAATATCCATGCTAAGTACTTTGCTAGTTCATATGTGAAGTATTTTGGAAGTCAACTTTTGATCTAATGGGATAACCTGGTTTATGAATCTTAATTGTGCCATAAATTCTTCTCGGATTATTAGTTTTAGGCATTAAATTGAACCATTTGGACACACCTAGAGATAACTTTAGTCGGCTTATCAGAAAAGCTGTAGATTTCGTAATTTTACTCATGACATTGTCTAAACTTTTCTTGATCTCTTTATATGGTCTTGTTTGGATATGATCGCCATCCTTGTTGAAGCGATCCAATTTGTCCATAATTACTATTGAACTGTCTTAATCAGACTTAACAATTACCATATTATTGTCACTTCGTAGGATAAGTTACCTTTATCCAGTTACGTGGTTTATAGACAGTTAGGAAAATGGAGAAGTGGTCTTGAAGTGAACGATATCATTTACTTCATCTTTACAACTGCTTAAAATGAATAAAAACAAAGAAATATGTATAATCAACTTTTACGTGTAGACTGTGAACTGGATACTGTTTGTGAGGAAAGCAAAACCTGATCACGGATGTCGAAGTACGTTAGGAGTGTATTAGTTGCCCCGGGTTAAAAAAGTGCAGAACTCGATACAAAGTTGTCTGTTGTTGCTATTACACTAAAACAGTTGGATAACTGTCACTTCACATTTAAGAGAAGATGAAGTAAGCGTAATTGATTACAATTGGAATAATAATCTGTAACTAAGAGTCCATTAGGAGGAACTTAAATTAAAGAGTCATTGATAACGTGGTAGAATGAAGATTGAATGTACTCCATTGCTTATAATACAGAATTTAACTTAAAATTTGTGTACACCGTGTACAGCCTGGCCTTCGTTTCACGTAATTACAAAGCAGTGAAAAATGTCACGTTATATAGAAATGGACTTTTCCGTGCAAAAAAAGTACATTATATTTCTATCCCTCAGATGCTAAGCTTGAATTGTAGGCTTTTGTACCGTCTGAGCGAAACACAACCACCAAAATTACGCTTGTTTCTTCATTATGGACTTGATGCATATCCAGAACCAGATGGCTATTTCATATTATTGCCTTGAAAACTGTTATTATTAACATCGTGCAGATGCAATAACCATTTCGTCTGACAGTATTGTTCTGGGAGTGAATTTGTAGAAAAATTACATGCTGAAAATTCCTTACTGTTGTACAAATTGTTTGGAATAAAGCGATTACTATTATTATTATCATTGACATTACTTTGAAAAGGCCGTACACAGTGTTGACTGAAAAGTAATTTGGCAGCTGCTTCAACACTACGGTTCTAGTGCCAAAATCCTTTATCAACCTCATTCAACAGCTATATGATATGTCATATGATGAGGCTATATGCCAGCCAAGTAATTCATAACAGAAAGTTCAGTGATGTCTTTGAAGTGAAGACTGAAAACAGGAGTAGGGCAAGTCTGACACCTACTATCACCAATCATCTTCCTGATTGTGGTCAACTGGACTGAACTCGACTGGATCATGCAACAAACTATGAGGAAATAAGCATATGCTGTTTGACCGATGAAAACACCATAGAAGAAGATTTGGATTTCGCCAACGGTGATGATTCATGTCTAATGTCTTGTCACACGCACAAAGTCGAAGATGTACAGGTGAAAACCAACAAGTTAACGAAAAACGTGAGGCAGTGAAAATGTAACTTCAGGTGAACGTAGAGAAGATAGGGGTAGATGTGATGAAGATACCCAACCAAAAACAACAACAACAACAAGAACAACAACAGGTACCAATCATCATGAAGGGGAGAAATCTAAAGGAAGTATACTCTTTCACCCACATACCTACCTACCTACCTACCTACATGCCTACCTACCTAACTACCTGTAACTACCTAACCAGGCAGAATATTTTCAACTACAGGTGGCGGCACAGGCACACATGACGATGTCAAAGCCATCCAGGTTAGGGAAGACAACATGACTGACCTTCCTGCACTAATCTGAAATAATCAGTGTGGAGATCTACTGCACTCCACCGCACTCCTCTGCACCCAGCATAAAGCGTCAACAACATCCCGATTTCCAACACTAATTCAGTCAAGTCAAGTAAGTCAGTGCTTCTGTATGGTTCATGTGAAAGAAAACAGTATGCCGTTTATAAAGGGAAGAGTTCCACCGGTTTATTTCACGGCATAGTACTTTCTCTTTTTCCATTTTTGTTCGTTTTGGATGATTTACCTTATTCTACTGAAACTAATTTTGTCAAGTATGTTGATGATCTGACGTTTTCTATGCCACTTAGATTGTTCTCATTTAAATAGGGTCCTGTATGAAATTTGCCAGTGGTCTCTCTCAAATGGTCTTAAGCTAAACTCTTTTAAATTTCAGATCACTTCAGCCTCAGGCGTAAAGAAGACTTGTATGAACTTTTTAGGTTCCATTACTCAGGTTGTATCGACGGTACTGCTGTAGGAAGCAAATCGAGTGCTAACTATCTTGGATTGAGTTTTACGACTGATTTTTGTTGGTCATCTCATATCTTCTTAACTTTCAAGAAGGTTGTTCGTTTAACTTATTACATAAGGAGACTGAGACTCTCTGCGATAATACAGCCTCCAGTATTACAATTTGTTGATTCCTGCATTTTACTGATTCTTCTCTATCGTTCTGCGTTGATATTTCCTGGTCTACTAAAAGGGGACTATCTTATATTGCGTAGGGCTTTGAAAGCTGTCAACAGGGTAAGTATTCTGTCTACCGCGCAACTGATTAACACTGTAGTCGACCGACATTTAGATATTGACAGGTAACAGGCTATAGTAGTTTTAACTGATACAGAGCATTCATTTTATCCCCAGCTTCCTGATAGTATCTCCTCAGGGAGGACAAGAAGAAATTACATAAGACTGTACACTCGTACAGCTAAATACAAGAATTTGACTGTGTTTCACCAAGTACACTTTTTATATCAGGAAAAATGCCGTAGAACAGAACTCACTTATCAACTTTGTAACTATTAATGTAAATTTTACATTATTCGAAATGTAGTCATGGATTATATAAATTTTTCTTCCTACTTAACATGCTGAAAATCTCAAATTGTTTCGAAAATTGTTTAGCATAAAGGGATTATTATTATTATCATTAAGATGGATCCCAGTCAACAACTTATACCTATTTATTTAACCTCACAGTCATTGCAAGAGATTTGGGAAACTCATTTATTTTGCTCAATTAGA
This sequence comes from Heterobilharzia americana, assembly GCA_944470555.2. Taxonomy (NCBI): domain Eukaryota; kingdom Metazoa; phylum Platyhelminthes; class Trematoda; order Strigeidida; family Schistosomatidae; genus Heterobilharzia; species Heterobilharzia americana. The sequence continues at coordinate 136,325,276 of OX104127.1, read as the reverse complement.
AAGTATGAGCTTCAACCCAAGAGCTTATGAATAATACCTTTTCCCTGGTCAATGCATCTAATAAATCAACTTACACGGAATTACGCTCTGCCATAGTGCCCAAGTTTTACCGTCGAATATGCTTTACATTACTTTTGATCAATTTTCCTTAGTTAAGCATCACCAGTTAGCTTTCAGGAAAATATTGCTTATGGACGGCTAGCAAACTTCTGTGTTATTTTGAGACTAATCGGCCTGAAAAACCCTTTTTATTACGATTAACACGAATTCCTCTACGACTGGCGTAGTAGGATAGCAAGATGGATCACAGAAACTATTTCACTACGTATGAGCGAACATCTATCTCAAATGATTCATTTTTTTAAGTCAATGATTTATTTTATTCTTTTCAGTCGGTCAACTGCGTTGTGAATAAAATAGGTATGAAACTTTCTTGAAATATCGCGCGTCATCAGGATCCTATTTCATCTGGTTATTTCAATCGTTTTCCATAGACTTCAGTTCCTCTGTAGTAATTCTAAACAGGTAATAATCATGATTATTGTTTAAAATTAGGGAGTACCAGACAGTGGAACTTCAATGGATGCTGTCCGTAGCTGCTGAATTCAGCCATTCTAATGATTTCACTACATTATACTTCCATCAATGTAGTGTAAGCTGAATATTGTTCTCACAGCTTTTCAGTAGTTTTACTTTAAAAAATAATTTAAGGGTCAAGTTTTATTTCTATGAACAATGTTCTTACGGAACAGAAAGCAAAATAGCTATTCGTCTAGTTTTTCCTTCTAATCCTAATAAAATCGAGCCTTCGGTCCTCAGAGTCTGTTTTTGGATATTGCATTATGACTTATAAAACTAGTCTTAATATAGATGGTTATAGTTGCTTATCTTCCGCCTCTTTATGTAACTTGCTAGTGCATGAAGAACAAAGTAAGACAAATATATCCCCTTAGTATTGACCAAATAGCACTAACACTGTAATGGTAATTGTAAAAGATGGACATCTTTTTAGGATGTCAGGTGAGATTACCAAACTTGACACAGTATCATAAATAGAGTTCAGACACTGATTATTTCACTCATATTTTATAATAAATCAACGACAAGGCTCACATACCTGAAAAATGTTAAGATGAGTCAAAACTCTTTTATTGATTGACTTCATATAAAATATCAGTTTTCTAGTGAAGTCCGAATACTTGCGAATAGCTTTAATCGTGAACAGTACAGATTCATTACATTGACCATGATTTAATAGTGACTGCAGTTTCCTAATAGAAATCTTTGCATATTTCAACGTCTATCTCAATATTTTACAACCAATTAAATGAGAAATTCCTTATTCTTACAGTAAACTTTTTTCAGACAAACACTTGTAGGTAGTTAATCTAAAATATAATCATACTACTGACTAGATATTATCAATAAGAAATACTGGCAACTTGAAGCTTTCTGGATATCAGAAGAAAACACTTTATCTACAGAAAGTTAATTCACTTATCGAATGAAATATTAAATTGAGTTTTGTAGACTTGATCTTGGTAAGTAAATATAGTGAATAGTAATACAATAAAAAAAAGTCTCTGAATGGAAAATTCTTTGGAAAAAATTAGTTTCATTCAGAAGGAATTGCTCCGACAGTGTTTTAGTTTGAGTAAATTACTCATGCCTAAACTTAGTTTAACTATTTCGGTAACTAATCCAAAAAGGTTTGTGAGTTTAGACTTGTTAAAGTAGTGTAACACACGCAGGAATACCCAGTATCAAGCATATTGCTATGTAAGCTTGATGTGACACCCTGGATTCAAAGTACTACAATAACTGAAGAGATTTATTGAAATGACGCTTAAAGTTATTCATTTTACAACGTGTTTGAACAAAACAACGACTATTAACTTCATTCAGGCTACATAAAGCTTACATAGTAACATCTCAGATACCAGCAGTGAAATTTTCAGTTCATGTATGTTTTGCACAGCAAACTCTTTAAGACCTTAGGTAAGCTATTGTCTCTTTATACAGGAAATATATGCTTTACAGCAATGAACAATTTGGTTTCATAGAAAACCATACTGATTAAACGCCATAACATAATTATGTTTCATCTCTCGCAAAATTATCTCGCATAACATAAATATTCGGCAAAAAACTTTTTATTGACAATATTATTAAACATTAATCTGAAATTTATATCGAACCTACCTCATTTTTATTCTCTACAAGAACTTGATCATATTCATTCAGTGCAACCAAAAATATGATAGAAGTAACATTTTCAAAAGAATGAATCCATTTCCGTCTTTCTGATCTTTGACCACCCACGTCTACAATTCTACAATAAATTTGTCAATGAAAAGTTATAGGAAAATGAGGTATTCTGAAAGAAAAGCATTTACATGGTACTGAAGACCTAATCACAATCTGGTTATATCTTCATATTCTCAAAGCACTAGTTTGTCATATCTAGCTCTGAATAAGAAGTTAATGTTGGTTAGTTACACTTTGAAAATGAAATGGATGTATATGTCTCTGTTAGACTTGTTCGTTTAACATCTAATATGGGATTGAATCCTACCACAGTGCTCAAGTTTTACACCTATAGTCGCGTCTGTGGCACACACCACTATATATATGTAAAAATATTGTATTGATGCATAACCAGATGAATACTAAATTGATACTAGGGAAAATACATTTGTACACAACTTTGAACTACTACTGAAACTACTAGTGACAATTTTAGATCACAGATCATACCTCATGATCTTGACTAAGGTGTTTCTAGCTAGAAGCTTATTGACATCACAGTTGATCAATTGAAAAACTACTCAGCTACGAGAAATGTTATTGTGGGCTATGCGATTTGTAAATCATTTGCAAACTGATCATACAATAAATTTATCAACTCACAACAATTGTATTGTGACTGTTAAAATGAGTCTGAATCGAAGCAATAACAAAACACAGAACGGCGAGTCATCAGACCCTGTCCATCTGTATACTCTCATAATAAAAAAGCTTCGACTTTTATATGAAACAAGTAAAACATACAACACAACCATATGATAAGGTAAAGTCAGTGACTGTGTTATGTAGTTGTTAAGAATCATGTACTGAGGGTGAGAACGGAACTAAGTTTTTGATGGTTTGTAGAAAAAACTACTGAAATGATCATTAAGTGTATAGGTTTCAAAAAGTCACCGAATGATAAGGATTTCATCATGAGTGTGGAAATATTAATGAACAAATTAGCACGGAAAACCGTTGAGGTATCATACAATGTAGATTGCTTAAGTCTTTTATGATCCTTCAAAAAAACCACTGTTTAGCTATACATTAAAATAGTATTCGTAAATGAAAAACATGACTTTTAAAGAAGTGAATGTTTGATTTCATTGTTAACACATGGTTTTACTCAAATGGACAGACTTAGAGATCACAAATGTTTCTAACTGAACGCATATTCCCTAGGTACTTTAAGAAACACGTTCTTAGTTGTGGTATAAAAATTGATAAAGTAGATTTACGGATTATCCACTTCTGTTGGCAACAATGACATGCATATATTCAGCAGTGTCAAACTGACACCATAAAGAAGAGATATGTAATTGTAATCAATTGAGAGCTACTATTTGACAGAGTATTACTGAGTACCATTGAGATTTTTAGAGAGAAGAGAAGTTTAAACCTAATTATAACGGAAAATATTTTGGAAAAATTATACATCCAACTGTTGAGAAAAAATCGGTTTATATTCCTCTGGCCTTTAAGTGAGATATGATATCAGAACGAATAGATAGATGAATAAGACGTCCACTAAAACAGTATCACTTCAGCCAGCTTGATTTCATTTTACAACACCACAAATCGAGTTAGTCTGAAGTAGATAAATACTCTTATCATGTTACCTAAAGTTCCATTTACCAATTTAATTGTACTTGTGGAAGTAATACCTTGAAGGGACTGACAAAAGAGCGTCGATTCGGTTTTATTATCATTTCCCAAGAAATGTGTCTGAAAGGGAATAATGCTATCACATGTGCTATAACCAGACACCTGATGAGAAGTGGACACCTTTGGAGTTTTCAGAATAAGAGGTAAACAAAATTCACTAGATTAATGTGCTTAGTTCAAGTTATTGCAATCAGAGATGTTGAACACGACCCTTTCATACAAAAAGGGACTGTGAATACTCTTTATTTACCCCAGTTATTTCATGCTATTTTGGGTTATATCAAGTCTTGTTTTCTATTCACTGGAATTTGAAGATAGCTATTTTGATTTGTTTTTATGATTATTTATGTCCTTACTTACTTCCCCAATTGTTTAACAACTCCCCTCTCTTGTTCATTCGACAACATTTTTTATCGATTTGGAATTATCGATCTAATCATACGTAAACTACCACTTACCTTTAACAAGATATATAATTTTACATTGTATGCAGACGATGAATAAATATTGTATGCGATGAACTAACATAATGTTATTTCGTATTAGATTTATTCATTTAATTTATAGCATATAGTGATGCAGTATTATTTACCTGGTTACATTAAGAGCATAAATCATTGCTCATGATCACTTCAATGTAATCACACTACTTTCGACATCTGATTTGTATAGTCCTATCACCTCTTATTATTTATTTCTATTGGTAGTAAAATTTTCCATATCTTTGGCATAGGTGTTGCGTCATTCCTATTACATGTGTTGGGCGTTAATTCAATGAACAAAGATTACTCAGTAATCATCTGACTATCTGAGATAACTGTAGTTTGGCAGATTAGTATTCATACTGGCAGCTGTCCAAATTTTAATTTCACCTTCAATCATCACCCAGGATAAACATTCAGTAATTATCTCTCTCTCCACCTAATTATATTGGACTTACGTACAATGGTTTTTATCTCATCTTATATTGTGTGGTTGTATGTTAATACATTACAATAGCTGAGTGCTTTTCTAGATTGTTGCTCTTTTACTAATCTGTCATTTAATATTTAGCTAAATTCCTATGTTCCGCTATTCTAAATGATCCCAATCGGCTAGTTTGATATATGCACTTCACCTCACAGTTATTACATGGAGTCTGATAGATTAGATTATTTTGCTCAGTTGGTTCTGTCATATCCTTAATCCGACAAAGCTTATCTCTGAATGGGTTTTTGGTACTAATGCAACCCTAATTCCAGCCTCGTTGAGAATCCTGAGTACAGTTTCTGATTTACCTCCTTTATATGGGAACACAATAGAGGCTGTGGACTTCTACTGGTATTGTCTCTATTATTTGTATTCATATTACTGTCATCATTTTGTTTCCTGTGTTCGTACGGATTTCTTACTAGACGGTATGGGATATTTATTAATTATTAACACTTCTTTTGTGTGTTTCAAGTCGTTGTGAAAGTCTTTACAATGTCCAGTGAGTTTTTTAGCTCTGTCACTTAGATATTTGGGTAAACTTGCCTTGAATGATATTGACTAAGATGACCTGAAGTCTAGACATCTGTTAGAATGTGTCGGTTTCCTGTAGATAGTGGTTTGGATACTATGAACTATAAAAATCAGATAACGACTGGAGTGTGATTACACTGATATGATTATGAGCAGTAATTTTTACTCAAAACTTCATTAAGTAAATAATACTGTATCATTGTGCGGTATATTTCAAATAAACAAATCTAATATGGAGTTAGAAATCTACCACAGTGCCCAAATTTTACACTTGTATTAATCTTTTTATTCTGCAGATCTATCGGTTATTGTTTATTCTGAATTTAGATTTGAAGTTGCCTCTCAAGGAAGATCATCTACTTCTTCTTAGCATGCTGCCTGAATTTATGGCAACTTGAACTAATGCATTTCTGTACCATGTCTTATCTGGATTTATCTATCAATAAGATCTGTACAAGTTTTGAAAACTTACAAGAGAACATATTTTCCTGGCTGATGAAATGACGAAAACTCAAGGGCTTCAGTGAACAAATTTGTCTTTGACATTATCTCCCTCTATAGTTGTCTAATTGTCACATTTAAACATATTTAGTGGTCATAAAAATATCAGTATTTGTTAATAATAAATGTTATTGGTCTGCGTTTGAAAGTTACTGAAGAAATATGAAAGTAACTGACGATATCAGTAAGTTTGATATGAAACCAAGAAGTAATAAATTAGTAACAGAGTAAGTAGTCAGCTGTCAGATAGTAAGGGAATAGACAATTTACAAACACCTTATAGAATAGCTCAGTAAACGTCAACATAGATCAGTTAATGGCTTAGTTTAAAACACTTGACTGACAGCCGACACAGTTCTAGAAGATTTCTTTTTACTAAACTATAAAGCACAATGTAATTTTCCGAAGGGTTTGAGAAACTGTTGAGTTTGCATTTTTGAAACTCTAGCAGTACAACAATCGAAATCGAAATTATGTACCCATGAGCAACATTGTCATTTCATGTCCTTATTCACTCCTTAATTCCCAAGCTTTCTAACTCTTAGGCCTAACTTATCCTCTAGTTTTTGTATTGTTATTATGTAAAGGATTTTTGTTTAGCTGAGTTTTGCATTCCTCATTCCGTTACTCACTGACAACTGTCTAATCAATGTTATAGGACTTCATGATTTCAACTCATATTGTCAAATACCTTCCTCTTTCTTCTGTAATCCCCGTTTCTATATTGCTTTCATGGCCATAAACTACTAATAATTATTGGTCGACAAATACTGATATTTTTCTGCACACTAAATATATTTAAATGCTATTATACAACTGTGGAGAGTGTTGCTGCTGAAAACAATTTTTTCGCTAAGGTCTTCATTAGTATATGACTCATTTTGAATATTCAGATGTAAACTTTGCCTTCAAAAGTCATTTTTTGGCTTAGTTTGTATGTAGTATTCTGATTCTTTTATTCGACGATGTATTGTAAAAGGAAATCGGTAGGGACCATTCATTGTTTTTCTGTACAACATCATTAGCCCTAACTTCAGTGTGAAGTGAGCTGTGAGTACCTTTCCTTGAGTGATTCAAAAACGTGCCCTGACAAAGTGGTTTGTGATTAGTTCTTTCCTTCGGTTGTTGGGTCATTTCTTGTTGGCTGTTTGCCTGCTTGACCTCTGAACATTTCGATGCTTGTCACTCTTTTTATTTGTTTGTAGATTGGGTCTGTGTCTATACATCTAATGATTGCTGACTGACTGACTGACTGACCTGAATGCCAAGCTTCTAGGAATTTTCTGACATTCTTTGTGCTTCCTCAGTCCCAAATTTCTACATTGTCAAAATTGAACTCATGTCCATAGTTGTTATCTGTGTATATTCAAATGAGTGATGAAATGTCGTGACGCTGAATAACCAACTGATGTTCATATAAATGGAGGCAAAGAGGGTGACCACTTTGTCTAATGTAGTGTTGACCACAATTATCGCAGCTGATTTTGTAAATGGTATTTAGTTTGTCTTCTCCGTCTGTTGCATCCTTTGGTCTGTATACTATGGTCTGAAGGTTAATGGTTGGTATAACGGATGGGATAAGCATCTTATGCTAAAGTTTTGCTGGTAGCTGATCTTCTTTAGGAAAAACATTAAGTGATTTTCTTCGTTCCTCCGTGAAGTTGTTCTGGTGCATTCCTTTCTCACTCTTTCGAATCTTCATTAACGGAATTATATTGCAACCGGCAATCCTAACACTAAAAATGATACTTGTAATAAAAGGAATATCTTTGGCTCAGATGTCACTTATTCCTGTTTACTGAACGAAAGTGACACCCAAGTGACATCACAAATAAATACCAGTTTTATTAATTACAAATGGAACTTTTGGTATGGATAAAAGCAAAACCGACTGGCGCTGTCTTGTTTAGATTCGAAATAGTTTGTTGCATTCAATATAGGGCTACAGAAACAGATTCTACTAATCAGGCACTAATCTTTTTTTTTTCTGCTGTGTAGAGACTATTATATTCATACTGAGCATTCGGCCAATAGGAAAAAACCTTTTTTAAGATGTATGTAAATATGAACATACATTTTATTGTAACTTAATATTCCATCCAGTTATCTATGCGACTATTAGTAGTCAAGCAGCCAGTGCTTATGAATGCATTTTTCTGAAGTTATGAGCACCAATTTCAGACACCGTTTGTCAACAGCATTCTTTAAAATCTTCTCAGATATTTTTACCAGTCTGATATGCCAGAACTAGTTTTACTTTTTTCTTCTATAACACACTAAGACCATTAATATTTCTAAGGAATGTGAAAGAATTTTTACCATGAAAATTCACTAATTTAAATAATGCTGAGGGTTAGAAATATTTAGCTTATGTTTTCCAGCTGTCCATAGCTTTGACATTTACATAGAATGAACCAGAGACGAATATGGCAAGTTAAACTAACTACTGTACTTTTGCAGAATTACTCCGAAAAAAGAACTACTTGGAGGTTTTTGGGGATAAATCTAATGATTTCAAGTTGGTATTCATTGTGGACTGACACCAGTTGGAGAATCATTGAAACAAACGGGCGCTAAACAGTTATCTCATCCTAGCACAGTTTCCATCAGCACTACACATCCACAATCCCCGCAAGAATCAGACCAAGGACCATCAGATCTCGTAGTGAGCACATCATATTCAAGCCAGTAAAGTGAAATCCAACGGTAAACACTTTGCTACTTCTGTCAGTCCGTGATATAGCCTGATTATCAATCAATGAAGTTAACGATATGGGTGACTACAAAGGTCACAGCTTTTTATGTGAATTTCGGGAAATTCATCTCAAAGCAATTCACCAAAGAGCATTGGGTAATAATTCAATTCAGTTGAAACAGTTGTCCAATACTCTAAAGTTTTGAATGGCTCTCCAGTCGATATCAATGCAAGATGAATAGATAAAAGTAGTATGTTTGGTTTATTGAAACAAAACTATCGTAGTTTACCACTTATGTAATCAATGATTCACTGGATCCTTCATAAGTATACTTTATTGATGAATTTTCTCATTTGTGAATATACGAAACAAATTTACACTGGTTTTTAGGTAAACTTTAAGGGGAAAACATGCGATTTTGTAGGTTTAATCACTAACCACTAATATCTATTTCTTACAACCAATTCATACAAACTATACTGAGCTAACTTATTAGGACCTAAATGAACTCAGCATCAGATTGAATAACAGATATGCTTTGCGTTAAAAAAAATTTCTCAATAAAGGAATCTGTGAAAACTTCATTCATAAAATTGTTTTCCTGATACATCATTTTTATCGAGATTGTTACTGTAACTGAATCATTTATCTGAATACAATAAACCGTATACTTTTGAAGTTACAGCTTGTAAATCTCGGTCGCTAACTGAACCGAAATGATCAACCACCACTGGCAAATGGGCTCCTATGCAGATACTTTGGTATTACCAGTATTTACGGTTTTGATATTATTGATGGGTGAAGATTTACCAGCTATAGCATCAGAACTACATTATACCCGTTACACAGGAGGTGGCTATCGTAATTCAGTGGTCAAATGGATAGCGCAATGGCATTTGAAGCGACTGGTCCTATGTTCAAGTCATAGTGAGAACAACATTACTCACTGGGAGGCAGATACATTCAGTTGAGCAGTTCAACTTGGAAGAAATACACATGCTGAAGTCCACAGCTAGTCACTAGTCATCATTCATACCAAAACCGTAAACTTTTTGATCATAATTATACCTAGAAGTCATTTTTCTGCCTACGTTTTAGAACTCCACCTTTCGCTTATCACAATATACAAAAGTCATCTTAGCTCTTTTGCAAACTTTTCTTAGTTTATGATAATACTTTTTTTTGCCAAATTTTGGCCTACTGTCATTTATACATGAACATTCCAATGATTAGTTGGTGTTTATTGATACTTTCAAATTCTATTTGGTTATTGTATTTGATGAAAACTGACCGGTTCCCATTAAGTTGTAGATAAATCCAGCCAACGAGTCCTGAATGGGAGAAAACCTGCACTTTGAATCCCACTGCTAGTGGCTTTCATGTACGTTCCGCTATAATGAAACTTGAGGCAGTATTTAGATATCCGTGTCAGAATATCATCTGCCAGAGGAAACTGATTAGTTAGAACCAGTACGTTGGCTAACGATTAATTACATGTGTCAATATATTAACTGCTAAAACGCGATCCACAACAACTACCTCTTGTAACTCAGTATCTTGATGATATCCAGGGCAATAGGTACCAGGCTAGAGTCTCAGGGCGAACATAGTCACCACTAAAATGTAGATGTATTCATCTGACAAGTGTCAAACAAAATGTAAAGTGCATCCAAGGTTTTACTGCTGGATATAATCAAGAAATCACACTCAGAGGATGTATATCAGCATAAGATACAAGTTTTAGTGTTGACTTACGGCAGAAGACATTGAAAACTTTCATCAGTCTATGTCTTCAAGCGTCTTATAAGTTGAACGAAAATCAATAATAACAAAACACACTGACAAGCACTGATATGCAAACTAACCTGAATACAGTTGACTCCAAGTTAAAAGGATACTCGACTATACCAGTTGTTGGTACACGAACACGTAAAATATCTTGGAGATTAGGTAAATACTCTGGATCAGCAATTCTGTCAAAATTATCCAGGTAGCTGGAGTAAAGATTTAAGAAACATTTACTACTTACAAGCATTCAGTAGATCCAAAAAAGGTGACAGAACTAGGCAATTACTTTCCTCTATGTAGTATTTGGTTATTCAAATGTTTCGACTTGTAAAATCATAAAAAATAAACCAAAAATGCAGACACTTGATTGTACAGTTGCTCTTTTTGAAAGTAACGGCTAATGTACATTTCTTTATTGTACTCTTCTGTCATCATTCTCAGAAGAAACTTGAAACGTAAGTCCAACTTTGCTTGTGGATATGCCACTGTCAGATTTCTTACGAACCTTGATTGGGAACTAATGATATGCCATTAGTTTAACTTCATCAACCCATTCACGTCTCTCATTATTAGACAGGTCACGTAAGCCTTAAACTTTATATTTCGTAGATTTAAAGTTATTATCAGTTTGACTATCCTGCATGCTTTTATTATTCATACTGGGTAATGATTGAAGGTGAAATGAAAATCTGGTTCGCCGTAGGATTCAAACCAGTAAACTCTGGATTACAGGCTCTGTGCTCTACGATCTGACCTATGAGACCCAGCTGCTGGTCAAGTATTAACTTGCATTCAATCACTAACGGTCTTACCTGACTACCATGTGAATTCAAGATGCACCACTATCCATTCACAGTATTCCCATCAGCTGTCCAGCCAGGACTCCTCATTCTAATCCATATTAGACCAAATGAGAGAGGAGGGGCATTATATTGATCATCACTTTGACTATCTGAGATAGCTGTAGTTTGGCGATTGCTGACTGAAGTGAAATTAGAATGTGGTCAATAGCTGCGTTTCATAACTCAGGTGGTAGATGGGTCGCTAACTCGGAGGGTGCTGATTCGAATCCTGATGGGGTCCAGGTTTTCATTTCACCTTCAGTCACCACCCAGTATCATTAAAGTTATTGTGTTTGTCGATTATGCGCTTAAATAGACATTAAACCTTTTGGAATTCGATATTCTCCTCTTCCTAGGTTTTTTATATTGATATTAAAACTCATGTCTACAATTCTTCGTGTGTGTTAAAATCAAACAATCCATGAAACTTCCTAAACGCCTTTTCTCGTTTTTCGAAAATAAAGCGGAGAGATTGGTTGTTCAATACTATTATTATTATTATTATTGCTTGTCCCCTGGGTTCCTAGTGGAACGTAGAGCTTCAGTAGCACGTCTTCATCCCACTCTCTTCCCTCCAGTCATCTTAACCTGGCTCCACCACTGCTCACAACGTTTTCATTTCTTCCTCACACCATCTCCTCCATGTCACCCTCACCTAGGACGCCCAACTCGTCGTTTCCATGCGGGTTCCACTCGACAGCCTGTCCTGGCCTGACGCGTGATGTCCCCAAATAGTCTCCTCAGTGTATGCTCAATCCATCTCCACTTTCTTCTACTTCATATTTGTTGGGCGATGGGTTCTTGGTTGTTTTGTTGCCAGAGTCAGTTCTTTGTTGCTTATTCTTATTGTTCTGGCTATCTACCCGATCTTCAGTACCGAGTGAGCGTAGACGGCCAGTGTTGATATATGTCTGCAGTTTGCTTGAAATGCTTTTCGTGATGCGCCAAGTCTCTGAACCATATATAAGCACTGACTTGACATTAGTGTTGATTAGCACTTAGTAGTTATATGAATATTTTACTGTTTTAGTTTGTTCTACCAGGCAACTTTCTTTGGCGCCCACGTAAAATAGTTTAAGTATTTTGTTAGTTATGAAGAAACACTTATTCCATGAGGCTTTGGAAGCTTCCATTACCCCATTTTGTAGTATTTTGCCCATAAACAACTCTGATTTATCATGATTGTGTTATATAACGACTAAGTCTTACTTTTTCTTGATCAATAGTCTCTGTTCCTATTCTTCTACTGATATCAGTTATATGGTTCCTGATTATATTTTCGCTTGTATTTTTGTCTTCTGATGCGCTACTTGTATATAGATGTGATGATGAGAGATACGATGGCTTGAACTGTTGGACAGTAACGCTAGGTCTGATGTTCGTATTGACTGATACGCTGGTTGACAAGTGAATGGGATGTGCCTTCGTGTTAATCTTCTGATAGATACAGTAACTTAGCTTTCAAAAATGAGTGTAATTGCTGATATTTTACGATACCTTGAGTTGTGGTTATGACTATATCTTGATATCATGCTTTGTTCTGAATAAGAGATACTGTGTTAAATCCGTTGCAGGTTTTTGCCTCCTGCAGTTAGTGGCCTTGACTAAATTTTATCGAAAGGGATCTTATTGTCTTACGTTTAATAACTTTTTCCCATTTTTGGCTCCTGCTATTGTTTGTGACGAAGCATATCTTAGGAAGTTTTCCTGCTAAATTAAATGAGCTAAATATCGTTTCGAGTGCCACTGGAGAGGATTCATCATCATTCTTTAGTTTTTTTATCGTTTTTACATAAAGTTGATTAACAGACTGTATTCAATCCTGATCCATGGGAATGGTCATTAAAGCAGCTCAATGGAGAAAGATAGCTATTTCTTAGCAATGACTAGCCTCATTTTGAAATTCACTTACCATGCAATGAGAATGATCACTTCACACTCCATATGCTGTTAAATCTGTTGGTAGTAGTGTTGAATAACGACACTAAAATCAGTTGGACAGGTAACAGTCATAATCAAGCGTTTACTGTCAGATAGCCTTAGCAGAGCACAGATTGTGAAATAATTGCACTTCTTGAAAACCTTTTGATCCGACTTCGTAGACAGTCATAAAGCATCATTCTGGTAAATCTCGATGACTGAAAATAACCAGCTATCCAACTAAGTAACCCCTTACTGATTTACACTTAACTCTAGACAATCAAACTGAATAATACTGTAAAAAGCATTTGAAAACGGTATGCTTTTTACTCCCAATGGAACTAGTTTCAAAGTTTCATGTAAACTTATCGATGCATACTAAGGTGGGCAAAATTGGGAACTTACTCTTGACGTACTCACGTAACAGGTATTAGCTAAGGAAGACAGTTCTTGGTCCGTCAGAAGAAAAACCTTTCTTAGAAGTCTGAGGAGTTGGTTCTTCGGAATTTTTGATACTGCGTCACATTTAAGGACTACCTTCATTTTCTTCGGAATTTAAAAGTCATTCGGCTCTTTGTTTGGCTTCAAGTTTTCACTGACCAATCTACGATAGTGATCATTTTGAGCGAGCTATTTTTGGAGTTTTTCTGGTTTACCATTAATCGTGTCTTCTGTACAGATATATCTCACTCTTGGGGACAATGAATCAAGTCACTTACTGTGGTAGTAATATTATTACACCTAGGAAGGAATTTTAGCCAACTCCATTCTCATTATCAGTATGCGCGCACTTCGTAGTTTGTTACTCGTTTGTTTCGGAAGCACTTAACAATAATTTGCTTGGTGATGGTTAGCGGTGAGACCCAGGATACCCATTTCGTCCTGTTTAGGACCTATCAGCTGGGTGTGCATGTGCCTTATAGAACGAGACTCGAACCCAGCACCCACCGCTCCAAACACCATGGCTCTACCCACTAGGCCACTGAGGCACGGGTAAATTGCAACATAATGAACAATCAGGGAAATCGAGCCTCCTCATAGGAACCCGTATGCCAACAAAAGGTTGGTCAATTGGATCAAGAATAACAACAAGAAATTACAGGTAACGACAAATAGTATTGGTCTCGGCGACTAGCAAAGGAATCCAGGACTCGCGTTTCGTTCTTTTTGGGACCATCAGCTGGATGTACCTACACTCCAGTGAGTGTTGTTCCCACTGGAGCTCGAACCCAGTATCCTTCGCTTTAAACGCCTTGTTAAAAATATTTTTCACCTTTCTGTATCCATTACAAAATTCATAAAACCTACAGTTATTTCTTTCAACTAAGATTTCCGTTAGTAAGTGTACCAGCGGTTGACTTTCAGTAGCTATTTAAATACTCTACCTTGTCATATTTCATTACCTCTTTATGGAGTGCATCTGAAATAACTTAACGTTTTGTACTAATTAGTTTCAGTACAAATTTAAGAAAAAGTGATATTTATTATTGGTACTGGGTGGTGATCGAAGGCGAAATGAAAATTTGAACCGCAGCTGGATTCTAACCACTGACCGCCAGGTACTGTCCATATCCAGCATGTTGCTATGTAAGCTAAATATTGCCTGACACTATGAATCAGTTTTTGACTGGGGATTACAATCCGAGCTGGGTGGAAAAGAACGACTTCTTCAATCCTGTGAACAGTCGTTTCTTCAGCATCTTTGATAATGTATCTCCTTTGAATCCGATATTTATAAGCAATATCTTCTTTGACACCATACACCCTTCTTCTTTGAAATTCGTAGGTCTCATTCTCCTCTCAATGAATCTTGAAAGATAACCATTCTGGATTAACACTCTTAGAAGTACTTTCAGCTCCTCAGTTTCTCCATCATCCATAAAAATTCTGTAAACCGATCTCTTGAGGGGAACACCACGTCTTCTTCTCAAGAACATCCAAGAAGTGGAATTCTGAGTTATTTTCAGTTGCCATAGTAAATTTAATTGACTTATAACATTCATTGAACTTTCATAGTATTTCCTCAAGGTCAGTACCCTGCTCGCAGATGATGAAAGTGTCATCCATATATCTCTTACAAAGATGGAATTGATCGATCAACGGAAAAAGTTTACTGTTCTCTAGACTGCCCATGAAACAAACAGCTAAGAAAGGATTGGATGGTGAACGCATTGTTACTCTATCCGTTTATTGACAAAGTTCATCATTTAATCTAAACTGTATACTAAAGGTACATCGTAAAAGCACTTCTTTTAGATAATGTTTAGAAATCCTAATTTCAAGCTTGTTCATCTTAATATAATCACACAGAAAGCAGATTGTTTTCATCAATGAGACATTGTGAAGAGCGATGTGATGTCCAATGATAACATACGCTAACCACACATGGTGACATCTATGTAGTTAACGCACACAAAGAAGTTAGGAGTACTGTAATTAGTGGTCTGATTCTTTACTGGCTGAAGGATTTCAGTTAACCATTTAGCACTTTTATGGTATGGTGAATTGTTCGTATCAACAATTGGACGAAGACGAATATCTTTCTCATGAACTTTGCAAAGACCGTATTGTTTAGGAATCACTAAACCAGATTACTTAGTTGTTCAAACAGCTTTGCACTGATGATCAATTCGTCTTTCATCCTCTTCAAAATTTATGTCAGTTTTTGTTCTCTTGGCTCTGTCACATCTTTCTGAAACTGCTCTTTCGAGAATTTACTTTCATCTCCTAGTATAGATGACAGTTTATCAATGTAATTTTTGCGATTCATCCAAACTATTCTAGAGGCCTTGTCGGGAAGAACCAAAATAGTTCTTTGTTCTTCACAAGTTCGTTTTGCTAGGTTTTGCTTTCTTTAAGCAATAGTCTCTTAATATTTGGTTTCGCTTTCATATAATAAAGGCAGCAGTTCAAAATAGTAGATTTAAACTACTCTAGACTCTTGTTGGAGGTTGGAATCAAATAGTTTGTCTGTTTCACTAAACTTTCAAACTGAACCTTGGTGTCAAGGTCCCTTAGAGAAGTAGAAATATCACGAAACTTAGGGCCTTATGAAAGTGTTTACATTTGTACTACCGATAAAGACATATTAGAATATCAGGTTTATATTGATCATGGATTGACATCAGTTGGAGAGCCATTGGAAACCTCCCAACACTGGACAGCTGTCTCGTCCCAGTATGGGACTCCTCAACTGTGCGCACCCATGATCCCAATGGGAATCGAATCAGAAATATTCAGGTTCTGTGGCTAGAACCTTACCATCTAACCACTCGATCGAAACTCAACGGTCCAACTTCCTACTTCTGTCAGTTCACGATATAGTGTGACCTCCATCCATTGCCGTCGTTGGGTAGCTGTCCTCACATTCGACTTGGTTGACTCTGTTGGTCACGACATCTCATTGGAATTTCAGGAAGCAACTCTTAAATCCAGCCAATAATAATGAGCTGTCTGAGGAACCTGGGTTCGATACCTATTGGAGTCATGGGTGCGCACTGCTGAGGAGTTCCAAACTAGGATGGGACAGCTGTTCAGTGCTTCTACTTTTCCTATGTTTCTCCAACTGATCTCAGTCCATGATGAATGCAAAACCTGATATCAATCAATCTCCACAAATCTCAAAAGTGACTATATTAGAATAGTTAAACAAATATCCCGCAACATTCCCAATACCGTTAGTGGATACAAACTACAAGCTAATGAGTGAAAATTGTTTGTAAGGTTGATTGTGCAAATGACAATAATATATTACAGACAAGAATATTTATTAACAATCAAAGTTTTGGTTTGAATAAACTTTACGATATGATATTTAAGAAACTTTGAAAGCTTACTATTTGGACGAGTCAGTTAGTTGAAACTCTCGTCTACGTTCATAGCATTGTTTCATTCCTGGATCAGCCCATAACTTGTGTATAGCCTCTATTTGTTCAGATGACAGTGTAGTTGCACTTTCTGGATCAACTTCCTGGATAAGTCGCATGTTCTCCTAGTCTCAAGAAAACGTTAGCACAATTAGATTTTAGGCATGCATATAACTCACTATGTGATTAATATTACTTCAAATCAATAAATTTCTACCAACGATCTACTGATCGATAACACAATGCTAACTGATGGTTTTCTTCGAGGTAGGCTTAGAAAAGTTTTAGTAAGAAACTAAGCCGTGTTTGGTTCACCTCGTCGAGAGTAATGAGGAAAACTCGCCGATTTCATTGGACATGGTAGCGGCATACAGCGAATTGAGAGAAGTAGAAAAATGTGGACTATTAGGATCCACTCAAGTACCAAAAGAATAATGAGCTCTTTGCGAGAGCAAAGAGTTCTAGCTTCGATCTCTAGCAGATACTTTGGTGTATACAGCCGTGAGTCTCATATGGAATCGAAACAACTATCCGGCACTTCCATGTTTCCAATTCTCTCAAAGCCGCCAATAATCCATGATAAGCACTAATTCTGATTACTTATATAAATGCGTTTACCATAGCACTAGTAAAAAGCAACGATATGAACGAAGAATATTCTTCCGGTAAATTCCTATCAAGTTCTACTTTATAAAATGCATTTGCTCAGCGTAAAGTCAAGCCAAGTTAGGGGCAAGTACATTTTCTAAATGAAATGAGATTTACAAAACGTAAGTAAATCGATTCGGATGACATATATACAAATGGTTAATGAGATGGAGGAAAGACAAACGAATAAAAAGACAAGAGAGGCCGATGATTTACTGATGCCCAAGAGAGAAATAACGTTTGAACATGGTCTTTTCGAATGCACAGTTCAGGTGTGAACAACCTTATGGTGACAGCCTCAACTATGTTGAGCAGGCGTTAGCGAGCTATACCTGGTATCGCTTATGGAATAAGATGTATTAAATTGGAAGTTTTATTAGCATCTACAGGATGCCCTGTGTCTACTAGGTGCGCTGATTTGGAACTCTTCACCAATTTCCCCTCTCGCTTTCCGAACCAAACCACTCAGTGCTCTCGTATCTGCAGATGCACCAGCCTAATCATACGCCCTATGTAACTTGTTCCACGGGAACAGTTAAATTAATAAATGCGAGATAAAAAGCTAAGATTAGCTAAGCTGTCCTTTAGTCTCAGATTGGACGTTGGCCAACTACAGAAGGATATGCAAAGCCGACCTGCATAAAGCAACCTACTAGCTGCTTTAGCTAGACATTTTGAAAGGATATTACTTGAATTCCAAATGCAGAGACAAAGGTCTCTTCTCCACTATCATCATTTCTCGTTTAGGACCAATGTAATTGGTGTTTGCTTTGATAAACTTATCCGGATATTCTTAAAATATCACGGACACAAAGTAGTTCTTCTCCCACACACTCCTTAGAACAAAACGAACTTACTTAAAATACCAGGCAACTGCTTATATTACGTTTGTACTTCATCAGCATGAAGCTGAATAGGTTGTGTATGCTGTGCCTTAGACGTCGGCTTTATATATATACTCAGCATAGAGCCATCTTCTTTTCTTGCCGTTAGTACATCAAAAAATGTATAGAATCACTGATTTCCTCTTCATATATAAAATGAACTGTTGAAATGCATAGACACTTACCAAAGACTAAAACGTATCATGTATATATCGACAGTACAACTCCGTATTGGCAGTTTTATTATTCAGAGAACCAATTTCCAATTTTTCCAGGAATATGTCTACAAATATTGGGCTGAATGGCGATTCCATTGTCACTCTATCAACTTGTCTGTGCAAATTATTGCTGAAGATGAACTAAACATTCACTATGCACTTAAGCATTGATTTAAATCTTTCCAACTCTGAACTAGATGATGCAACCAAATGGACTGTTTATGTGAATAGATTCTCAAACTGTACATCTGCATTTATTTGGTCAGTCCCCTTGCTAGTGTCGCAGAATGTAGTTCCTCGAGATAAGACTTCCACTTGTAATCGAGAATAATACTAGGACAATTATGAACGTACTTCTCTGGATTTACCGGAAACTTGCATTGCAGAATTTGACCACCTAAACTCCTCAACAGTAATATTTGTTTCTTAGTAGACTTGGATTGTGCAATTCGATTCACATATTCAGTAAATTGCAATCTTAAGTCTTCTGGTAGATCGAGCACTGTATAATTCCTTTGCGATATGTCTAACTCCTATTCAGTTATATGCCACCGAGGTGATTAAATGTAACCGGAAGCCTGAGCACTTTTATCCGTATTCTGTAACAAATATCACCAGTCAGTAGTAAATCGTCAATCAATAGTTCGTTTTATGTCTGCCCTTCATCTGTCTCTTCGAACTGTCTGGATAAAACACTAGGTTTAGAATAATCATTCAGCAACAAACGTATCACTTCTCAGTTTGGTATTCAACTGTTAAATGAACGCTGTAACTACATTCCTGTTTTCCAATATCATGATGCATAAGAAATAATGAAAAAAAACCAACTCAGAAAGATTGGATAAGAACTGTAGTACTTCTTTATCGAATATCTATATCAGAAGAAATAAGGCATATCCTTAAGAGTTATAACATCAGATTATTCTTTAAGGTGATGAATGCTTTACACTCACACCTGTTCAAATCAAAAGACCAGTCCTTGCTTTGGAACAACAGAGCTGTATTTATGAAGTAGACTGTAGTGAATGCGATGCCACATACATTGGAGAGATATCAAGTCAAGTACTAACACTTCTAACCAAACGCCAACCAAAAAACTTCAATGATCTAAAAACCCTGAAACAGTCTCTGCCATCGTGGACCGTTGCAGAAGTTTTTCATATCTGCCCGTACTCTTCTGTGGACAACGAGAAAAATGGATTAGACATCTACAAATATGACAGAAATTGGTGACTCGTATAGACAGAATCAAATAATATACAAAAGAAGGTAGAACACAACTTTACTTCATGCTGTCCCCACATGATTTATTCCTAGTGTATTCTTATTTGAATAGTTTCTGATATTACTTCGCTTAATCGTCTTAATCTTTTCAAAAATATTGGTTTTGAACTAGCAAAAGAACTGGACAATTAGAGTAGTTCGAGACCACTCTGCCTGACCTGTAGTATTTTGCTAGCCAGATCACAGTGACGTAAATATCAGACGACCATTTCTCTTGTTTAGGGCAGAACTCATTAGCAGTGTGCCCAGACAAATTTGGTTCATACAACCAAATCACTTCAGATCACGTGAATCTTACCAACTGAGTAGCATGGATCGTTGTAACCTAACGTAGGATGATCAACTTGTGAGTGATTTACAAATTACTGTGAGAAATGTCAACATGGACCGTGAAATTTGTAAATCATTAGCAAATTGGTCATTTAGTACTGGTCTTCTTTTAACAACTTGTCTAATCCTATTACACAATACTGTACTGATTTACTGTTTTTATTGCTTTTACGCTCCTCTCTGAGTTATATACATTCTATGGACCAATCTATATACTGCATAATCCATTTGGTTGTCATTCATACTTCAACTATCATGGTAAGTATAAGTACCTTTATCGTTATCATTATTATTGTTACTATTGATATTATTGTCAACATTACTTATTATTATACACTGTTTGACCTTTAGAGAGACTTTAAAGGCCACCCTAACAACAACCAAAACAACCAATCAGGCTTCTTCATTTTGGCTGAAAAACAGATTTCATAAAATAAAGAAGCCTAATTGGTTATTCCAGTTGTTACTAGGGTGGTTTTAAAGTCACTCTTGAAGTTGCCCTATACCCAAATGCTCATTCTTCCAAAATATTAACTCATTTTTTCTCCCCCACCCTCCAGTGTCTCACAACCCCCTCCATAGTTGAAGTAAATTTCCCCACTTTATTTTTGTTCCACCTTACTTCCACAACTGAAAAAAGCCTTTCTGATCGTCTGTTAACTCACTCACGTACACTATACTAATTTTTTTCCATATCACAGTGTAATTGGATGAGCATAAAAATCACCTGTACCAAACGTAAATATTAGCCTGAAAAGTTAATGTCAAATTCCTGCTCTTGATAAGGACCTTCCTAGCAAGAAGAATGATACATAGTATTTTTTTATTTGTTCCGACATACTTCGCCGGGAAAACACAAATAAAATACACTTCATACGGCGAATCATTCTAACTCGGTGGTCCAGTTTTTCCGAAATATTCAGTCCATTGCTAGTTAGAATACGTTCAAACAGAGTATTATATAATGACAATATAGTACACTTTTATCCCTTTTACGATAAACAAACTGGATGATATACCAGTAATTTCTAGCATACACTTCATTCAAGTAAATGAAAATGAACCTACCTGATTCTCAGAATTCTGTAATTCAATTGAAAGTAGACTCAAAGCATCAAACATTGTATGCATGGCTAGAAAAATATTCTGATAGATTAAACTTATGAAAGCACGTTTATCAGCATCTGTATAACCACTTCCATGTATAATTCTCATTTGTTTTACAAATGTACTTTTACCAGATTCTCCAGTGCCTAAAAAATGGTAATTGATTTTACGGGTTTTTTAAAACATTTATAGTGCTTGAAAATATTCTTCAGTGGCTACATATCGTTCAATAAAGGCCCATGTAAAAAAAACAACCAAATAGAACTCACAAGATATGATTTTTCCTGACAATTTTGGTGTTTTACAAGAATTCTTTCAGCGAAAAAGTCAGTTGGCCAAGTTGCAGAAAAGTAGAACAGAACTGTTATTTTTTTGACTACTAAAGTATGATCACTGAAACTTGCCAAATGGTTAAGACCATACTTTACTGCTTAAACCTTACAGTGAAATACTTCTTGATTGTAATACAATAAAAAATGTCTCCCATGGATAAAAAGAATAAAAGACGAATTTTGGCCCAGGATATTGAATGTTATTCTGTAAAAGGAAACTGTTCTACTTACTTATACTCTGTGGAGTTACATAAAGTGTGATTTGAATTGAAAATCTACTTCGAGATCAGTTTGACAATACTACTAAGATAATTGAAAGTGTAAACTATTTGTCCCTGAGACATACTACCGACTGTGTACTTGTAATTCAAAAAGGTGACTCATATTGATATAACTTTCTATTCGAAATGTAACCCGACTTATTGCTAGGCATTAATTATTGTTAAAGGTAATATTCAGCAAAAACTGATATTATTTGGTGAACTGTTGAAAAACTGCGACCACTGGACAGCTGTTTCTACTTAGTATAGGACTCAGCTGTGAACACACACACAATCCCACCAGGGATCAAGTTTTAAAACCCTCAGGTTCACGGCGAACGCATTAACGATTTAGCCTCTCTAATGGAGTTCAGTAGTGCACAGTTTCCTACCTCTGTCAGTTTTCTATATAACATGATTGTTTACCAAGATCTTCAGTTGGCATCCAATTCACTTCTGACTGGTTGACCCCAAGTTTTCACTTAACGCATATACATCATCTTGACTAAGTTTAGAAAGTAAGAAACTCTATTCAACCTTGAACATATCTCCGTTTGGTTTTGTTCATGGCAAAACCATATGACATTTATTTAATCTACAATCTTAATTACTCTAATGCGATTTAATTAGAAATTTATTTTCCTTTGTCTGAATTCCATTTCGTTTGGTATGTCGGAAGATATGAATTCCTGATAAGCCAAATATGCTAAGATAAAATATATTATACTTCTATCGGTTTACTTTTTATATTTGTGCGGACGTATGTGAATAAACATCGCTTTCATGCATTTAACCCCTTTAATAAACTTGAATAACGCAATGGGAACACCATTTTCAGAATAAAATGTTTCATTTCATAAAGTTTTCGTCAGCTGCATACAAACTGAGTAAATCAGTAAACAAACAGTGTAACTAATATTAAGATACCGGTTAGTGCTTAAAAGATGAGGAAAGTATTACAATTCAGAAAACTTCGGATTATTTCTAACCTCACTGATTCCTGAACACTCCTCATATTGCCTTATATGACATTTATCTAGTTTGATTGAATTTATCATCTAAACCTCTCTTATTTTCTGAATTGTAATAATTCATTGGTATTTAAAACATTGTCCGGTATCTTAAAACACTCCATATAAGGCATGTTAATATTTGATACATTGATTATCTACTTATTTATTCAGTTTGTATGCAGCTGATGAGTACCTGTGAGACAAGATGATATCCTCTTATAGTGTCCGTGGGATTTTTCACAAGATTTTCATTTCTGTTAATACTTATATAGAATATCATAATTATCAAATATTCATCATTTCTCTGATCACTAACTATACTTTAATTCCTAAAATAATGGGAATCAATTTAAAGACCTACATATCAATTGACAGAGTATCACAGATGTTTTATCACCACTGAAAGGAAGAAGTAGACCTTAAGAGTAAAGCCGATAAAATTTGAAGTACGTTGAAAGAACTTTAAACGAGTTTATACTGGGTGATGATTGAAGGTGAAATGAAAATTTGGACCACGACTGGATTCCAACCAGCCACTGCCGGGTTTCTGGTCCCATTCTCTACCAACTGATCTATGATGTCCAACTGCTAACCACATCTTAATTTCACTTCAATCATCCAGACGGGTTTTGCCCGATTACCATATAAATTCGTTGTGATGCGTTACTACCGCTTGATCGTATCCACATTGACTACCTGGTCAGGACTTCTAATCACAGTCCAAATGTAACTAAATTAGAGAGGGGAAGCATCATACTGATTATCATTTGACTATCTGAAATAGCTGAACTGTCAAACTAGGGCTATTTTAGATAGTTAAATGATTTTGAACAGTTAATTTCCAAGATAAATTTACTACAGTTTTCCAACACACATTTTAAGATACAAAATGATTTTGTGTCGAACATCATATTATCACTTTCTTACTGCATAGATAACTAAAACTCAGTTAAGGTATCTGGTAAATTTTGTCAGACAAAAAGATGTTCACACTTTCGAACGTTATTTCAACTATGTTTTCAAAACTTGATAATGATTTCCGTTAGTTATATCAGTTTCATGCCCTTGTAGATGGTAAATTATCCATTATTGTATGCATGAAACACTACCTGATTTCTACATCTCATATATGAAGAACTGAATAAATGTGATGGTAGCCAGTTTTTTTAGTCGAATTAAGAAATGCCTTTGCTACTAAAGTTACGAAAAACATATAGGAGCCTAAGTTTTACAGATGTATGGAATGCAAAGTTAGTATATGCATAAATCAGCTGTTTGTTAACTTTCAATCGTCATTTTAATGACACTTGCATGTCACCGTTCACTTTAAGTGAATCAACAACAGGTGATTGCAAGTGATAACATAATAATTACACCTGGTCCTGGGTTCTAGCCATGGCAGGAACAAAAACACTCACCTGGAGGCAAGTACATCCGGCTGACAAGTATAATCGATTTTCCTGCCGGCCACTATCTATCGCTTCTGTCAACCTATGTTTACCACACACGACTTACTAACAAGTAAACAGCTGAATCACAGCAAACTGGATTTACTGATATCAATAGGAATGATATCACTGCATAAAGTTATTCAAAGTCTTTAAGTTACAAATGAGTTGAGTCCAGTAGACGCATACCAATTTAGAAGTATGAGCCCTCATACTTAAGCACTTAAGGCAGCCATATAAACATAACAATCTATTTGAGTAATAATAAGTCCTTTTATATTACGAGTGATACGAAAATTTACACTAATTTTTATAAAAGCATATTACCAAGTAGTAATAATTTCACTTCTTTCCTCCCAGCACTTTTGTCTTTATGTAACTGACGTTCAATTTCTCGACTGATTCTTTGTTGTTCTCTAGCTTCCTCTGATAAACAACACGACATTTGATAATTAAATGAAAAATTATATCTCGTCAAAATACTAGCTGGTTATCAGGATATATATATATATATATATATATATATATATATATATATATATATACTTCTCAGATTATTTCAGCCCATTGGAGGAAAGAAAACGATAGTTAATCCATGCTCCATTCATGTTCACTTTAGTTCAGCACACCCAAAAACTAAGATTTTATTCATGCATTAACATCAGTAAGGTGAGGAAAGCGAAGGATTATTGTAATATTAATTTAGTCTCACTTACCTAGGCAGCATCGTCTCAACTACAGGTGGCGGCACAGACACAGATGAGGAAGTCGAAACCTGGATCGGAAAATCAGGATAGGCTTTCATTAACCTGAAATCAGAGTGGAGATCTACTGCACTCCACTGCACTCAGCATAAAGTATCAACAACATCCGGATTTTCAACACTAATTCGGTCAGGTAAGTCAGTGATTTTATGTGATGGTTGAGAGACTCGCCGGCTCGTTACGAAAAGTATTTTCAACAAACTACACACATTCATCACATCAACAGCTGCCGCCTACGCTCACTCAATACTGACACTTAAGATCAGATAGACGGTCAGAATAATAAGAATAAGCAACAAGGAACTCACTCTGGCAACGAATCAACCAAGAATTCATCCCCTAACAAATATGCAGTAGGAGAAAGTGGAGATGGATTCAAATCGGGCATACACTGAGAAGACCATTTGAAGAAATCACGCTTCAGGCCGAATCCTGGAGTAGGACCCGCATAGAAAACGATGAATTGGGCTTTCCAGATGAGGATGACATGGAGGAGATTGTGTGAGGAAGAAATGAAAGCTTGTGGGTAGTGGTGGAGCCAGGTTGGAAAGACTGGAGAGAAGATAGTGGGATGGTGACGTGTTACTGAAGCCCTATATTCCACTAAGAATCCAAGGGACAAATAATAATAATCTACCCAAAATATGGTATGCTTTTTCGTTGGACCAATAGTATTATAAATAGTCAAGCATTAAAATATAAAGTCAGTTCGAGACACAGCACTGTTTCACTTCTTGTTACAGAAGAATAACTGTGGTGCAATCTCAAACAATTAATTGTGGTGTTAATGTAGACAAAATGAATGTTGATTTTAGAAGCAGATTCACTGAGGGAAACTATCCATCTAAATAAATTAATCTAGTAAATTAGTTGTTTTCTTTGTGTTTTTACATCTCAAGTGATTATAAAGGCCAACCTAACAACTATTGAAGTAACCAATAAGAGTTTTGTATTTAATGAAGAAACGAACTTATTAGTCAAAATAGAGCAACCTGATTGGTTATTACAATTGTGGTTAGGGTGTCATTTAAAGTTACTCCCCTGTTTCAGTCAGATGATTGAATTGTAAAGCTTTCATTGACATTTTAAGCAACTTTTGAAGTACGATAACCAAAAGCATTCACTGAGATGAAACAATTGTGTTAAAAAGAATATGATTATATACCCCGATGAAAAAACCAGCTGCTTGTTTCAGCATAAATCTTAGTGTTGAATAACTCAGTGATTACAGTGTAACCATCTCAAAAAAGTAAACTTATCACATTTATGGAAAGTGTACAATAAAAGAAACTGGACTCACTACTGAAAGTAGAATAAATAACAAAACTAAAGAGATGGTATGTAAAGTACATGGATCCACTTCCACTTTAGTCTATGTTCATGGAAAAATATAAAAACCAGATAAGTTACTCTAATTGTCTTTTTCAGTCCCAGAAGTGAAGGTCATTTATTCATCTAAATACTTATGGTAAATAATTCCACGAATTTAGCTAAATAAAACTATTTTTGAGAAATTCTGCCCGGAGGTTTGTGGAGACTTATTAATTGATTTCAGGTTGGTGTTTATCATGGGCCGATATCAGCTAGAGAACCATCAGAAAGCTGTTCCATCCTAGAAGCGTACACCCGTCACCCCACCAAGCCTCGAACCCGGGACCTCCAGGTTCCGTGGCCGACACTTTACCACTTAACCACTTGGTCGGGATCCGATGGTCCAATTTCCTACTTCTGTCAGTTCACGATGCTGCGTGACCTCCATCCAATGTCGTCGTTGAGTAACTGTCCTTATGTTCAACTTGGTTGACTCCACTGTTTATGACTTCTCATTGGAAGTTCAGGAATCATCTCTCGAAGCTAGTCACCAATGAGTACTAGATTAATTCTACTTGAAGGTTTGTGGAGGTTTATCGATTGATTTGAGGTTGGAATTGATCATGGAAAAATTTAATTTTCAATGCCTCCCTTCCCAAAATATTCACTTGTTTTATTTCGAATTAAATGAAATTAATGATTTCCTTATACAGATGACAACTTTGTAACTACCTTGAGGAAAGAAAGTAAGTGCACCTACAACTTGAGGAAACCCGTGTTCGAAAACGTTAACTAAATAAGTTAAGAAAACGGTAACAAAAACTTATCCTTCTGAACGTATCAATCACCGGAGATGATGGTGAAGTCGATTAGTAAAGAAGTATATAATCATTCTTCTCCTTATATCAAGAATATAATAGAAACCACTAGAACTTCATTGCAACTTTCGGTGCAGATATGTCTCACACATTCACTAAATCCCTACAAACCTGCTTGGCAGGGTATTTGATTTGGATGCAAAAAGCAAAAACTGAGTCTCTTTTTCAGATAACTATCTGAAATATAGATATCACTATGTCAAACACTCTGCTGATCCTTAATTCGAAGTATCTGCTAACATTATTCACGGTAAATGTCATAATATAAATTCACTGATCATCATCAACACTATCATCATCTATCAACATAGGACTAGGCATTACTGTGTAACGGTCTGAGTTGCCACAGCTCATATCAGTACACCAAGTAAAAAGTCAGTGAAGCGGAAGATGAAGATAAGAAAATTCAGTCAAAAGAAATATAAAGCACTCGGAGAAGAAAGGAAGAATGGGAAAATGATGAGATTCGGTGTAGCGTCGTTAAGATGAGGATAATGTTATGTAGACATCTGCGCCACTGACATCGGTTCTCAGCCATGTGATCACCTAGAGTCTCCAACCACTGGTTCCTCTTGTCCCGTGGACCTCAACCGCCTAGTCTGCATCGCCCCTTATGTCTCAGACCAACAGTCAGAGACTTCATACATTGATGCCATGTTTTAGTCTGGCCACCTTGGGCTTTTTACCAGCCTGAACCTACTCCGGCCAACATTGTGTGACGAGGCAGTCGGCGGCTAGGCATACGTAACACATGTCCCAACCAGCCATCTCAATCGATGAAGGTTCACAACCTCGTCAACTGATTTACCTCTTCTCCCTAAAACTCTACATCTGACGTTTGCGTTACTCACGTGGTGACACCACGGAGTACGGCGGCCTATACTACGAAGGCAACGGTGGTCAAACACCTGAAGCCAGCCTTCTTATGTACTCCACCTTCGATGGCCATGTTTCACAGCCATAGAGTAGAAGAGAGTGGACTGCTGGGCAGTACACGCGACCCTTAATAGACACTCGGATATCACGGCGGCGCCACAGGTGGCGTAGGTTGGCGAAAGCCAGTCGAGCATTTTGTATCCGTGCAGAGATTTCATCGTCCACTGAGCCACCAGGGTAGGGCTGATCCTACTTCCCAGGTGAGTGAAGTGGTCGACACACTCAATCACTACACTCTCTATTGTTAGCCATGGTCGTGCACCGTTGAAGACCAATCGTGGAGCAACAATTTGCATTTGGGTGGTGAGAAACGCATCCCAAACATTCTCAAATTGCCACTCAAAGTGTTCAGAAGACTCTGCATTTTGTCAGCGTCTTCGCCTAACAGGGCAATGTCATCTAGGTCTAACAAAAATTCTCCTACGATTAGGTCAACGTCTGTGTAATCAGGTGACGAGAGGAGAACCTCCGTAAGAATATATATGATGAAATTGAATGAGAATGGAGACAGTGGGTAGTCTTGACGGACACCACTCAACGAGTGCAACTCCCTGGATATCTTACCATAGGCTCTAACATGCCCATAAGTGTTCGAGTAGAGAGCATTCAATAAGGTGATGTACTTACTCGGTAGGCCTTTCAGTGAGAGACATTACCATAAGACTTCTCGATCGGTGGAGTCGAATATCACCTTCGGGTCGAGATGAATTCACTGGGAATGTCACAGGTAATTTCAGTTAACAGACATATAAACTTAAATACAATATACGAACAGTGATGGTTGTATTCACACGTACACAACTTCTAAACATATACTTAGACTTACTGATAATTTCTGGCGAATCACTTTATGAAGCAACTGTATCATGGTCTCCTTGAACGGACGACTTGAAGTAATAACAAATATCAACTACACATGAAGTGGCTGTCATCCCTTAGTAACGTGCTAGATGACGCCTGTGCATCGGAGGTGAATGCCCCACGCTTTAGTAGTATGCCAACATGGATTCATCTACACCCATATATATAGAGCCATTAGGCTAATGTATACTTAGACGGACTGTTTGTGTTCATTTAATCTAAGTGAATAAAGCAAAATTTTCGAAAGTCTTGTCACACTCCTACAATATACCAATAATTGCTTGTGCATTAATATCCTGCTTTGGCTTCACAATATAAGGACGAAGGATTTCCGTTGAGTCATAAAGTAGATAATCCAACGATGAAAATTTCCTCTGGAGGTTTTTGGGGATATACTGAATGATTTTAGGTTGGAGTTCATCATGAAATGACATAAGTTGGAAGAACATTAGACAGCTGTTTCGTCCTAGTATGGGACTCCTTAGCAGTGCACACATATGAAAATATCATACATTAAAACTGATTAATCCTGTCAGTAAGTACAAAAATAAATGATTATCTACGAACAATTAATACTGTCATCATAATTTTTAAGAGCTGAATTAAAAAATTAATTCTGAAGGCATCTGCAATTAATATGAAATGAACTGTTTTGTTACTGGGATCTCGAATTCTTTGAGTTTCTGGCCACTAGTAAACAGTTTGGTCTATCTGTACCATTATTTAGTTAATATGCAGCTACTTTCACGAATCTGTCCTCTATGGAAGATTATGACGTGTATAAGATATGGGTTTCATCGCAGACATTGCATCTAAAAAGAAAAGCGATAAGAGATATACTACTTAAAAGAAGTAAGTAATGCACAGTGAGTTGGGAGAAATAATAAAGATCACAGATTGAACTATTACGACCACGTCATTTTGCATGTGACTTAAACACCTATACTTAGTCGTTACAATCAACTACTTTTCAAATAGGGTTAACCTTTGTGAGAAAGAAAATTATTCTATGGTCACAAACTGCTTCAGCTTCAGTTCAGATAAGCAACAGTAGCATACTCGAAGGAATAACATACTGAAGCTGAGAACCATACTTATTTGTGAAATACAAACTAATGGTTTAAACATAACATAAGCCAAGTACTACGATGACACACTGGATCAATAAACTCGACTCACGAAACGTTAGCAAAGAAGAAATCTAAAAGGGACAATAGAGTAGAAGAAGCACTACTATTATAGACAGTTTACGAAGATGAATTGTGATACATTTGATATAACTTTGTAAATCGTTTCTTTTCATTGACAGGTCATTTCAAATATTACTATGAAAACATCTAGCCAAACCCACTTAACTGAAAAATATAATTCTATACTGGGCTGAAATTTTACCCTCGTCTGATTGACTTAGCTACTGATTTAAAATGTTTCCTTAGCTGTTACTATTTGTCCAGCAAGAGTATACTAAAAACCACGATTTGTTTTGGCGTTAGACACTTAACAGCAATCGGTAAAAAACCTCATATTTGTTTCATTCATTCAGAAGTATGTTACGTTTAGGAGACTTTAATTTCTTGGTAATTCCTGACTAGTACATATTGACTACAAGTGCCTAGTACTAAACACTTCATCTCACAATGTAATCTAGATTAGTTTACTAATCACACA
This sequence comes from Heterobilharzia americana, assembly GCA_944470555.2. Classification (NCBI taxonomy): domain Eukaryota; kingdom Metazoa; phylum Platyhelminthes; class Trematoda; order Strigeidida; family Schistosomatidae; genus Heterobilharzia; species Heterobilharzia americana. The sequence continues at coordinate 136,294,264 of OX104127.1, read as the reverse complement.
TTGCAAATGATACACAGACCTTACAGTTCTTTGGATATGATAGCTACGTTGGCTGACTTTTGGTGATATGCATTTTAATCGAGAAGGTGCTTATCTATCACTGAGTAGCTATTTCATTTCACTAGCATTATTGCTTTTATTATGCCGTTGTTGACTGGACCGAACTGAACGATCTCTATCGGTATATGGGCTCCTGTGCGGATGCCTCGATATTACCTGTGTTTTAATTATGGTAATGATGGATAGTGGCTAGCAGTGGATTGTAGGATGCACATTTCATCTTATTTGGGACTCATCAGTCCAATCGACGAAAGTACAAGCAATAATACTAAAATTTTACCCGTCACATAAAAAGTGGCTATCGTGGCTCGGTGGTCTAGCGGATAACGCTCTGGGGTTTGAAGCGGTCGGTCCCGAGTTTGAATCCTCATGGGGACAACACTCACTGAGAGGCAGGCACATACAAATGATGAGTCCCAAATAGGACGAAGTGTATGTCCTGGATTTCACTACTAGTCACCATCCATCATTACTATATTTCATTTCACTTTCAATTCTTTCTCTGAATTCTTTCAACATAATTAATAAGCCTATAACAACTCTGGAAGCGTACAGTAGTCTTTGAATTAACTGTACGGTCGTATTTGAACTATGTAGAATGTATTCTTCGCTAAAAATAGATTCGATGAAGACATTGGGACTTATGTATTTTTTAAGTGCTACATACTCATTGCTTCAGTCATTTAGACTCCTGCATAATCAAAACTAAAAAGGATAAAACTGCTACATTTTTTCACCTACTTGAGTGATTCCCTTGAATTTGACAGAATGCTAGCGCTAAATCAGAACATCTATTATCGAAGTTAGACCCTGTTCAATTAAAACAGCGTCATGGATTCCCAGTATACAAACAACTCATCAGGATAGTATATCCATGGAAGACCTCCAAAAAAATGCTAACTCTATGGTTTCTACTTTCTTGTAGATCATTTTCTGCATTACTTGAAGTGAGAACAGTTTTCGTCATTCAAAGGTTGTGTATCTACTTAAGTATATAGGCGATTCGGAGCATGTATTGTATTCATTGGTAATCGCGGCGAATTGTCTGTCAACGTTACTCTGAATCCTTTGTCAGTGATGATCTGAAGTGGAATTTAACATTCCTAATAATGTCCTATCTCTGAATTCATCAAATCTTTTGAGGATTCTTTTTGAGGTAGTACTTAAACGTAAGCCATTCATGGCTACGACGTCAAAAAAGAAATTTCATTTAACTAAGATTTAAGTCAAATACATTTTAGATACCAGAATACCCAGAGGATTTATTTCTTTTAACGTGCATCATTCTCCAATTTACAGTATCCTCTGGATGGTTCCCGGCTTTCAATAGCCTAATTGGATCACATTATTCTTTCGAAATACTCAGATCAAGATTGTATTTTGAAGCTACTTGTAGCTGATAGAAACCATGAAGTATAACAAATTCATTTTGCTTTACGAACCTCTAATTTTTTGAGCTTTTAGTAATATTATTCTGTATGATATGGACTGTTTCGTTACTGTTATCCTTAACTCATTCAGTTGCTAACCTGCTAGTATAGATTCTGGTCTATTTGTATTATTCTTCAACAACCTCAGAGTTGCTTTCACGAGTTTTTCCTCTACCACAATGGTTGACCCAAAAATTTTTGATATGGTGTAAATCTAGATATTCTTATATTAACGTTTCATAAAAAGGTATAGTCACTTGCCATAAACTGGAGCTGTGACTCAGTAGTTAGGGGAGACGACTTTCAACCATCGGTTCACGGGTCCGAACTCCACCTCGCCTACCAAACTTTGAGCAGCTAGGTAATATCACTAACCTCCAAACAACGGGTATGACTCACTGCCTACTACAAGGACGGGGACATGTTGCGTCAGTTGGTATAGACGATCAGTTATGGAAGTTTAAACAAAAAGTAAATGCTATCTTTGTCTGAGACATAGAAGCTTGTTTGTCTGACAGAATTGCTTGGGTTTCAGTGTAATCCAGCTGGTGCCATGAAGGATAATTAAGGTGGTCTTCAGTGACTTTTTTGCAGATAATAACTTATTTCAAGTTAGAATCAAATTCTGGTTCACGCACCACAGATTGACTAGCTGGTATCCTACTGCTATTTGTCGATATGCTTGTTATTTTCCGTTGTTATACTGGATCGAATTGTTCAACCTGTATTGTTATATGGGCTCCTATGTGAATGCCTTGACATTCCCTGGATATTTACGCTAATTTACTGGGTTGTGGTTAACAGAGGAATCCGGGACGCGTGTTCCGTCCTATTCGTGACTCGTCAGCTGGATGCTTCTGAGTGATGTTCCCACTGAGACTCGAACTTCGTACCAATAGCTTCAAACACCAAGGGGTTATTCACACTACTCACTGGGGTGAAGGTACGTGCAGCTATCAAGTCGTGAATAAGACGGAACGCCCATCCTGGATTCCTCTGCTAACCACAACCAAGTAAATTACCATCACTGGTATCCTGTTTCTGTCACTCAGGCTTAGGGGCCAAAACGACTACACTAAAATCAACTATCAATTGTGCAGACTTATACAGAATTGGGGCATCTGTATTTCCCTTAACTGATTGGTTACGAACTGTGAACCATCACTAGACACCGACAAAACTTGACACACGAAAATGGATACTGATCAATGGAATACTGTGCCCACACTACTGGGAAAATACAGAAGACAAGACTGGAAAGGCAAGATTTATTGCTCCAGGAAAAGGTGGGAATTAACAATAAGTAAATGTTTAAGATAGAGAAATTGTTTTTCAGACAGAGTAATAACTGAAGAATAAAAAGGCAATAACAACCATTTGAACAAGTCTAATAATTGATCAATAAAATGCAAATGACCACTTTTGATCAAGGATCAGGACAAATACCTATTCCATGATTTGCATTAACCAATCAGCTGTCTTTCTGTCTGCAATAACATTTCAGCTCTGAATATGGTAAGCTCATCTCGTAATCTGATGATCAATAAAACCAACATTCTAAATAGATTACCATAAAAGAACTGGCAGCAGGTAGTATAGCTAATAAACATTAGACAAGGCTAAACTCAAGGTTAGTTACTGGTCCCACAGTAAGCGTGGAAGAGTACTAGTTACACCTAGATGTCTAAGTCATAACAACTTTGTGGTGAATGAATATTTCAATTGCTGTATAGAATAAATGTTCATTTTACTTGTTATTTACTGCTTTTTTAAATATACAAGTCCTGCTGATTACGAACTTTTAGTTTCCCTCTCTTTGGTGGAATAGTTCAATTCCACGATTACTAACTATAATACGATCGTCTATTACAAACTTCTTGATACTCCTTAGTGTATTCCAACGGATAATCAGTACAACAGTGTATGATATCCTCAAGCGAAAAATTATACAACGCTTTTGTGAGGATAGTGAATTCTAATGGTCTCAATTTGTAACAAAGATAAAGTGTTAGCAGTATCTAGCACAACTTGTTAGCTGTCCTCGTCCAAACCAACAGGATCAAAAAGCCTGAATTCAGCAACATAATCCATGATTTAGATGATTTGTTGGTGAACAGTCTGCAAAGACATTTGGAAGACTAAGCTCATGACTTCGAAAAGCAATTTACCTGGTGTACAGCTCCAAAAACCGACCTTGACGTTTTGTCTAGCGATCAGTTGACGTCGATAAACTTAAGTACTGGAAGTGAAGAAATAATCTTAAATACGAGAGTGGTGAGAAGTATTCGGCAAAAATTACCCCAGTTGAAACTAGTAAAAGAAATATTTAGGTTGTTCAAGAATGTATGGGTAGACTGAGTGTTCTAGAACTCCATTATGAGACCGTTCCACAGTCTATTTGAGAAAACGATCAGTGAAAAAATAGGTGGTCTTAATGTGCTACCAGCCACCTACTGTAATAATTCAGACAATAATACGCACCAAAAAAAGTTCTTAAAGAGAACTTCTTTCCTGTCCAGTTTCGGATTGTTATCTCGAGTCAACAAATGATTCGAGTGTGTGTAGAGAATACACTACGACTTTCGGCCAACTCCATGTATATTTACCGATTCACCTGCTCTTGTGAACCTGGGTATACAAAGCGTGTTCTATCCAAACGCATCTCCAAACACTATCCTGCATGTCTGTCTAAAGGATAGTGTAGCCCAATCAATAGCTTAATTCTTGAGCATTTGGTTATCTCTGGTCATTGTGCTCCACGAGAGTCTTCTTTCAAAGTCATTTACCAAGTGAAATCAAACATTTCGAAGGGAGTACTTATTCGTCACCTCAACACAGCAGAGGCTTTGGCAATTTTAGCAGCACAAGTCTCATCTTTGTGTTCAAAAAAGATACATTCAATCTCCAATTTTGCCTTGGTCGTAATCTCCCCAAGACATTTTATCCATTTTTTGTTTACTGTTTTGGTGACGTGGTCGTTACAAACTTGTGACTTTATTGACCGTCTTTGGGGACTTTATATTGACCCATTAGATAGTGATTGGTATATATTTTGTTGTAGCTATAATAACGAAATTACAGCTTTGAAAATGATTCGTCGCAAAGAAATTTTTTTGCTGAAATGTCTTTTGTTAATTTGTCCGAAGCAAGTTGAAACTGTATCAAATTTCTTCTCTCCAAGGGATACATGAACACCAACATATGTCAGAGAGATAAGTATGACCCAGAAGTATTTTGCAAAGATGTATACTTGAGGGGATTATAAGCATCTAAATAGTACTCATACGACTACTTTATGAACAGAGGAAGTCTACAATCATCTCTTTTTGATATTCAAAATGCACAACATGGGTGAGGTAAGCCAATTTCACTACTTCTTTTCAACTTGGTCAGTGACAGCTCTGAGTGAGGTGTACCATACTAGTGTAAACATCTTACATGGATAAAAACCTGCCAACATTGAGTATCTGGACAGCAATACTCTACTGTGCGACAAAATATTGATTATGCAAACCTTACCTAATCAGTGAGTGATTAGTTTCTGTGAGTACGGTATACACTTCGCATAATCGAATCAAGAAGTTGCTTCATAAGATTTTCAGAAGTCTGCACCTTCAGGCACCGCTGAAAATAGTCAAATATTCCATGCGTCTAGATAACCATAGGCTGAAGAGGGTAATGAATGGAACTACAAGAAAATCTCGAAAGCTGGAGTAGTAAAGAACAATTTAGGTCACCTTTGGTGCCGTCTTGGTATTAGTCTGACTGTAAAGTGTCGTATGTACAAAGTTTCAGTGCAGACAAACCTAATCTACATGTCTTCTCTGAACTGAGGATATCCGGTGACTCTGCTTTCTACCATTATTGCCTCCAAACGACTTCCTCCATATAGTATAACATGTGAGTAAGGTCTAGATCTTAATTTGTTTCAAAATGGTGAGAATGATTACCTAACATCAGTTTTAATGACTTGTGAACGTTTTGTACATCCCTTTCCAGTGTCCTTCAGGCTGAACACTATGCGTTAAAGGCTAGTTTTCAGTCGATTACTCCGATTGAGGTGAGTGAAATTAGGTAAACATTCGTTGATCTTCATAATTCCTTGGGTGGATCTAAGAGGTTGTAAGACTCGGAGACATCAAGTGATATGATTTGGAACCCAAATAAGTACCGATCATAACGTATTTCCTAGTTTTTCGTCCTTTGACAGTGATCTGAAGATAGAATAATTTTCATTCAATACAAACAATGTGACTATTTTTCTGTTTCTGATCATTGTTATCCCTTATCTTTCATCCTTTCTATACACTCATGATGGGCACCCCATGGTACACATATCGGACTGCTCGTACTTAAGTAAACAATGGCAATACCCAATGTTAAGAGTCGTTCTTTTTGGCAAATACAGCTACTAACCAGATGCTGATAACTACAATACCACCACATTCTTTTGGTGCTAAATCACCCACCAGTATACTGAACTAAGTCTCACGACCCTTATACCTGAATTCTCTATAATATGCTTTAATGTAATAGCAAACTATGAGTATTTTTAACAGAAATCTTAGCATCCAAAATTGTCTCAGCCTTTGAAAGCAACAGAGGCTTAGGTATCTCTCATGGACATAACAGTGAGTAATCTGTGAAACTGATGACATAGTCGACATTTCAATGGTCTAGGATCCAACGTCGTATAACAGTTAGATACTTATGTTACACTACACATATACCTTTGATTTAATAAGTTAAGAAATAATTTATATTACTCGAAAATGGAAATGTACACAGCAAACACGTACACGTAGTCTAGGAGCCACACCTAGTGTGTCAGGAACTAATAATACCCACCTAGCCGCTCAACCCTCGGTAGGTGGAGCGACATTCGAACGCATGACCTGTCAACTGGGAATCGAGTGCCTAGGACAATAAGTCACAGCTCCACATTCTAAACCACTGCTTCAGTTTATGAAAACTTACCTATTCTATTGTGTACAGGGATTAACAGTGGATATAACTACACGGTGAACTTTTTGATAAAAACTACTCGACAGATGCAGTTATGAATATGTAAAATGTATCTTAGAACAAACTATCTTTAGAATGTGACACATTAATATGTCTTTATTGTTATCAAGCTTTCTTTCGGCCACTCTAAACTCACACCACAGTAAAACTTGAGCAGTGTGAGAATACAATTCTATATTAAATGTTTTTTTCATATACTATACAATGATACAATATTAAAACTGGATGACATTTAGAGTACAAACTATTTCCAATGCATATGTCAAAGTCTTTGTTATACCGAATAGATACTGTCGATTCGGTTCTAGTCTTCTCTCACTCAACATTATTAATAAGCACAAACTTCAGAAAGAAGCTACATATATTCTTCATCATCTCAAAAGACGTTATACCGAAGAAAGTACATTAACGTTCCAGGGAACAGTGCTGAGGGAAGACGTAGGTAACGTATTTTCTGCCCATCCTAAATTGTCTCCATCTAATATATATCTAACGAACTTACTAAGTATAAATGGAAGTGGATAACCCAATATCTTAGCTTTCAACAAGAAACATTAACAAAGACTACAGTTCGTACGACAAAAAATGTGATTGGTAACCTCTGTGGAATAAATCCTGTAAGGATCGAAGTGCAGCCTTACATTTATTGGTAGAAACTTACAAGGTGATTGTAAACTTCCATATTACCTTTGAACCCCGGTTATTTGAAAAGTGTAATGATTTTTATCCCAATCATATTTTTGTATACGTATGACTGATTTTATTATTGTTTCGCTACTTAAAACTAAGTTTCATTGCATAAAATGTACAGTTATAGGGGTTAGGAATTCAGTCTTTTGATACTCCTTAGGTTGGGTTATGAGATAGTCATTGACTGACTGATCAGAATGAGTCAGTTGTATCAAAGTCATGAGTAAAGTATCCAGTCCCGATCATGCAGCCAAGTGGATAGTTAACGTGGACAGTAAATCAACACCCATGAAAACTTCAGTTATAACAATAATTTAGCCAAAAGTCTACTATTAAACAGATAAGTGGAGATCCGTACTGGTTTACTGCTTCGTTATAAATCAAAATTTGTAAACAATTCCCAATTCTGTTAAAGGTTGGTGGGTTGGAGACACAGTCGCACTTGACCTGTAGTTAGAGGACGTAATATAGCAGCCACGGTATGATGGTTCAACTGTTGACCAAAGTGAGGTCACTAACATCGCTGTCTGAACAACAGTCCTTATAAGCCTACCTGACCGACTACTTCTTATAATTGGCAAACGTCGTCAATTACTGGAGCTTTCTGTTACCCATCGTTCTAAACTATTCATTAATATTCAAGGTTGTAGCACAAATCTAGAAAAAGATATTCTAGGAGCCAGGGCTCCTTAAAATCTAAACTATATATGACCTTCCAGATATACATCAGCTAACAGAAAGCCTATAAAAATCATAGGCATGTACTTGCGGCTAATGATTTATTGTTAACTGCATGAGGTCATCTCATAGTAGTAAACTGAAATCGACATAAATAACTAAAATACCTGTAAATCACTAGGGTATAAAATAAGCAAAATCCCCATTACACTTGCTTTATTTTGCAGTTGCACTACATACAGTAAAAATATAACAAAGGAAGTAATTATAGTGTACACTGTTGAAACACTATGGTGCATACTATCACTATCAGTCATCATCCTCTTCTTCAGCTTGTTCCAACCAGTCTAAAAATGGTTTAATCTTTTCTCTAAGTGACTTAGTTTTCTCTGAAATATCATCATCCATTAAAAGGGGTGAATTATTTTTCCACCACCAAATATCATCTTCTAGAACTAAATCATTATCATACAAAGTATGAATAATAGACATAGAGGAAGCAAATAGTAAGGGATCATAGCATGCTGCATCTTCAACTGCTTGAAGGTATATTCGACCAGTGTTTTGAAGTCCTGACATACACGACGATAGGACACTATTAAATTTTGACAAAAATTTACGAAGATAACCAATGAATTCTACAACACTAGTTTTACTGGAGTCATTTTGTGATTCAGGAGAAAGGTGATCACGGGTTAAATCCAACAAGGCTTTTGTAAGTAAAAAACCAAAATCTTCTATTGATACATTATAAGCATGTTTTAAAGAATTAACTTCAAGTATCATTGTTTCAGCAGGATAAGCATGTCGTTCACCACGCTCCAAAGTTCTTTTGAACTCAGTAATTATAAATTTTTCCGACTGTTCATCATCAACATCACTATCAATTTTTGATGTATCTTTCAATTGATACTCTGTGTCTCCATCACTATCAACTATCTCACTTGCTAATAGACGAGGTCGACTAGATCTGCTTGAACGAATTTCACTAGTTCGACTATGACTATATCTTTGATTCATTTTTTGTCGTCGTGTTTTAGCTGCAAGTTTAATTCGATCCCAAGCTGTTTCCCATAAACGACAATTTGTAAGTTCATTATTAGATGATAAATATAATCGATTAGATTCTGTATCCTCTTCAGAAAGATTTTCCATAGAATCACTCTAGTATGAAATATTCAACAAAAGAAACGAATAAAAAAATTCAAGATATCTAGAGTACTTATTTACGAAATAAATAATTAACATTTTGACTATCTGAGATAACCATGATTTGGTAGACATGTATTTATACTGGGTGATGATTGAAGGTGAGATGAAAAATTTGGACAGCGGCCAGATTCGAACCAGCGAACAGCGGGTTCCCGGCCCAATGCTCTACCAACCTAGCTATTGGGTCCAACTGTTGGCCAGATTTTTATTTCACTTCAACAATTAGTGGATCATTAAAGACAGACTAAGGATAGCGTACACATGACAAGAAATCCTCCTTCTATGAATCAAACTAGGGATAAATACACTGTTATGAGCTTACATTTCGATGATTACGGAAACTTGTTTCTTCCTAAACTTCCTCCGAACTTCACATTCAACAGCTTTTCTCCACAGTATTCTTTTTCTACATTAAGGTACTTAAATCCAAAACACAGTAATACTAGTATGATCGACTAAATAATCTATTAATTTTTGATAATTAATTCCTTGTGAGATAGTTGTGGTACAATCCGTGCTGGTGAATTCGCAACAGCTGCATCCTTGTTGGATCTAGTAAGAAGAGGGAATAAAATATACGCTTTTTCAATAGACTGTAAATGAACAGAAGTCGTTAAGAGCTTTTATACGATTTAATTCTTGACAAAATCAGAAGTAAAATATAGGATCAGCATGTACTTGAAAGAAAAAGGATTAAGTACTGAAACTTCATTAATATGAAGGAGGGATTTTTTTTTCAAAATATTAAATCCATTGTGAAATCCAAAGAGAACCTTACCACCATGCCAAAAAAGACACTCGACATGAATCTAAACTTCAAAGGTGATCCTGCCGCTGACATTATAAAAAGGAGGATGTCAAATGTTCTAAGAACATTCTTTGCATCAACGCTGAGACTAGTATTCTGTTCTACCTCAACGATTTCTAACAACTCAAAGGAGAAACTTTCGCATCTAACCACTTCTTTGTGCATAACCAATTCACCTGCTCTTTTGGAGCCAGGTATATAAATAGTTTGATGCGACTGTTATCCAAAAGCGTTCAAGAACATTATCCCGCGTGGTCACAAAGAGCTAACAATGGAGAGATAAAGAAGTGCTATGATTGAACACATCGTGAACACGAATCACCCTATCTGAAGAACCTCCACGTTCAAAGTCATCTATAAAGTAAAAAAAAGACCTCCCAAAGGCTGAATGTCTTCGTATTCTCTGCATTGCCGAAGCTCTTGGCATCCATGTGAAGAAACCTGAACTATGTACATAAAAGAAGACTGTTCAACACCTTTTCCTTTCATCATCTTGGTTTTCAGTCTCCTCTACCCCCCCCCTTCTCGTTTTTTCTTTTTGTTTTTCTATTTTGACACTATTCACTTCTTAAGTAATTTGCAATTCACTCTCGTTGCTAAGCTCTGCCTGATCACAATTCACTTTCCAATTAAGTCGTCATGCTATGAAACTTCTTGTCTAAACCTATTATGATTAATATTCGCTATTCATCAGCTTTTGGCTTTCTTTATTTTAATGACAGCTCATTTATTGACAGTGTTTGTGGTGCCATGCTTGACAAACTGTTTTTAACCATCAAATCCTAACACTATAAAAATGCATAAATTTGCGATTGTACAGCTTTGAAAATGAAATCGCTGAAATACTTGCTCTTCTCTCATATCCCGATGGGTATATTTCATATATTTTTCAAACTATCATAGAAGTTTCGATTTTTTTCTGTCTTCTCTTTTAATAGTGTTGTGGATTGTACCGACATGAACAAAGGCAATTGCCTGAAAATCGTCATGATGATCTTTCTGTCCTCTCTCAGTAACCTGTTCTATCGGTAAAAGGATAATGTAGTTAAATGATTTGTACTGGGTGATGATTGAAGGTGAGGTGAAAATCTGGACCACGGCCGCATTCGAACCAGAGACCCCAGGGGCTCATAATCAATAGTTGAAATTAACCAAATGCGTGGAAGGCTTTATCCAAAAGTTAGGCATACAGTGAGTATTTTAAAAAAATGACTTGATACAACTGATTATCAGTTCAAGTTACCACAACTTACACCAGTACATTACGGTGAAAGTTAGAGAGAGGAAACACAAATAAATAGAAACGTTATTGAAATTCTTACGGCAAAAACAATAGTGATGATGATACTGAGATTATTAGAAGAGTAGGGCATGGATGTATCTATCACCAATGAGATTTATTTCAAGTCATATTTTTGAAACTTTTCAACGATCGATCTCGGTTACATAGTAGAACCCAATCTTTTTCGATGATTCGGGTTAATAGTAGGAAGAACCAAACGAAACACACTCAGTAACCTTGTGTACATTCGTGTAGTAGGTGACGAGCCAGACCTATTGTGTGAGGGCTAGTGATACAACCTGACTGCCCAAACTTCGGTAGGTGGAACGGGGTTCGAACCCGTGACCCACAGCTCCATAGGTCACTGGTAGGACACTTCAAGGATCGATACCACATCCTGGTTTGGTTGCCCTCAATCATAATCTCGTTCCAGATAGTGATAAGTTAAGGAAGACAATGGGTCAGCATGCATAATTCATGTCCCAGTCGCCTAAGTTACTGAAAGTTTTCAGCCTCATCTACTGACCTTCTTCCTTTATCTCATTGACACTTAGCCTAGACTCTGCTCATATAGTGATTTCGCCACATACAAACAGTGCTACGATCACTTACAGCTTTCCTAAATCTTCCATGTTAAATGATCACATTTCACAGTAAGATAAATTGGTCTGCTATGCAGTAAACTAGATCATAATTGGGCATTTCGAGGACTAGTTTGTACGACTGGTATAAAGCAACCAGAACTTATTTATCACTGCACAATATCTGGAAAGTTGACTTAAAAGCAATCTTAACGTGTGATCACTAACATTTTTTCGGCTATCTCTCTCTCTCTCTCTCTCTCTCTCTATATATATATATATATATATATATATATATACCACGATATTATTTGTATTCCCCTGTTGTTAACTTTTTCCATTCGCTGTCACTATGCTATTTTCAAATGTGTTAAACAAATATGCTCTAGCATAGGACGATCTAAGTAAATTGAAAGGTCACACCACCAGAGTACCATTAGGATTTTTACGAAAAAAAATCCCCTTCAAGCCAAAACGAAGAAACCCCGTGATAATTTGGCCAAGATTAATACGGCAAAAATAGATAAGCTTAAATTCTACTCATTTGGCCTCACCACACCATTGTGACAATCTCACAACGAACATATGTTCCAGCCAGAAAATATAATTGATAAAGTATGGAAAGGTAACTATTGTCTTATGACAGATGTTTTCGTAGCTTCATGAACGTCTGGTGGAATCACTGTGTGAGCAATGTCAAGTTTGGACGCAGGAAGATAGGTCAGTTGATAAGTTTCAGAGCCGCGGCTCATTGGTCTGTGAACTCTATTTTCAACCAGAGGGCAACTGTTTTGAACCCAGCTTTGCCTACCATATCTAAGCAGTCAGGTAGCATAATTGGCCCTGAAACAATAGATTTAAGTTATTTACCTACTGTAAGATGGTGCACTTAGTTGCAGAGTGCATTTTCTTTCTTGTGAACCAAGTGAGATAGCTTGGATATGTGTTGCAGATATCAAGCCACCACCTACCTCTATGTGCGACGTCAGCAGGAAAGAATTGAGTTGGAAGACGATGGTGACCAGACAAAGAAGTGTTACTAGTCGATGAAGTCTTTGACTGTCGGTTTGCGTCACGTATGGAGGTTCAGAATGCCTGGTTGTTGTCCTCGAGTGAATGTAAAGAGATATAAATTAACCCAGTGTGAATATATGTACTAGACTATGAGCCACACTTGTTGTATAACGGCTTATGATACTACTCGGTTGACTTGGCCAAAGTAGATGGGCCCGAGATCCAACCAGAGGTCTGAAGATAATAGGAACCAATGGTTGGAAATCCTTGGTATTATTAGACGTTTTGCTGTAAATTTAAGATCTACGTATATATGTTTAACAGAGTTGTTACTAACTATTGAGAAAAATACTTGGCATTCTGATGACTAATCGTTGCATCGTTTAGTGATTATCACTGAAAATACTACAATGACTAACACTCATCTCGTATGCAATTATGCTACACTGACTGAGTCTACCAAGTCCCCTGGGTTTAGGATATTGTTTTAATACATTACAACATGAATTTACGAGTTCCAGTGTAGATTAATATTAGCTGGTAATCCCATCTGTGTATAGAACAAGTTTTGATATGAAAGGTTGAGGGATTGTCACTTACCTTTCCTGAGAGTTGCCTTTTTTTATAAAAGGCAGCCCAGTTTTTCTCACCACCAATTGAAGGATCCAAAACTAAGTCACCTGCGCGAGGAGCAACCAAGATGCTGTCATTCGGTAAGTTTCCAGATCCCGGACCCAAAGTCACAGGTGTTGTTGATGATGGACCTACGAAACAACGATTGGACAGTCTGAATCCAGATAATACACGGACGTTAGAACATAACCAAGCTACATCTGCCTTCACGTGGTCAGAAATATTCACATTGTCCATAGCAACGACACGACGTAAACATGCATTCTCACCTATGAAACAATTATCTCCAAAAACACAATCAATCAGACAAGCATACGCCGAAACTTGACATTTAGGTCCAATAAAACAAGCCCCAATTAGTCGGGCTTTATGGTGAACTTTTGCTGATGCAGCTACAAAAACTTGTGGGCCAACTGCTATAATTTCAGAATCTGGAGATGCTGGTTTAGTATACAAAGGCGGCAATGAGAAACAAAATCCACCTTGTCGGGACAGAAGTCGAAAGTTTAGATCTATCAAACTACAAAGATCGGGAGCAGCCTGTAGTACAACAGGCCCCTTCGGTAGAGGTTCAATGTAAATGGTATACTCCATAATTTCTTCATTTGTTAGCACCCCATTAACAAGATCATCCATAGTTTCATAGTCAAAATTATCCTAAGGAAAAAAATACAAAGATGTTAGAGCTATAGTTTATAAGATACAGTTTTTGAAAACATGTTACAAACTGCCGACATAGAAATACTTTAATTAGAAGCAATACATGTGTATATCTGACAATGGACTTTAGTTAATCAAACTGAATGTGACTAAATATACGCTTGAAATATTTACAATAAAAGATGAGCATTTTACGAATACATACAAAAGCGAAAAATCATAATGGTGATACTATATTTTAACCACAAAATAAAAGACAAAAGATGACGGTCCACATTTATCTTAATTAATAGTGCTGTGACGTTTTGATATGCAGTGTAACAGCTAGTAACACCACTCGTCAGCACCTATTTGAGTAGCTAGGGGAAACATTTACACCTGTAGCCAAACGGTTGAAGCCTTGGATTAACGATTCAATACATGACTGCAAATTCATTAATTCGTGTTCAGGCACTACTTCTATCTACCTCTATAAGTATTCGTATGAAGAACACCAAGAGCTATCATGAAACAGGTTGTGTTGGAACAAGGCTAATTGTGACCAGAACAAGTCTTTGACAGTTTGTCTGAACCATGTACAGAAGTTAAAATTCCCTAGCTGGAGTTATCGAGATGACAGAAATCAACGGTTGGAGAATCTTGGTGAAGTAACTGAAAATCGAATACATCGGCGTAGATGCATTTATTCTCTGACATTTTCAATAACCATTTATTTATTTCTCCACTCATATACCTTTGATTCATCTTAACATTTAATCTTTCTCTATTCAAGTATTCTCCACATGCTACTGTGAATTATGGACACTTGAAGTGATGGAAACATATCAGGTTTTGCGTTCATTTGTCTGTCAGTTTTCACCTGCACCCCAGAATAAGTGTATGCTGTGGGTTGATTAAACCAGTGATAAACTAACCTTCTTTGAAATAGGTTAAAGCAGTTTATACAAAGGTGACAAAACAGACATTTTTCTGACACATTGAGTGTAAAAATGAAATAATTTGACACACATAACTCTTGGACAGAAATCTGAAAACAACATGCATAAGATTACTGTTCATGGCTAAGGTTAAATATGGATTGATGTAACTCTCCTAGTGACTTGAGGTAAAAAGAGAATAATAAAACAAACCGTATACTATGTATGTATAATGAACACAGTGAGTTGTATTTATGTTCACTTACATCGATCTAAAATTCAGACCGAATAACAAATCATTTGTTCAACTTTCAACATTAATACGTAGGAGTGAAAGCAGAATGACTGTCAACTAATATCACCCCTAAGTTTCGTACATGAACAGTAAATGCCAATCTCGATCAGTGAGATAACGAACAATATTATTATTCGTCTCCAAGCCAGAGGATCCAAGAGATTTTACATAAGTTTCATGCAATCGAGTTTTTATTCCACTGAAGCTTTAAACGTACGACAGACAAAATCAACGTACAACCTCGCACACAACTACATCGGTTGAACCTGTCACACTTCACAGTAGAATACAAAGAACAGTTGGATAGAAAAAGAGTGATATCAAAGAAGATGAAGTCATGTGGGAGAATAAACTGTTTGGAGATGAAGGTTAGTGCAAACATTCAAGCTTCAGAAGATCTCTAGAAGTGAACACGTCTGCTCCAATGTGGCCGATTCTCAACCATGTCACGAAGATTCCTCAAACACTGATTCCTACCATCTCGTAGACCCCAACCAAGCACTTCATACCTCCTCACGCGGCTCAGACCAAAAGTAAAAGACTTTATGGATTGGTGCCACGTCTTAGTCTGGCCACTCTGAATCCCCTTCCAACCGAATCCAACTTCCCCTAGCATGGCATATCGAGGTAGGCGGTGGCTCAGCATATGCAACACATGTCCAAGTCATCTCAACATCATTACAATCAAGATCAATATAGGACCAAGCATTACTGCGTAACCGTCCAAGTTCCGGCACAAGTAACAGGACAATAAAATGGAAGACGAAGAAGAAAAAGTAATTGGTCAAAAGAAGTAGAAAGTAGTAAAAGAGAGGAATGAGAAAATGATGAGATTAAGTTTAGCGATTAAGATGAGGATAATGTGTGTCACCTCAGTCGACTAACGTTGACAACCCCACCATCCGTGGACTTGCTTTCCTTACCTTGCTTCGCGCCTAGCCTCAGTACTGCTCACATGTGGATTCCACCAAATGTAAGCAATGCTACGAAGACATCTGTGATCAAAGCCTGTAACTCCTTCATATTCTCTACTTTTAACGACCATGTCCCACAGTCGTATAACAAGATACAATGGACTGCAGCGCAGTGTAATCGTCCTATGATACATAGTCGGATATCTCTCCACCACCACAGATCACGCAAGTTGACAAGTACTGAATGCGCCTTCTGTATACAAGCTGAGATTTCTTCAGCAACCAGCTTGTTCGAGTTGATGAAACTCCTCAGAACAATAAAGTGGCCGATACATTCCACTACTTCACTCTCGATTCTTAAACTTGGAGTCGTTGCATACCAGTCGTCAAGCCTCACCTCACATCTGACAGATACGAGACGCATGCCAAACATACTCAGATTTCTGCTCAATGCGTCCAAAACACCCTACATTCTGTTAGCATCTTCACTTAGCAGGACAATATCGTCTGCATTCTCCAAGACCACCAGACAACCTCCAGTCACTAGGTCAAGTCAAGTCAAATGTAATCAAGGCTATATCAGTAAGTACATCAATGATGAAGTTAAATAGGAATGGTGATACTGGGCATCTCTACCGGACATCATTAGTTGTCGGCAATTCTGATGACAACTCTCCATAACACCTCACACACTGCCACGTAGGCTCGAGTGGAGATCTTTAATGAGCATTATATACTTGCTAGCTACTCCTTTCACAGTCAGACACTCCCATAACACCACACGGTCGACAGAGTTAAATACCGCCTTCAGATCAAGAAATATGGGGCGTCAGCCATCGGCAGGTTTGCCTGTGTTCCAGAACCTGTCGGATGGTAAAATATGATTGATGCACTCTAGTCCAGGTCTGAAACCTCACTGGTTTTCTCGAGCTCCACTTAGGTGTTGGGTAACTATGGTCTCTGGGATCTTGAACACAATATTAGTCAGTGGTTGTCACAGTAAAACATATGTCCCTTCTTATAAACTGGAATGAACAGTGAAGTATAACAGACTGACAGCAACACTTCTGATACTCAAACACTAAACAGTACCTCCGTCAATGTAATCAGCAATTTCCTACCTCCATCCTTGAAAATTTCAGGTGGCAAACTGTTAAGTTCTGCTGCTTTGCACAAAAAGCCCACACTTGCTATTGTACTCGCATCAATGTTTTCAAGTAACAATTTGCCAAACTGAATTTCGCTCCACTGAAACCGCATAAAACTTCCAGAAAATTGGTGAATGTACGGAAATTGCTGCAATATGAAGCCTATGAAATCAAGGTAGTGACTACGACATCCACGCTAAACAGCCAACTTTTCCGTTTCAATTACTCTTAGTGACTGGTCATCCTTCTAACTAATGATCCAAGCTATTTCCCGAAGCAAATAATCAGTGTCCGTGATATGCGGTAATGCCTTTTGAAAAAAGCCTTAAACATGTAACCGTTTAACTGTGACTGGTGCCGATGCCAATGGAGATACTAAATCCGTGATTTTTACTTACAAAATGTGAGATAAAGTTGGAAGAAGGTCAAGACGTGGTACAAGTCCAAGAAGTTTCTGACTAATTACCTGAGTCATCTGCAGACGCTTAAACTACTTACCTGGGACCTTCGATGTGACATGAATCAATGGTTAGAGACGCTTGATGACATGGCTCTATATTTGTCATAATGGCACAGAGGTATTTACTTCGTGTCACCTTCAAAATCGTCATCTGTTTGTTCTTGTTCATCATATACTTTGTCTATTCTGCCCGCTATTTTCCTGCAAGCTGCTATAAGGTGTAGTGAGTTGAGTCAATACACCAGTGTCAGGTTTTACTTTGACTTGTTTTTCTGTCTTCAGTGATCGTGCCATGCCTACACCATAGTTGAAAAAGATGCAGCAACTGTACACTATGTCAGATATCTTAAGGATAGTTAAATTTCTTGAGTGGAACGAATATGATGCCAAGTCTTTCTCCTAAACATGATACATAGAATATACTTTTGTGATTACTCGTTTTCATGGGATAATGTATACCAAAAGGAGAATACTATTAGTGGACATAAAACTATCCAATAGCGCGTATTACTTGCTTGATATAAAAATTTTGTTAACCAATGCAGTTTAAAAAACCTCAAGTGACCCTGATAAACGTTAATCACTAATCTTCCTGTCTCCTTGCTACGGCTTCATTATTTGACCAATGATAGGCCTAAGCCCCAACTGATAGGCATATCTAACTATTTTTCCAAGTTCGCAAAGCACACAATTCATAGTATGTAAGCACAAAATGAAGATGAAATAACACTCGATTCCCATGAAAGAATACAACACAACCAGTTCATACAACCTTATCAATTTATTTATACAGGAACCTCATTTCACAATAATAAGGAATGCACACAATACTAAACGAAAATGACAAATCACCGCAGTAATTCATATACAATAAAGAAAAACCCATAAGCGTAAATTAAACTCATAACTCAGCGCTTACTTCTAAAGAATATTATAAACTTGAACTTCGAGACAATAAAAAACTGAGAAAAGCATGATGCTAACTTACTTGAAATAATGGTGGTATATGGTTGCTACATATAGCCAGCTGAACATCCATCAACTGGGATGATTCGATGACTTCTCCAGATTTCATGACGTCACCAATCAGAATTGGAGAAAAGTCACCTTGAGATTCACGAGAAAGGCTGATCAAACGATTGTTATTGGTTCGAGAAAATATCACGTTAACTTTGAACTCAGATGACTGCATTGGACTTATCACCTCAGTCAAAGGAGGTAACAAAAGAGTGAGTATTAAATTAGGTTCTTGTTCGCGTTGTTCTTTGTGTTTTTGTACAAATTTCGATAATGAAACCCCGCAGATCAGATCAGCAGGAGCAAGTAGGAAATCTGATACTCCATTAAGAAATTCGTTTGACTCAAGATCACGCATTATATCACCTAAATTATGACATTTTTCAACATTTCTTACAAAAATCTTCAATCCGGGAAACCAGTTGTTTAATTTGACCTGATTTATGAATGCCTGAATTTTTCTGTAACTTTTAATAGTATATATTAGGATATTTTTGAAGCCATCCGATGCAAGAGTGGATAAATTCATGTATAATACGGGTACATTACTTAGTGGAAGTAAACACGGGGGAATATGTTCACTCAAAGGTTCAAAACGATCAGACAAAAGATCCGCAATAAGCACTGCAGACAGTTCTTTATCTATCTGCCCAAAAACAGATGTATTTTTCATCACATTATCTGCGGAAGCTTTCTGTTTCGTTCTGTTATTCTTTGATTTGTTCATTTTAATGACTAAAAGTAAATTAAATCAAAAACGTTTTTGTAAAAATAAAGTAAAATTAAAACATTTACAAACAAAATAGAGAAAAATGAATAGGTATATATACAGACAAGGGTTATGAAGTTTATATTTAATTGCAACTGCTAACAATCAATTTATTTAATTGCTTTCGGATATTTTTTATACAAAAACGTCATATACAAACCAGGCAGCCAAGTTTCCATTTTCTTTTTTCCAACCTTAATTCTTTTTATCTTGTGGTGACTAACTATTACTTTCTACTTTCTATAACTATTACTTTCTTCCGTATACATTTGGTTCTCTTGATAAGTTTTAACAAAGCAAAGAAGAGGAAATTAACATAATAAAACGACATTTTATCACATGGTTTCTCATTAGATACAAACTGCCTAAAAGGAATAAAAAGAAAAGGAGAAACTAGTGGTACCTACGAGGTTACCAAACAACTGAGAAAAATTTGGGTTTATAAGACTGAAATCAGTAGATGAGTGAAATGAAAGCAATTTCAAATGAAGGAAAATAAGATTAAAATACTGTTACCATGGGACTAAAAACTTATCCACACCTGTTTCTATATGCAGGTTGAGTGGGGATCACTTTGCCGCAATAGCTTCAATGAAGCGAATTACTTTTGGCACTTACTCCATGTTTACTATTTTAAAGGCTTAAGAAATAAGACCAGACATCCTATTTTATTAAGATATATAGTAACTGCACTAGTCAGAACCTTGCTTCTCTTAAAGCATACATTTTTGGAAATTTCTTGAGAAAACTGAGTGGAAAATCTTTGTGGAGTACTTCTGAAGTGATTTTTACCGAACGTGTACCGAAATTTATAAACACTGTACGAGGGTGATACTTGCATGATACATAATCACTCTAAAATATTTTAGTTAGCGTGTGGTGTTATGTACTGAATGATACAAATTTGGCTATACAAAAACGTTTTTAACAAATTTTTTTTATCCTTGTATCTATTTCGTTGGATATTACATTCTCTTTGGATACAAGACGAATCAAAACCTTTTTTTTTCAATAGCTGTGTTTAGTTTTTTGCAATTTCTTTTCAAACTCAATAATAAGTTTCTCAGAGTATTCGTTCTCTTCAACATCTATTTCGATAATGTTTAACTCTTTTTCGAACCTTTCTGCTGGAAGAAGGTCTAGGGTGGCCAGACGAAGACGTGGCACTAGTTCACGGAGTCTGTAACTCCTAATCTGAACCACATAAGGAGGTGTAGGGTACCTGGTTGGGGTCACTGAGACGACAGGAGTCAGTGGTTGAGGACTCTTGGCGATGGCTGAAAACCGGTCACAATGATGCAGATGTATTCACTCTTAGACATCGCCTAAAGTTCGTATGTTTTCACCAACCTTTATTTTCAAAATGTTCTCCTCCAGTGCATCTTGGTCTTTTTTAATATCACTCTTTTCCTATTCACTTGTTCTCTGTAAGCTACTGTGAAGTGTGGTAACTTGAACTGATGTAATTATCTGGGAGGCTTTACGTTGATTTTGTCTGTCTGAAAGCATTTTGGGGATATCTACTGTATTCCATGCCTGCAAACTGACAACGATGACTACCTCCTATATTTTGTCCTGGTCAACACTAATTTCAGACACACAGAGACATTATTTCACTAGGAGGTCCACAAAAATCAGGTAAGTCGAAAAAAAATCGAAATGCACTCAACAACTTAGGGCACATTCTTGCAGTAGGCAATGAGTGATACCTATTGTATGAGGGTTTATTATACTACGTGGATGCCTAAACCAATGGAACCACAGCTAGACAAAACCAGCCCAATGGTGAACATAGTTTAAATAGCTATAAGCTGTCTTTGGGATGCTTACTTGGACCATGGTAACACTTTAGTAAGATGCATGCAAACATCTTGGTGAGCGTATTTAATTAATCAGAAGTACAGCATCTGCGTGGAAAAAGCAAAATTAAGCAACTAAGTTTACTTTTGCGCAGTAAGCAGTGTAGCACATATTGTGAGGGCTAATGAGAAAATGCACTCACCAAATCAAGCATTCATAAATAGAAGAGTTAGCATTTTTATGAACATGACATCAACTTTTATCCAGATGGATTATTGTTTAGTGTACTGCAGAAACATCAGGTAAGATAGTTGGTAACTTAAATCTAAATGTTAGCAAAAGCTTGTGGAATTCCACAAACTCATCCGAAATGACTGATGCAGAAAACCTATTCCAGATGGCCAAGAACATTGTTAACAGTGAAAGTAACCTGAACTAAAATGGACTAAGTTTTCGTAATGATCATGTGCAGTAGCAAGTGCCAAAAGAGAAGAATGGGCTATCAAAATTAGGTAATACTCAGCAGTCATTCGAGTTTATGAGGAAGACTAGAACGAAGACAATGGTATGCTAGACCATCACAGAGAAAAATAAGATAGATAACACCAACGTACAACCTTACATTACAGTTCAAGTTGCAACACATCAGCACATCAACTAAAAATGCACTGAGAAGAAAGATAAAAGTCAAGGAAGAAAGCAGTCAAAAGTGGTAGAAAGTCATGAAAGAAGGACAAGGCGGAAAAAAGTAAAGCTAAAATTCATTATGTCGACTAGTATGAAGATAATATGCGGATACGCCCACGCCACTGAAACCGATTCTGACCCACATCCTCTAGTCACCAATCACGGGTTCCTGTTGTAACCCGGACCCCAACCAGGAGATTTACATCCCCTTCTACAGCTGAGACCAATAGCCAGAAGCTTCGTGAACTGATGTCATTTTTTAGTTCAGCCACCCCTAATCTTTTCCCAACCTAAACATACTTCAGCTAACATTGTGCGACAAGGAAGATAGTGACTAGGTAGGGATAACACATGACTCAATCACCTGAGTTGATGAAAGTTTACAACCTCAACAACTGACTTTTCTCTTCTGTCCGAAACTCTAGGCCTGACTTCTATGTTACTGACGTGGTGTACCACTACATACAGCCTTTTCTACTCTGATCGATAGCTGCTACCTTGACGTGGTGGTCGAGCTTGCATAATCACAATGACCCAACGAGCTATGCTGGTGAAACAATTGTTCCGTCGAGGTCCTACCATACCAGAAAGGTCTGTCGAACTGTGGTTAGACGAAAAGCAGTTACCGTTGTGGTGTAAATTGCTACACTATGATGGGGGTCTGAGGGTGAAGTCGTACTGTTGCTAGCTGGATGGGGTGTGGCAGCAGTAAGGTATTTCCCTTGAATGACCAGCAGTGCATGCTGATGCTGCCTTCTCAGTGGAAGGGGGGTTAGAAAAGATCGGGCCCAAAAATGACACACTCTACCATACTCCACGTTCTGCCGGGCCGGCGGTGTTGGTTCATTTGTCGTTTCTTTTCGACCATCCGGCCCCAAAAATACAAAAGTTTAAAACAACTATACACACAAAAGGTTGCGTATGACAGGCCTCAAGCAGATATCCGATGGGCTCTGCGGTCACATAAATCTCTTTCAGGTACCTTAGAAAGAAACAGCCTTTCACGGTGTGGGCAGCCGGGAAGTGTCAACCGCCCTCATAACTGAGTCAGCAATCACGTTTCCTCAGACTGTTATCCACCTTTCCATCATTACCTTCTAATTTTCCTTCACGTCTCTCAACTAGTGATACTACACCATCTTCAATTTCTCCTACCTCTGCAGCCTTCGACAACGATCTGGGTCCACAGAACAGCATCCTAGGTTTCCTTAAACCACGCTCCAAATTACATACTGGAGCCTTCAATGTCCACACCCTCCGTCAAATTGGTCAATAGGCTTCGCTGGCAAAAAATACTCTAGCAACTCGGCCATAGATGTGCGCTGTGTTTGAGACACGCATACAGGACCCAAGTGCGATTATTCACCTGACCTCTCCCGGCAAATCTGGTGAATCCGCAAGATTTACTGTTCGAGTTTCTGGAGATCCGATGGCTAGCTCTAGCGGTCTTGCAGGTGTATGCATAGGATTAAGCACTAGGGCAGGAAACTCACTACTAGGCTGGACCTCAGTTGATAGTCGCCACTGTGCTATCCGACTGAACGGCACAGCGAAAACTAAAAGGAATAGTGAAACTCGCCGTTGTCTTTTTGTAATCTCTGATTACGCACCCACTGACTGCAGTTCAGATGAAGTGAAAGACGAGTTCTAACGTAAAGTGTCTAGCCTCCTCTCGAAAGCCAAACGTTTGGACGTGGTAGTTGTTGCAGGTGACTTCAATGCACAGGTGGGTAGACTGAGTGAGGCAGAAAAGCACTTAGGTGGCACTTTCGGAACCCCGATTGGACGTACAGATAACGGTGATTGCTTACTACAACTGTCCTCAGATAACCGCCTATTTTTAGCTAGCACAAATTTCAGACATAAAAAAGACACTGTCTGACCTGGCGTCCACCGAGCTCAACTCAGCGATGGAAACAGATAGACCACATTGCTATTAGTCATCGCTGGAGAGGATCGGTGGAAGACTACCGCTCCTTCTGAAGTACATGATTGGATAGCGACCATGCGCTGATCCGAGCGCATATATGCCTGCGTCTCAATGGATGTAGGAAAAATTTGGCAACAAAACCACTACGAGTGCTGCTGGACAACGAAAACCTCAAAGCCGTGTTCAGTGGGAAGTTGGCTAGGCAGTTATCGGAAGAGAAGAAGCTTGGCACCGTCTCCAGTCTGCTGTAAAAGCAGCACTGAAGACTGTAGCCGACTCCAAAATAGTGGCTAAAAAGAGCCAGTGGATATCACCAGCTTCTTCCGAACTAATGAATGTACGTGATCGCATCCCTGTTGGCTCTGAGTACAATGAAGAGCAGGCGCAACTTAAAAGTAGATTGAGAAAAAGTCTACGCAACGACTGCAAACAGTGGTGGGCAGTGAAGGCTAAAGAGATGGGAAAGGCAGAGGCGATTGGTGACAGTAGACAGTTATTTAGACTTAATAAGGAAACTGGGGAGAAAAGGTCAACTGTGGTTAGTGAGGCTATAGCAGAGAAGGACGGATCTGCGATTCATCCGCAAAGGAGACGACTGGAACGATGGGCAGAACACTTTGAGGAACAGTTTAACTGACCTCCAGCCACCATTGCATTGCCCGCTATCCAGTCAGATCCTGAGTGGAACATTGAGATAGACCCCCCAACACTAGCAGAAGTCGAGAAAGCTGTAGGTAACTTGAAACGCAAAACGGCAGCAGGACTAGACGAACTAACTCCTGAGGTATACAAGAATGGTGGTAGAGTGCTCTTAGTCAGATTAACGGAAGTGTTAACTAGTATGTGGGAGTCAAATACGATCCCTTCTGACTCGTCTAAATTACTGATTATTCCAGTCTTCAAGAAAGGCGAGAAGTCCTCTTGTGATAATCATAGAGGAATCAGCCTGACGAACATAGTGTCCAAGAACCTGGGTTCTATAATACTTTGACGCCTGAGTGGAGCTCGGAAACGGCAAGCCCGACAAAACCAGGCAGGATTTAGACCCAACCGAGGGTGTATCGACCAAATATTCACGCTGAGCCACATTTCGGAACACAGGGACGCCTACCGACGCCCGACAATAGTTGTGTTTCTCGACCTGAAGGCGGCATTCGACTCCACCGATCGAGAAGTCTTATGGTAATGTCTCTCACTGAAAGGCCTACCGAGTAAGTACATCACCTTATTGAATGCTCTCTACTCGAACACTTGTGGGCATGTTAGAGCCTATGGTAAGATATCCAGAGAGTTGCACTCGTTGAGTGGTGTCCGTCAAGACTACCCACTGTCTCCATTCTCATTCAATTTCATCATATATATTCTTACGGAGGTTCTCCTCTCGTCACCTGATTACACAGACGTTGACCTAATCGTAGGAGAATTTTTGTTAGACCTAGA
This sequence comes from Heterobilharzia americana, assembly GCA_944470555.2. Taxonomy (NCBI): domain Eukaryota; kingdom Metazoa; phylum Platyhelminthes; class Trematoda; order Strigeidida; family Schistosomatidae; genus Heterobilharzia; species Heterobilharzia americana. The sequence continues at coordinate 136,268,814 of OX104127.1, read as the reverse complement.
TGACATTGCCCTGTTAGGCGAAGACGCTGACAAAATGCAGAGTCTTCTGAACACTTTGAGTGGCAATTTGAGAATGTTTGGGATGCGTTTCTCACCACCCAAATGCAAATTGTTGCTCCACGATTGGTCTTCAACGGTGCACGACCATGGCTAACAATAGAGAGTGTAGTGATTGAGTGTGTCGACCACTTCACTCACCTGGGAAGTAGGATCAGCCCTACCCTGGTGGCTCAGTGGACGATGAAATCTCTGCACGGATACAAAATGCTCGACTGGCTTTCGCCAACCTACGCCACCTGTGGCGCCGCCGTGATATCCGAGTGTCTATTAAGGGTCGCGTGTACTGCCCAGCAGTCCACTCTCTTCTACTCTATGGCTGTGAAACATGGCCATCGAAGGTGGAGTACATAAGAAGGCTGGCTTCAGGTGTTTGACCACCGTTGCCTTCGTAGTATAGGCCGCCGTACTCCGTGGTGTCACCACGTGAGTAACGCAAACGTCAGATGTAGAGTTTTAGGGAGAAGAGGTAAATCAGTTGACGAGGTTGTGAACCTTCATCGATTGAGATGGCTGGTTGGGACATGTGTTACGTATGCCTAGCCGCCGACTGCCTCGTCACACAATGTTGGCCGGAGTAGGTTCAGGCTGGTAAAAAGCCCAAGGTGGCCAGACTAAAACATGGCATCAATGTATGAAGTCTCTGACTGTTGGTCTGAGACATAAGGGGCGATGCAGACTAGGCGGTTGAGGTCCACGGGACAAGAGGAACCAGTGGTTGGAGACTCTAGGTGATCACATGGCTGAGAACCGATGTCAGTGGCGCAGATGTCTACATAACATTATCCTCATCTTAACGACGCTACACCGAATCTCATTTTCTCATTCTTCCTTTTCTTCTCCGAGTGCTTTATATTTCTTTTGACTGAATTTTCTTATCTTCATCTTCCGCTTCACTGACTTTTTACTTGGTGTACTGATATGAGCTGTGGCAACTCAGACCGTTACACAGTAATGCCTAGTCCTATGTTGATATTGATGGTGATGATGAGTCTTTTCTACTAGGGCAACGGTGGTCAAACATCTGGAATCTCATGTCTATCTTCAATGGCCGTTTCACAGCTATATAGTAGGAGAGAGCGAAGTGCAGCGCTTTCTGTGACAAGACTGATCCATGTAGTCAAAAAACAAGATGGGAACCTCCATAAATAAATCTACAACAAGAGTAAATGAGAATGAAGAGAGTAGACATGTTTTGATGCATATCAGTCAGCATACATAACTCACCTGGTAACTCATCACAGGTTCTGATGCCCACGGGTGTTCGAGTACAGCACCTCCAATAAAATAGTTTAGTTACCATGCGGCCAATTTCAGCGAAAAGTGGCACCATAAAACATCTCGGGTTTACTTTTCATAAACTCCGCTTAAACACTTAGCAATTAAAAGGCCCAGAATCTTAGACACTACTTCCATCAGGCTGATTCCCCTGAGGTTACCACAAGGGAGTTGGTTTCACCCCTTATTGTGCTCGAAACCTGCAGGAATGCGTTCACACACAACCATTGATTTCAAAGAAAGTGAAGTCCCCTGACTCTTTTTAACCTATTTCTGAGTCCGTTACAGTCGCTAAAGTTTTTTTCACAGCACACTGGATGTGGCTGCAAGATTCTTCTAGATGAGTAGAACTGTCTTCTCCCGACAGCTGTCTATTTAGTTTCCGCCGAAAACCGCCTCAGGATACTCGTCATTGAGCTGCGCTTGAAATGGTCTTAATTTTTCGACTTCCATTTCGGCGTAGACACTCCTGAAGCAACACGTAATCACTGTCCAAAGGATGAGTCCCTGGAAACTACTTAAGACAAAAACCAAAACGTTGTGTGGAACACTGGGACAGTTCAACTGACCTATGGATACGCTTCAGCTGGTGAACATCCAACACGAACCTGAATGTGTGGTAAGCCAACCTTGACCACAGGTGAGAAAGCTATTTCAAACATGAAAGGACACAAAACAGCGGGAACAAATGGGTTCTCACAAGTTTTCAAGGATGGAAAGAAGAAAGTTAGTGAGTGGAGTAACTGTGGTATTATATAGTTTATAAAAAGCAGAAGTAGTTCAGCTGAACTGTTTGTATAGCTGATCGTTTCACTTCATAAGCAAGGAGAGAAATCTTCGTGTGACAACCAGAAAGGAACAAGTTTAAATAACAAAACGTAGCGGATTTTATGGTTTTCAACCATTCAACAGATAGACAGAACTCTGGGACAGTAAATTGGAGGAAATAAGGCACATTTCATGCCTGAAACAGGGCGTACTAGTCGCGTCTTCACCCTCCGCCAGCTTTCGGAACACAGGTATACTTGGCGAAACCTGACGCCTGTCACATCGCTTGACATAAAGATGGCATTAAATCCAGCCGACTTAATTGTTGTATAATTATTTGAGTGAGAAGAGAGTGGCGAAAAAGTATACTAATCTCGCCAAGGATTTCTACTGGAACTGACGCAAACGGATGAAAGACTACCAAGGGTTGTCTGAATTAATGACAATCATTATTCTCTGCCAGTGAAGTCCACTATCACCATTCCTATTCAAATTCAGTATTTACATGCCTACGAATACAACTCTGTGTACCTCTGGCTTCTCAAGGTTATTAGACATGAAGTTTGATAGACATAAGGTCACGTTTGTGTCTTCGTAGTATTGCTGCAGTGTTGTAGAATCCCATATGAGAGTAGAAGAACAAACAAAGATGAGCCAACCCACTAAGTTGAAAACCGTTGATTGGGTTGACATAAACATCTACTATAAACCATGTCACCCATCTCTAGTCACCGTCTACCTTGACACGCAATGTTAACTGAAGTTCGGTTGCATCGAAAAACGCTAGTGATCCAACTAAAACGTAGTACCAATCTAAGAATTCTTTAGCTGATGGTAAGAGCAGTTTAAAGAAACTTAGACCTCCAGTTTAAAGTCCACGTAACAACTGAAACTGAAGGTCGGCAACTGCTAGTGGTATGATTTGAAACATCATCGCGACAAATATACTTCCACGGCTTATATCTATGTTAAGGAGCATATCAAGTCTCGTTACTTGCATTCACCTGTTTTCTTCACCTTACGGCTTTTGATAATTTTATCACAGTACTACTACTTCTAATCATATCTTGAGTTACACTTAGATGTGATGAGGTATGAAAACTTGAACTGATGCTCAGTAACGTCAAATCATATATTGACAATTACTAATTATTAGAATACTCTAGTTCATCAGTCACTAGGTAAGCTGAATTCGTGCGAATCCAGCTACTTTTCGATTATAACACTAACTGAAAACTAAAAAAGTGTAGTCTCAAGGTGCTTTATGACCAAAATTCTATGGTTCATTGTACCACCTATAGCCAAAAAAAACATATATACATGTATACACTCATTCAGACGTGAACGGTACAGTTCAGGAAACAAGTGTATCTGAAGCATAAAAATGGCAGTTTCTTTGTTCATTACTTTACACAGCAATTGCAGTTTCAGCCAAATTACCACGGATCAACTTTTTACCATAAAATACGGAGACGCAGATTTCAACATACTGCTTCAGTAACAGGTACTTCTCATAGCATTATTATCAGGCATTTAGGACCTGTCCCCTTTTCAATGAGCTCTCACAGCCAACAATCGTCAACGGGTATCAGCCTCTGCCAACCAGAACCGAGTTCACCTGCAGGTAACCCAAATGAGGATACCGACTACAAAGTGGTATCCTCAATAGAATCTATGCCCAAACCACTACTAAATGCTGAGGAAGATGCATTTCAGTTCAGTGAGCAACCAATTTTGGAGTCACTCAGGATTGTTTACTGCTCAAAGATCAGTCCAGCACAGATCCAAATCTTGCTTGAACAGTTGCGACCTTATCATCCACAACTGCCAGTTGATCGCAGAACACTTATGGGAACTCTAGGCAAGCCTATAACAAGAAGTGTTGGACCCGGGACGTACGTTCACATTGGTCTTGAAAATCAACCAAAGGCCTGTGTCATGAGATATCAAATTCCAACGTCAAGTAGTGAAATGTCATTTTACTGAAACGTAGACGGCGACCAAATTTTTATGAACTCGAAGTTGCAGTTGTGGGCGGTTATGGAGAAAATTGTCCACGCGAAAATAAGTGGTTTTTTCAGTGAGTGTATACTGCGGTCCCTATAAGCCAGAAGATGCCGTGATCGACTTCAGCTGTGCAAAAAGAGGCCTTGTCGTGAGGCGCCGGTATGTTTACTTTTGAAACCACTGACATTCCTCAGTTACTAGATGCGGATAAGCATGGTTGTACATCGGAGTATGCTGAAAGCACCCGAGTATCATCTTCACCTGAGACTATGGGTAATGTCAACTAAGGTGTAATCGGCAATTATGAGACGGAAGAAGTTTTGGGAAAGCAATTTTATATTTTTATAATAAATCTATTCATCCCATACGTCTGCATCATTTTACCACTAGTCATTTTAACGATAACACGGTTACGTAATTTGCATGGATATTGACTGCACGCACGTCCATGTTCGTTTGTTTAAAAACTGTTGAAGCCGTACTTTGGGCGTTTTCGGGACGCAGTTTGGGACTTTTGGGTTTTTCGGGGGAAACCTTGGGCGTAGTTTGACGGATTTTGGGACTTTAAGGGCTAACTTCTCGACAACTTCAGGAGCGACGATGCATTATCGGCAGTAGTCCCAAAGTTGTTAGTGCCGTTTTTTACCCAAAAATGTCAAAGTGTGCCCAAAGCATTTGCCGGCTGGGGAGTTCATATGGAATATGAGGTAAGTGATATAGTTTATCAAATATCCAAGTTTGTCACTCCAAAAGAACAATCACATGTGTCAAGCTGTCCCATCAGTCACTTCACATTTCACCTGCGAAATTCACCCACTAAATTAGCGTATAGTAAGCCACTGCATCAAACATTTTACCTAACGAAACATTAAAAACATATCAAACGTTCAATAGACGTTTAGGTAACAGCTAACTTTGCATTTAAGTATACATATATATAACGACAAACCTGATATACGCTATTCTTGTGGGGTAACCATAAGAAACTCCCAACTACACAAAAGTTACTTGCACCTATGTAACTATGGCCTTCGAGACAAATACTCCGCGCCTGTTCAGTTCAAACTTCATGTTTAAAGTTAGTGAACGATGCTTCCTTGGGTCCTACTTCTGTCTTATTAGAGTACGTTCAGGGTTTTGAATGGCCACGACTATCTTCCCGGCTCCGAGAAACCTGAAAGGATAGAGACAGTAGATTATTAATTAGTCTGGTCTGAAGTTAGTATTACTGTACCTGATCTATAGATGACGGAAAGCTTCTCGAGTACAGTTGTAATGACCCTTAAGCGTTGCAGACACTCAGACTCACAGCAGACACAGGGAGACTGAAGAAGAATAGGAATTTCGCAGTACCGTATTTGTTAGGGACACAGCTTAAACTCAGCAGCTCAACACAACACTGGATCTAGACAAAGCTTTTATACGTCCTCGTCAATGTTAAGTTTACGTATTCGCTGTTCCATCTCTACCGACTCGTTCGCTGTGTTGTATTCTGAAAAATAAAGAAAGAGAACATAATTAGTGTTATTAATAAGGTTTCGAATACATTACACAGCGCTTCGGTACCGCAAGACTCAAAATATGCATCTAACCTCCTTTTAAGTGTGTCAGAGGATGGGTCTGTAACAACTACTGAAGGGAGGAAGTTCCACAATTTACAAACTCTATCTTCAGACGAGTTAGCACCGATCTTCGTTCGTGCTCTCTCATACTCTATTCTTAACGAGTGACCCGGAAGGGATCTGTTAGGATGAATGGGATTATGGGTGATGTTGTACATCATGATCATGTCCCCACTCATCCTCCGTTATTGTACTAGGTGCAGCTCAAGATCAACTAAGCGGTCCGGGTAAGGTTTGTACCTAACCCAATCACTTTCTGTGTGACCGTTCTGGGATGGCTATATCCTTCTTCAAGTATGGGGACATCACAAGCTAGTTTCTCTCTAGATTAGGACGAATGTACAGAGCAAACACTGTGGTGAAAAAAGAAGGAGGTAAGCTCCCGAAAATTCGAGAAAGAAACCCGGAGGCTTCATAAGTCTTGTCGATCGCAAGGTGACAGTGTACAGAAGCTCCTAGCGTGTCGCTTAATGTAACTCCCAGATCTTGTTCCACGTCAGGGTGACAGATATTTATTTCACCCAAGGAGTAACAACTGGAACTGCTTTTATATTTGTCGACTATCATCATCCCACACCTCTTCGAGTTGACAGGAAGCAGGTTTTCTGTAGCCAGATTAAAGATTTTCGTTAGGTCCTCTAGGAGGACCGAAGTATCCGTTGGTTCCTGTATTTCCCTCCAACTCTTCAGGTCATCGGCATAAAATAATAAACGAGAGTTGAGGGATCCTGGTACGTCACAGTAGTGAGCCCAAAATAGGACTTTGAGGCATACCACTCGGCACTGTGGGCCAACTAGATAAAGAGGAACCAACTCTTATTGACTGCAACCTGGTGTAAAGATAATCTCCAGGCCAAATGAGTAATTTTCAGTGTACACCCATAAACTGAAGTTTTTTAAGTTTTTATTTACTTCACCAACGGCCTCAGAAAAGCCAGGTAAGCCGATGTGAATGAGCTCCTGCCCAACAGAGACAGCATAGCTACTCCAAGCTATCAACAAGTTGGTGTCAAATGACCTTCCGGGTAAAAAACCATATCGACAGTCGTTTAAGATTGAGTCCTAAGTAAGTGGTCACGAACTAAGTCACTCGTTACCCTCTCCGTGACCTTCGCAACTGAAAAGATCAGGGAGATAGGTCTATAGTTAGAAGCAAGTAGTTTCTTTCCACCTTTGTATATTGGCACGACAGCCACCCGTTTCCAATCGGAGGGTAACCCGCCTTCCGGAAAGGAGCACCTGAGGAGGTTTGCTAGTGAAGCGCTCAGAACTCCAGCACACTCTTTGACGACTGTTGGGTGTATCTCATCAATTCCCAGGAACTTATTCGGGTTCATATTCTTTAACATTTCCATAATTGCAGAGAATTCAAACTCTGTACGGTACAGCCCCACTGCAATACGGGTGTCCGACAGATGCGCGGCTGTCCCTCTAAAATGACAGAAGTTGTTTTGGAATTCGTGGGCCCGTAAGTTTGCTACCACGGAGTTGGAGCAGAAAATCACTAAATTACTGGGGCCCCCATATACCAAGTGAACTGTTACTCTTCTGTTCCATCAGCGAGCATAGCATCCCATGATCCCCCCCCCCAGGGTTCTACACAATTGTGTGTAGCAGTTTATTTCGTCACTTCTGATTCTTATCGTACGTTTGTCACAGATGTCTTTGTAACTTAGCCAGTCAACAGAGCCACTGGTGGCCCTCCATTGATTTCAAGGTGACCGTTTACGCCGTATAAGTCTGCCCGTGCCCGACCCAAGCCAGGAAGAGTGGAACTTGCTAGTTCCTCCTGGAATCAGAGTGTTGTTATATATCATCTGAAGGCTTGTCCTTCAACAGATCCCATCTGGCATCTAGATCCAGTAGGTCATCGTAACTTAGGCAAGGGGAACCTTCTAGATCTTGCCAAACCTTTCCAAAATCAGTTCTCCCATAATTCCTAACTGGTGGCTGATCAGGAGCGGGTAGCTTGGATATGGAAACATCGAAGGGAATAACTGTATGATCGCTCAGCCTGAAGGGACTGAGAACATTCAAGTTGGTTACCTCAGTTAACTGGTTTGTGAAAATATAATCTAGTCGGGATGCCTTGCCGTCAAACCTCCAGAGAGTACACTGAGAGACATGTTCAGTCAAGGAGTTTTCCAGCCATAATTCCTAAACGTCTTTTAAAGCAGTAAACGGAATTTTGACGTTAAAGAGCTGGGGAAAGTTGAAATCTACCATAATGAGAGCCTGCGGAAAGTCCAGTTCCAGAGCCCCTCTAATGGATTTTATCAACGTTTTATCTAGCTTGGTACCGACTCCAGGAGGGCGGTATAAGGCCCCAACCAAATACGTACTTCACAGCAATTAGCTCCACAGCAGAGAAAATCTTTAGTGCCAATTTCATGGAACTGAATCCCATAGGTTTTCAAGGGAGGACAGGTGTAAAGAGTACCACCACCATATGAACCCTCCGATCTATCCTTCCGGATTGCGCTGAGCTGTTTCAAACGAACCCCCAGTCTTCCATGTTCTCTGTGAACCGCGTTTCGTGGAAGACCATTATGCTACGGCTATCCTCCCCAACTGATAACCTTAACTCTGGCGTCTTGGAGCGCAGGCCACGCACATTGCTACAGGTACAGCGAATGAGAGTTTGGGGGCCGGAAGTCCCGGAGGCAGGTTGAGTTAAGAATATGGTGCCAGCCTTCAGAGGCCTGGATCTGATAAGTTTTTTAATGGGGAGGCGGAACCAGGGGCTACTAGATCCGCCAATCTGTTTGATTGAGAACTAGTGCAGGATTCTTCGATCTGGGGCAAGGTCAATAAGAATTCCAACTCAACGTCCAACAGTTCGATCGTTCTATATGGACTGACCAACGACAAGTACTTGGATAGCCTCTCGGTCTGCCTTTGTTCCCTGGGTTTGCACTCGCCTATCTTAATTTCTCTAGGGAATGCATCAGATACACCATGCCAGGATTCCAGGATAGTTCTGGCCATGTCTAGAGGGTCAAGGGTTACTTGGAGCAGCCTGGGCGTACGGACGGTCGAGTGGCTCACCGGTATTAAAAGACGGTTAATTTTTTCGGCCCCACATTGACTCGGAGTTTGCTGACCATGCATCTCCACCGATTTATGTCGTGGATATGTTCAGTAGTATCAGTCCCCGAACACTCGCGAGTCCCGTAAATGATTACTGAACAGCAGGGTTCCTGAGAGTGAACTTTTTTGCTGTTTTGAGGAAGTCCCTCCACTGTCCAGTGTCTGTCAGACCTAGTTCCAACATCAGACAAATTCTTCCTGGCCAACTGATGACCTTTCAAAGTGATGCATTCAGACTGACGAGTGCTATTGAGAGACACTCTCAAAAGCCCAGGAAGTCTTTTGAGGGAGAACTTGCTACGCGCTAGGCGTTGGAGAGATGGACTACAGGGTGAGGTTCCTAGAAGTTCACAAACATTCTTCCATTGACCAAGATCATGCTCTTCAGGATCAGTCAATACGGGAAAGCCACTTTCCTGAACATTAAAGGGTATGAGGGGTCTAATGCTAAGGCTGCAGCCTAACTTTTGGGATTTAGCCCTCCTTGTGAAGGCAGACCCAGATTTTGGGAGCGACCAGCGGGACATGAGCTGCCAGATGTGGGAGTTACCCTTGGGATTGACCGAGGCCGATGATGAAATGCTAGTGGTCTTCGCCACGCCAAACAAGCAGTGGGGCTGAGATCTGCTTCTTCAGATAGTTTTTCACTTGTGGTTCGGCTTTCCGCTAGGCTGAATAGCCGCTACTTTGCCAGGCTTGCAATCCTTCCCCAAGGTCTTGTTTTTGACTGGTTTGACCTGCCTACATTTCTTCAACCCCTTCTTTCGGCACTGATCAGGTGTGGGATTCAGATTCATCGCTGAGAGGATCTGCTCTGAATGCATGCCAACAGGGAGGCAGTCCGTGACTGCGATGATTTCCTTTCTACCTTCATTTACGCATGAAACGTTGGTATTGCTCACCACATAAGAGTAACCCATAATTTTGCAACTTTCCTTGCTACTAACCTTAGGTGTCTTTTGGGACCATGAGACTTCTTTTGGTTGAAGCTGGTTTGAGTAGAGATGTCAACTGTAAAGTGACCACAGTTCTGTCCCACTCGCTCCAGGCCTATTTAGTATTTACTTTTGGACCTACAACATCGACGAAAATACCAATCTCCACCAAAACGTCTATTGAGTAGTGTAACGACCGAAATCCAACTATTTTCTCCTGAACTCAGGAAACAACTAGGCGACATTAAACTAATGCGAACCTGACAGATTCCCGCATTCTGCCGTATAGTTCCCGTACTTCCAAGAGTGGCGCACGGTCAAACGTTGGATCAGCAATGTCAAGAACACGGCTTGTGGTAAGTCAGTGGTAGATTCGCGACAAGTCTTTGGTAGCATCAGAGCAACAATAAGTTACATCAAAATTAATAAAATACCATAGCAGTGCTGTTGGGCAGCTGTACAGCATAAACGTTCTCGAACACAAGTACGTACCACACAATCAAAACTGGTTAAACAAATACAATTGCGGTGGATCAATAAAAATGGTCCCGACAGAAAGGGATCAACAACTCTGCCTGCCATAATTACATCAATGAATAAACGTGGCTGGTCAAAAGATGAGCGGTCAAGTTGCAGCACAGCCGTAAGTTGAACCAATAAAAAATGTCAGGCGGGGGAAAAAACTTCGCTTCCTCGACAGTCCAGCATCACGTAATAATAAAGCGAAGCATTAGGGACAATTCTCGGTTAAAAGAGATACAAGTAAAGAGTGTTGAGTCAAAGAAGACGGTCAAGTGATGAAACAACATTACACCAGCCAGGGTCAAAGTACAATACCCGTAATGAGGGCAAAAATATTCAAAGAAGTGTGAATACTGTCAAATAGGGTGATCGGGAGGGATTTTCGGACCATTTTCGCGTTGCAGGCAGTGCTTCATAATAGTTAGATGGCTGGCTGGGGTCGCAGGAGCAGTGAGCCTACTGCCAGCAAAGCTCACAACCCATCACCTGAGCCGAGCAGCTCACATTTCTACGAGAAACTACTTAGTCATCCTTCGAAACTGTCACTAGACTGAATGAAGGATAGACAAGTTTTTGTTCAGGGAGTTCTGAACCGCAACAAAGTAAAGACAACCAATTAACCAAAAGTTGTCATTCTCTACCGTCCTTTTTCAAAACTCGAGAAGTTGAGACCTTGCTCAGCAGGTACATAGGATTGGACGCCCCCATAATGCCGTTTCATAAATTCTATGATTGAATCTTTAGTGTGAAGCATCATCCATGCTTAATCGTCACTAACCTCCATGATTAACTTTCTGATGACTCAGAACGTCAATGGAAATGCATCGAGTGTTGTTAGGAGTCGGCTAATGGAAATCACACGTTAAAATACTGCTTGTCCTAACTATCACCATCTTCGCTGCGCATGTGCAAACAGTCATTCAGGACTTTCTCTCTATCTGAAACTGTCCGCGCTACTTTAGACGAAATTGATAACCACTTTGTTCCTCATATTCAGCATTATTTTCCTACTAACCAGTTCATTTCCCCCCGTCAAGTCCTTCTTTTCTAGCACACCATCAGTTTGGGGATATCAGACAGCCAACATTCTCCTTCGTCAAATCAGACCTGCATAATTCTGTCGTTGTATGCCCGGTCAACATTTTCAAGGGGAAACCTGGGACAAATAGAAAAAGCGCAGAGGAGAAATATTGCGCGCCAAATCATGCAAGAATGGGGTAAAACTGGGGGCAGTGAAATATTTCGACTTAGGAGGTACACTACTTAATATTTATTAGTAGTCTAAAATTTGTGGTGGATAAACTCTTGGGTCCTGCAGCTTCAGATGGCTGCATCCATGCCCGACTCGAAGAGGCCCATACTTTATGACCTCTTTGAGGACGTCGTGTTTCACATTACATTCCCCCTAGATCAATTCCCAAATGCGAGCGTTAGTCACGACCAGGTGATAGCGCGATAGTTCAAGCGACAGGAATCCTCTGCTGTTCACCTAAATGGCAGCAAGTGGCTCGTACTTACTTTCAGGTGGCTCCCTTTCTTCTACTGGCATGGACCCCTAGCTTTATTACTCAGGCAAGCCTTATAATGATTTCCAGCGCACTGCCTTCCGTTAGCGTCGCATGTAAAGGTCTGCAACCTGGCGTTATGACTGGCCTAAATTTGCCCCTGGATGCAAGAGTGTGGGTGTCACCGAAGTATAGTTCTCCATCAGAGTAGGAAAGTGGTGGATGATATTCAAATGACCGCTTGAGTTCAGGGCTGATTGCGTCCTCTGACAAAATTGCGGTTGATGAGACGCAGATGCATATGGAAGATAGCACTGGAGCCAAGCTTTACTCGTAGAGCAGAACGGGAAAATGCAGTGAGCGGCGATGTATTTCGTACAGCTGCTGTAATATGTCTGGTGCAGGGCATATCAACTAAAGTTCACGAAAGAATCTAGCGAATTTTACGCCCACCGTTGCCGGAAATGTCAGCAAAACCTTCAACAGTTTGTGACCAAGCACCCTAGAAATACCTGATAAGGGGCGTTGGGTCCGGCCTCTACGTTTGGAAAAGGATCTAAGCATACCAACACGGCGATTCAAAGGAATCAAAATTTTTGAAGCTGTTGATCTGCAGCTGAATATTGATGCACTGTCTTCTTACAACAATCCTGCCCAGCGAATGGGCCATATTCTTGGTCGAATTTCGTACCCACTTGCCACCGGTGCTTTCCCAATTTGTGGCAGCTGCAGCAAACCGGATAGTATGACGCGATAACTTGTTGAGGTCATAACGGAGTTGTCAGTTATTTTGAGGGACGGTGCTTCCGTAGCTGCTTAAAATGTCACCCTTTAGTCTTACCAATACCTCAGATAACGTGAAGAGATCATACAGTTGTTTAGTGACTGTAACAGCACTCAGGAATCTCATCTCTCTCCTTGCCCACAACAAGCGCGGCGTCCGTCCCGTAGATGACCGAAAGCTTGATGTACAAACTATGACGTTGTAAATTCTTTTTCTTCAAGAGTACGAAGTGGTGTCTCGGTGGTTCCATGCGTACATTCTGGTAGTCTGGCGTCCAAAGAACTGCTTTCACATGCAGTTTGGTTCCGGTCCCCAAAAGCCTGCAATGGGCGTTCAAGAACAGGTACTGTTAGCTTCTCCATAGTTTTCAAGAACGAAGAGGTAACTGTAACCTTACGGAATTTTGTACACGTGCTCGGAATCTCCGATCTAGGTATCTTTCCCGGCAGCTGGCATGGTGTTTTACAAAAGCAACCTATTAAGCATGTTAGCTAACGGATGGCACAAAATATCACCACACTTCGTGAATAAGAAGCTTGACGTGGCATCCGGACCTGAACCACGTGAAGAATTCACTGATTTCGGACTTCTGTAAGCATCTTTCTCTGTGAACTCCGGACAATATTCCCTAACAGAGGTGTGTGAACAGAGCGGAATTGGATGGATGGGTTGACGTGCAAACCATTTGCCCAACGCACAGATGTCATTATATGCTTCTCTACTAAGGCGTTCACTACCAGTGAGGTCTTTAAGACGTTTCCACATGCTGGAAGAGCCTCTGCGTGGCAGCAGTTGCTGGTTATATAGTAGACTCAGACGTTCAACCTTCAGTTCAATCAAAAACTTAAATCAACGGGCACCAGCAGTACCATCTACTTTCTAAGGTCTTTCGTTTTCTGTTCTTGGTCTCCTTAGCTGGGAAGAAGGCATAGAATAGAGGCGTAGAGAAAGTTTTCCACCGGAGCAACAGATCTCCAGTTAAATCCTGAGGTAGCATGTCACACCACCAGTACTGTCGTTCAAAACGTAGCTGTCAAATATACTTCAGTCTGTACATTGCAGCATTCCTCTCAAATTAAGTACGTTACTACGCGAATAGTTTTCCTGTACGATTGTCTTATGTATGAAGGCCGTTTTCTGTACTTTGCCATACACTTTGGCCAAAACATGTATAACATCCCACTGATGAAAATTCTATTTGCTGCTGATTGATGTCTGTGCACACATCGTGAGGCGGAAACTCGTACAGTCCTGAGCAAAAAACTAATGAAAACCGAGGCCGAACACTTGAATTCGGACACTATCGCTCACACGGGTTTAAGAATTGAAAAACATCGACCGTGTACGGACTGCTCCGGAGCTTTGTGCCACTGACTTATTGCTTGGAATCTGTGACCATCATGGTACGTAGTGGCAGGAACCTTGGTTGTGAAATGAAGAGTAGTAAAGTATATTAACTCCAAACCGCACTGCTACATATTGTTCCACAGTAAACTAGCCATAGAAGAGACTCCATCGACCGAAAAGCCCAAAACAATTTCGAAGTGTTGAAGGAGATGAAGAAAGATAAATACAAACAGAAGGTGGCAACTAACCGCACTACTATGACAACTGGGGGCGGCGTGGATTAAACAGCAACGTACTTCACCCAGTCCAACATTAATTCAAACCGTGAAATACTTACCACTTAGCCATAAAGAGGAAGGGGGAAAAGGGTTTAGAACATAAAAACTAAGAGGTAAACTGGAAACATACGTAGGTAGATTGTTGTCTACCCACTGCATAGGCATCTCAGGTTTTCAGAGCTAGCATTGGAAAACGAGGGAAGAGTTCGGACTCCGGCTTAATGAGAAGGCGACACACGAAAAAGCCGATAACAGTCCTAACCGTAGGTCTCCAGTGATCTTTTCCGTAGGTGGCGTAACTGTTGATTGTTGGTTGAGTAGGAGCAATATGATTTTTCAAGTGTAAAGCAGTTTTCAACATCAGAAGAGACCTAAATAGCTTTCCATTGTTGAGGTGCCTAGCATCTTACAAGTTCGTTCTTGAAGGCTACCTTGGAAGTTGGAGAAAAGCTGGACAACATGAACGTATTCTGCTAGAAGCCAATTGGCCACTTAAGTCTAGGTGGCAAAATTCCAGGAATAGATGGAACAAACTCCTATAACGCATGGAATTAGTACGTATTTGCAAGGAAATTCACCCCAGGCATATACCTTGTTCATCGATCATACTCAGGATTCCTGTGCTGGTGAGAGCCATGGAAGCCACTTATTTAACACGGTAAAGTAGTAAGTTATGTAGTTGAAAAATTGCAAATTGTTGAGATGTAGCTGTAAAAATGGACCCATTTTCAGGCCCCGCTACCTCTTTCTACATTCTGCGCATACAGGTCGCCCAGGGTGAGCCTTATTCCCCCTGGCTGTGCTAAGAGCGATCCTTGAAACCTAGCACAGCTGATTTAGTGCACTTCCCGGTAAAATCAAGGCCGGGAAAAGCAAGAACGGAGTTCTAACACAGAATGGGAGTGGATTCAGGGTCGGGCTAAGGCTGACTCTCGTCTGCTGGTCAAACAGTCTGGAATGATGTTCACAAGCTTTTTATTGAGTCTGTAAATCAAATATATTCCGCCGGTTAGCACTCTAGAAGCTTCATAGACACGTACATCTTGATATTGGCGTACTCACAGTCAGTGGACTTGATAAAACTGGCCATCTAAGGTCTCACAACCATCTCATTCACTCAGTGCATGACCGATTGAACTTCTAACCGTTTCTTGCTGCAGCTATACAGAATCATACGGAGATGGTGAAGTCAGCTCTTTCTACGTTTGTTCATCAGTTGGAGCTGACTAAACTCACTCTTTCAGAATCAAAACAAAAGATAGGCCTCGGGATTCCAGTGAAGGTTCTTTAGTCTTTGGCTTGTTGATGGCCAGAACTGCCATTCAGGAACCTATGCAACGTTTGGTCGAAGCCTTATACAGTGCATAAGGTGAGCTCTGGATTAATGCTTATATGAGAAGCTTGTTTTGGGCATTTTTTCATTCTTCTGGTCTTCAGTACTGCCAATTTATGTACGCCTTATTGAGGGGAGCTAAAGGTAAACTGTTTTAATCAAGGAGTCTCTCAGTGAACTGACTTAGAGTGTTACGTTTGGGCTTCGATACTCGGCAATATTCTTGCCCATCAGGCAAACAGACTTTTCAACCGAAATTTTGATGCTCACTTGCACACTATATCTGCGCTACGTTGTCCCCATCAACATCTCAATTTTGGCGTCGTTTGTCGCCGAAGAACCATGCTCAGGTACTACTGACTCTGAATAGGTCCCGCTTAATCTAAATACTATGAGGCCTGGTAACTTGATTCCTCTGGATCTCAGATGGAAAATGTTGAATCATGTGCTCTTTCAAACACCCGTTCCTTCCGTGTAGAAACGAGGTCAACTTGCTGAATGCCCAAAGTAACTTTCCTAAAACGCCTTGATAGGTGTTATATGCACTGGTACCATATTAACATTAAAACTAACTCTTTTTATGTACGTTAGTCAGCGATCAACAATTAATTGCACCCTTTGGAATCCTGTAGTCTTTATCTTTTGTTTTGCCTGTCGTTGTCATGTGTCTGGTTGGCGCATGTTGTTTAGGAAAAGGCCTAAAACACCCCGTTCAAACAGAAGCGATATCTTCTCGCGTTTTCTAATTCACGTTAGGAAGCATTTTGAACTGATGCCTTTGCGCACACATACAGCACCACGGAACCTTCCTTGCTTGACTTTAGCACTCACGAGACTTGAAGTAGTAAGTGTTTGCTGGCGAACCAACTGAGGGCTACCAAAAATGTGAATGGTTGAACACTTCACAGCGGTATCATTGACAGATGTTCACTAAACGTCAGACTAAAAAGATGATGCTGCTAGAAATAGTTGTGTGCAACATTAGTGGTGAACCATAGATGTTTTTAATTTCTCATAAAAGGAAGCGAAATCACGGGATAAGAATACAAGACCTCTATGGTTTGTTGATCTGCAACGCTAGCCACAGAAGTCTGACATAACTCCTGTCATTAGAAGAGGACACTCTCATATCGGAACCGAAATCAAATCCTTGTAGGGTAAAATGACATACAGTTTGAACACTCTGAAATAAGGGGTCTTTTAAGGAGCCTAAATCTTAATTAATCTGTAGAACTAGAATGCACTTAACGAAAGTGCTTAGAGAGTGCACTAATGTTCCGTGGTCTTACAAATAAACCAGTTTTTTCATTTGTTCTTAATTAAGAAATCACTCCGTGACCAAAAGAAAGCGGCAGTCGCTTGGAAACTGTAGAGAAATATAAATTTCTCGTCTCCTGTTTGGGGTTATCAACTCGGTCTGTTCAGTTGCAGCCATGAAAAGAGTACTCAGAAACTCATTTTATGATTGTCTTCATAGGTAAAGAGTGGGATAATAGTAACTGACAAACATACATCTAATCCTCTCCTGCGCGATGAGTTGAATCGGCCTGTCTCGCTCATACATAAAAGAAATCTTATGGTTACTCTTGGTGGCCCACATGAAGTCTCCGCTCATTGTGGCTTCACAGAGAACAAGATATTCGGAACCCGGGAGTTTCCCCATTGAGCTGAAGGGGACTTCCACTTGAAGAACTAGCTCTCCATTTAGTTACCCGTTGGATGCGTATCTTTCTAAAGTGCATACAAAGAGAAGCTACCAGCAAAGTGATAGGACTGGTCTGTAAAACAATTTAAGTATACAGACGCCCTCAAGCCGCCAAATGTACAATGCGGATGGGTAAGGAGGACGTAATCATGCTTTGTTATACCACGCACCACCTCTTGCATTAAAACGTATATTAAGCCTTGAAACATGATTCCCATATACCGGTCATGTATGAAAAGGAGCCGCTGAGAGAGCACGAACGAAAATCCGTGTTGGTGTTACCGCCGCAAGTACTTGAAGACGGTGAGCCCCACTTCCAGAAAAAACTGTCACAACCTCTTCACTCGACGCTTTCAAAACACCAGCACGCTCCCTAGTTGCTCTGCAGAATAACTATGGTTTTTTCTAGAGGCCTTCTCTCACAGACCAAAAATAAATACTTGATAAGAGCTGAAATATATACTTTCACGTCTGTGAAGCCCGAGATAATGAATATAACTACTCCAAATGACAAAGCATCCTCATGGCAACAATTTCAAAAACATGTAATAATTGTCCACCATTATTCAGCACCACCAAATGCAGTAGAGTTACCTTGAATAAAGGTAATTCCTGCCATGGTCCTCGAAAAACTCTGGAAGCTCCACACGGGGAAATCGCCAGGGTAGGGACCTTTCTCTTCTCCAAATTTGATAGCGTAGTAATCTGTATTTCCATATCTGCTCGTGCCTCTCCTTTCTTTCCCCATTTGCAGAAACAGCTGCAAGTCGACATTTGATGTTCAAATTCAGTCTGAACGTGATTACTTTATGGGAATAACACCTGCTCATTGACGCCAATAATTATTTGACTGCTCCCACTCTTTCGCAAATTCTGGACCATCTTCAAGATTAACTCGCCTACTTGTCATGAATTTTCTTGCAACGAACCGTCCGACCATTCCCAACAGTATTGGTAGCTAAGGCATTCTGAACAGATGATTAAACCAGAGACCAATTAAAATGTTGGCTCAGGACGTCACTTACCTGCGATGGCTCCACACTAGACATTTTCTAGTACTCTGTACCAAGAGGCCTTTTCATATGGAACTTACTACGCATCAAATATACTTCTCGAATGATGCCGCCTATGCTAATACAAAAGATGCTCGAAGTCTATGGACAATTGACTGTTTCAACACCTATTTTCACCCAATAAAACAAGTATTCCCAGCAGAATTAATCTATATCACCTTTAAAAGTAACATGGTGACCTGGATATGCATTGATATAGCCATACACGTTGGTTGTATAACTGTGGATACTTTACTGATACTCCAGATTGTATAACGGGGTCCTTTGTGGTTAGCAAACTAAAAACTGAAGATCATTCTAAGTAACAAACTATTATATTACTAATCAGCAAACTTTGCGAATGGACTAACAACGTCGGTTGGTTACAACGCAAACTGCGTGCTTTTGATATTGATAATGGAACCTATCTATGTGATTGGAGATGGCAATCCACATCCGTCTCATGAATTTCAGCAAATTTCAATAGGATTATGCACACTAATGACTTGATATGTAAATTATTTGATACTAGATACTTTCAAAAGCTATGAATTTGATGGTGCTTGTAAACTAGTATCCCTCATGTTAAGCCTGTTAAATGAAGGCGACATTTACTATTATCTAAACTTTAATGCCCTATGTACGCTGTAAAGTAATATTTCCTCGTTCATTTCATAACTAGCAGGACCTTCGGCAGTTTTTTTAAATTGAGTTTAATGACATTGCATCAGTACCACTCAGGGCTCAAGTCTTGTAGACATTTTGAGATGTATCGACGTGATGAAGCCTGTAAACTAGCTTCTCTCATGTTAAAATCCTTTTTTTTAACCCGAGAATAAAACATTTATTTATTTATTCTGGTGGCAGGTGATAAGTGGACGGCATGCTGGGACCTCCAAATTCCTGTCCATGCTATTTTCCTGGATTTTACCAAGGCCTTCCATACAGTTCCACACACCGTTCTTATTCACAAAATAGAAAGGTTGGGCATCAAGGGACAAGTGCTTTCATGGTTGCAGGACTATCTACACGGTGAACAGTTCTGCGCAAAAGCCAACAGAGCTTGCTTGACTTGAAGGACATCATCATCTGGTGTATCACAAGGGGCGATTCTGGGCCCACTGCTTTTCCTTCTTTTTGTAAACGACCTTCCACCGAATCTCAGCTCCCATTTTTACTCCACGCTGACGATGTTAAGCTATGGGAAGCTGTGAAGTCAGAAACAGAATCAAGTGGACTGCAAAGTGATCTCAGACTACTTGCAGAGTGGGTGGACTTTGGTGGACTTGCATTTAACCTAGATAAATGCCGAACCATGTTTCTCCACACCCCAGACTCTCAGAAGGTACCCTATTCTCTCTGTGGAGCACAACTCTCCCACACCACTACAGGGAAAGACCTAGGACTAATACTAACTGACAAACTTGACACTAGCCCCATTTATCCAGGCAATGCCTCCAGAGCCTATGCAGAACTGCACTTCATGCGCAGACAATTAGGTGCCCTGACCCCGGAACTCTTTTTGAAGCTGCATAAGACCTATATACGACCCCACCTTGAGGTACATAACGTCATTGCACCACCACATCTGAAAAGAGACGTGGACCTCCTGGAGAAAGTCCAAAGGCGAGCTACAAAGGGTGTCGTGGGAATGAGGCGAAAACCATATCAGGACAGGCTGAAGGATCTACAGCTCTACCCTCTAAACTACCGTAGATTACGTGGTGACTTGAAAACGGCTTACAAAATACTCAGGGACCCAAGTCATCCGAACAGTGGAATCCTATCGAACGGCCACCATGGCGATCCCCGCGGTAACCCAAAGAGAATCGCCCACCAAAGAGCAAAAACCCGTGTGCGATCACACTTCTCTCTGCGAGTTTGCGGCCACTGGAACGCATTGCCTGCCGAGATTGCTACTGCTCCATCTGCTGACAGCTTCAAGAAGAGGTTGGACAGTTACGCAGCGACGCGCGGTTTGCGGTCATCCAACTGGGATGTGGACTAGGTTGACATGACTTACTAACTCGGTACGACCAACCGTTACTGAACACTTCGTAAAACCACTACCACTGAGGACTTGGCTCAACTTTATACCTTCCTGTAGACGTCCTCTCTAGTTACCGTCTCCTACTAAAAGGATTACTCTATTCCCATTCGTCCCATCATGTTATTGATTATTCTTCCGTCTGACTTTACGCTCTCAAACTTTGACGAAAGCTCTCCATATCACCCAACGAACCTACCAGCGTCTCTTCTTCCGTGCCGTTTCCTCTTTCCTAATCTTTTTTATTTATTATTTTTCTTCCTCTCTTCCCTTTCTTTTTCTATTTTGTCTCTCTCTGCACTTTCTCTCCCTTGATTTCTCTGCACATATTTTCCATCTCCTTTTTACAACCAGTCCGACCAATTGTCTGCTGACACGACATTTGAGGAACCTATCTGCACCACAGTCCTCGGAAGGGAAGGCAAACAAACAAACAACACTGCCTACAAATCTAACCAACACCCAACCGCCCGTCAGGCTAACCAGAGCTACAGCAGCCGAGTAGGTAGACCTACTGCATCCGAGTCCACCAAAGATCTGGAACTGTTCCGCAAGACCTAGAAGCGAGCGCGAAGAAATCAATTGGTTTACACTAGCTCGTTAAAAGATATTGGATTATTACAACCTTAGGTTCAAGTTTGCATATGAGGTTTCGCAGCCATTTGGAGGGTGTTAAGAAATTTCTCGGTACGTTTGCTGCAATTGTGGAGTCATGTTTAAAAGTTGTAAACAGCTGTTCTAATAACGTCTAGTAAGACAATCATATCATTTTTACGAATTTTAACGCATTTATTTTGATTATTGTGGATCTAAGATGAATATTCTAACAGTTTGACTGAAAATATCTGGATGTTTAGCGCCCACTCATTAATTTACTGAAGCTAACATTTGGTTGCAATATTTAGTCCAAGCTTAAATCAGCACTAGTCTTACGAAGGATTAGTTTTCTTATGTTAGAACTCTGGTAACCCTAGGTCTGCATTGTCTTCACATACACGAGAATGTATCTCATCGAGTTGGTTACGCATAATTCCTTCACTATCCGCCTTACTTTCAGAATACCTTCCTAAAAATAATTGCATATAAATGTGTTTTTTATCCTGAAAAGAAATTTACAAGACGCATTTTGCCATGAAACCATCTTCGATCATCCATTTCTTCATTCACATCGTGAAGTTTCTGTAGAGAAATAAGAATGAAGTTTAAACAAAGTTTTTGCAAACTTCAATAGTTGTGGGAGTGAATGAAGCCACGTAAAGCAACATTCTTAGTTCTTCCACCCAAACTGATCAAAAAAGAAATCTCCTGTAATGAAAGTTTACAAGGATGTGGTACGTGTCAGTCACATATACACCAAAAGTAAATAACATGCAACACTAAACTTGCAGACACCTGTTTGCCACACCTTACTACACCATTCCGATGTTATGCCAATGCATCTCAGTAGACGTATGATTCCCTTCACCTCTCGAAGTTATTGAGGAACCCGGAGACTTGGAAGTAATTGGGGCGGAGGGGAGTATAGTGCTAGAGGTGAATCTTACATCTTATTTTATTGGTGTACTTCATTATCCCAGCTTATCGTAAAGTGCCCAACATAGTTGACTGTAATCCATGGTCTGGTTTCATCACAGATGCCATAACTTCCAAGGATGATTGCCTTTTCCTGCATTTTAGCTATCATCTTCGCTGTCTACAGTTGTTGAGTGAAATAATTGTACCTTGCGAATATTTTACGAAAGAATCCATCCTTCGGAGGCGTTTTCATAATATCTAAATAATTCTGTGTAACAAGTGGGAAATCTAAATGTAAGTCGTCCACAGAGATGACACTGAATACCGTCCTGTTTTACCCTCAAATGTCAAACCGGTCAAACGTTCTGTTAATGTCGTATTTTCTTTCGTAACACGTTCCATATTAAGTGTGATATGAGAATTATGCAGAACCTTCTGTTAATGAATGATTGTCTGAGCACATTCGTAGTAGGCGATCTCCGTTATCTGTTCGTTCAGCTAGGATTCCGAAAGTGTCATCCAACTGCTTCTTTTCCTGACTTAGTCTACCTACTTGCGCGTTGAAATCGCGTGCAATAACGACCACGTTTGAGCGTTCAGCTTTCAATAAGAGGCTAGACGGTTTTCGGCAGAACTCATCCGTCACTCTCTCTGGGCTGCAGTCAATGGGTGGGTGAGGAGAGATTACAAAGGGACAACGACGAGTTTTAGTATTCTTTTTAGTCCTCACCATGCCGTTCATTCTGACAGTGCACAGGCGACTGTCAACTGGGATCCAGTCAAGCAGTTCACTTTCTACCTCACTGCTCAGTTCTATGCCTACACTTGTAAAATCGTGAGAACTGATCATAGGATCTCCAGGAACTGAGAGAGTAAATTTTGCAGGTTCACCATATTCACTGGGTGAGGTTAAGCGAATAAGCGCAATAGGGTTCCACACTGGTGTTTCACAAACAGCACACATCCATGATCCAATAATCCAGAGTTTTGGCCAGGGAAACTTATCTGATTTGAACGAGCCTACAATATGTATTTTGAAGCGTGGTTTCAGGAGACCAAGGATGCTGTTCTATAAACTCAGGTCGTTCCCGAAAGTCCCAGAACTGGAAGAAATTAAAGATGTTATGAGTTTGTTGACTGAGAGGCGTGAAGAAAGATTAGAAGATAAGCATTTGGGATGTGGAGAATGATATGAGGGAACTTAAGTGCTGACAGAGTTGTGAGGGCGGTTAACACTTCGCTGTTGCCATCACCATGAAATGTTAGTTCTACTTGAGATACTCTAAAAGGAAGGGTAATTGCATGACCATAGAGTTCAAGGGCATTTACTTGAGGCCGGTTACACATGGCCTTTTTGCAAGTTCATTATTTTTGGTTTGTTTCTTTCGGATGCGATTATGAACCCATATCGTCGGCAGTTATGCCACGGGGTGGAAGAGTGTGCTATTGTCAGGAGCTAACGTTATCAACCACCCCATCCCATGGAGAAGGCAGCATTAGCATGACATTAGCATGGCCATCCGAGGGAAATAACTTACTGGTGTCGCACTCTTCTCCAGCCGGCAGTACGACTTCACACTCAGACCCCTCTCATGTTGGCAATCTACGCTAATGTTATCTGCTTTTTGTCTCATCACTATCCAACAGACGTTTCTGGTTTGGCAGGATCTCGAGGGAACAAGCTTT
This sequence comes from Heterobilharzia americana, assembly GCA_944470555.2. Classification (NCBI taxonomy): domain Eukaryota; kingdom Metazoa; phylum Platyhelminthes; class Trematoda; order Strigeidida; family Schistosomatidae; genus Heterobilharzia; species Heterobilharzia americana. The sequence continues at coordinate 136,245,283 of OX104127.1, read as the reverse complement.
CCGCCAGCATATCTCGTTGGATCATTGCGATATGCAAGCTTGACCACCACGTCAAGGTAACAGCTATCGGTTTAATCAGAGATTTCCTGATTAGAGTGATGGAGGTACTCGTCGGTATATGAGAATCGTAGGTAAGCGCATCAGTCTGGTCTTCCTTCCTATTTATTCTAATCTATTGGAAGGGAGATTTGTTTTATGATAACCACAGGGGATCCGTTTGACCAACATCGTGTCCAATATCCTTGGGTCTATATTTATCCGATGCCTAACTTTTGGAGCTCAAGAATAAAATACACAAACAAACATAACCTATTCTCCTCAGCTCCACCACCTCATTTTTCTTCACCTGATACTAACATTAACCCTCTTACACCTTTCCAGACCTCTCATTCTGCGACAATTGCGAGCCATCAGGGCTATGGAAACCTTATTCCCAGTCCTCTAAGACCACAACATCGATATCATGTAGGCGCTTTCAACGTCTGAACTCTATGCCAAATAGGACAATAAGCATCGCTCACTAGAACTTTGGAGTCTAGCCATAGATGTATGCTGTCTATGAGATACGTATACAGGAACCTAGTGTGGTGGAGACTAGGTGATATGGCTCTCAATCGATTTCAGGGGGGGGGGATGTACGCACACGTTATCCTCATCCTAACCACTATACTCAATCCCATCATTTTCTTATTACTCTCCTTTACTACTTTCTGCTTCTACTCCTTTGACCGATTTTTCTTCCCTTCACCTTTCATTTCATTTCATTCATTACTTGACGTGCTGATATGGGATATGGCAACTTGTACCGTTACTCAGTAGTGCCTGGTCCTATGTTGGTCTTCATGATGATGATGTAGTTATTAAATTGACTTCACCTGGTCATTTTATTGAATCTTCAAGATTCATCTTATGAGTATCTGGAAACCCAGTGGCTAGCTCTCATGGACTCGTTGGTGTAGGCATAACACTGAGATGTACCGCAGTGTGCTCCTTGACTGAATATCATTAAATAACGGCCTATCTGCTGTTCGATTGAGTGGATCTGTAAGGACTAGAAAGAATTGTGAGACCAACCGATGCCTATTCGTAATCCCCACCTACTCACAATGAATGCAGTTTGGATGACAAACAGGATGAGTTATGTGAAGAACTTTCAACTTTGCTACAGAAAGCAAAACATTCAAGTGCAGGTGACTTTAACGCTCAAGTAGGAAAGCTGAGCCAATTGGAAAGGCATCTGGGAGGTACTTACGGACCCTCATGTCAACGAATCGATATCGGTGATCGTCTGTTGTAACTTTGTTCTAATAATCCCTCGTTTCTAACCAAAACTAACTTTAAGCATAAGGAGAGGTAGTCTCTCATGGCGTCCTCCAACACCAAACCAACAATGGACACAGATAGATGACATAGTTACAAACCATCGTTGGAGAGGATCACTGGAGCATTGCCGCTCTTTCTAGAGTACGTGTTTGGACTCCGATCACGCGGTGGTATGGGTTCGTGTGTCTGTGCCTTATTAAGTCGTAGGAAACAGGCTATATTAGAGCCTGTCTATGCTCGATTGGAAGACGAGAATCTCAAATACGTATTTAGGGAATTTAGCTGAGCATTTACCCAAACACAACAGCAATACCCATCCTGAGGAAACCCGACGTGATATTAAGTCCATTGTAGAGACAATTGGTAACCTACACCCGAAGCTTAGCAACCATCATTGGATTTCCGCAACGTCATCTGAATTGACTGATGCCAGAAGACTGATTCCAACCGGCTCCGACCGCGATGAAGAGCAAAATAGTAATCATTATAATTGCTTTATTTCGAAGCATAATTATGTTTTCAGTTCGGAATTCTCAGCATAATATATTACATTGCTTTACCTGTTGTACAACATTTTTCATATAATACATTAACAGTGGTGCTGTTTAGCAATACGTGGTAAAAAATAACAATTGTTGAAATGTTTAATGACTTCGTGGTCACTAACTGTTTGCTGTTACGAACTTGATTGATAAGACTACTTCTTACATGATTTCACATAATAAGCAAGATAAATAAGGTATGGTTGAATTCTTGTATGTGATTGTCCGTACATAGAGTTTAATATATTTGCTTCTTGTCTTCCCAGAGGACACATGGAGAGAGGTACAGATGCAAAAGATGCTTATCATCAGGTAAAATATTTTTAGCCGGTTGTCTGCAAGAGTTCGAATGCCTATCCACAACCACATCAGAACGGTTATTGGTGTACCACTCGCTCTGCTAACAGCCCTCAAAATCCTACGCAGTACAGCGTAGTCTTTTTTCCGGAGTCCAGGAAAGAATAAGGGGGAACAATAAGTAAGTATACGCAAAACACAGGAATTAATGAAACGTAGGAATAGAGGCTGAGTTATTTCAGACAATATGTTTCTTCATGTAAAAGGTCAAGCGAAGGACTTTCCTGGAAATCAGTAAGATGTGAGGGGACAAAGAAAGATCAGAAGAAAAGTATAAGCCAAGTTGGATCACACTTGATATTCTCTACATTAGAGTCATCTATAAGACAAGTCTTGAAACTGAAGCAGTACACATAAGTCTTGTTCGCATCTTAAACTAAAATTAACCATCTGACATTTAAAGGGATTGAGTGTAAGGCCACTTAAGGAAGACAAATGACCGATTCCAGTTAAGAAGCTGAAGAGAAGATCGGTATGGGTACTGTTAGGTTACTTGCGTACTTAACAAAGTTAGCTTTAGTTGAGGTTGGTAAGTCATGCAGAAAGAGAAAAGAAAAGGAGCAAAAACAGCACCTTGAGGCACACCGGCTTCAATAAGTAGTCAAGTGGAGCGCTTTCCACTGTGTAGAGTGTATTGCTTTCAGAAAAATAAAAATCAAGTCAGTTTGCGATTCAAGACTCAATATCAGTTCTGGCAAGCTTGTTTAATAAAACGGGTGTATGGACAGAGTCAAAGGCAGAATTGCAATCTATGGATGCAGATTTAACATACTTAGCACCTTTTTCTAGACTGTCGATGATATTATGATGTGAAACAACTGCAGCATCTAAGGTACTCCTTCTAGGTTTGTAGGCAACTTGATTTGGATCTCTGAAAGCCTCCAAAAGAGGTTCAAGCACATGAACCATCAGTTTTCCATTGTTTTTAGGAATGGTGGGGTTATTGCGATCGATCGGAATTTTCTCCAGAAGATATGGATTTAGGTACCAGAACTATTTTAATTTCTTTCCAGGTGGTTGGTACGTCATTTCTGGCAGGGGACTCATTAAAAATGTTTGTGAGTGGATGATATAGAATATCAGCACATTTGCTAAATGTAGTACTTGGCATACTATCTGATCCGAGGCTTTGCAAAGGTTTTAGTGATTTTAGGTATTTAAACACATCTGTTTCATTGAATTTAGAAAATCTGCTTTCTGTTATGTGTGAAAAACTACGTTAGGTAACATAAACAGGCTTACATATAAATGACTGATTTAGTGCACGGACATTTTCATAGGCTTCATTTTGCAGTTTTCTCTTGCCAATAAGATCCCTAAAGAGTCTCTATATGCTTAAAGGGTTTTTGCATGACACAATCTTTTGTTTATACATTAAAGCGTTTTATTTCAGACTTAGGCAGTTAATTCTTTCAATACCAGTATTATCTTTCGATAGCAACCCAAACAAATTGACCAAGGGTCTTTGCATCGATGGTGAGCATTTGTAGGTGACGAAGTGAGAAAGATGGAAAAGGCTTTAGCGTTGGGTAAAACCTGGCAGTTATTTTGGCTCATTAAGGATACTGGCAAGAAGAATACGATGGCTAGTAAAGCTATCACCGAATGTATGGTACCCTGATAACCTAGGACAGGCGGCTAGAACGTTGGGCAGAATACTTTGAAGCACAGACCAACTGGCTCCCAGCAACGCTTCAGTTGACTAACATCCACCCGGAACTTAAATGAGACGTAGATATCAGCTCTCTATTTCTCTTTGAAGTTGAGTAGGCTGGAACAATGCAAAACACCAAGACCTGATAGCTTGCCATCCGAGGTTTTCAAGGATGAAGGTAGAAAATTGGTGATTAGAGTGATGGAGGTAAATGTGAAAATCAGAGGTATTACTGTCAGTCTGATGTACTTCACTGTTCACTCCAGTTTATAAAAAGGGACAGAAGTCTTCCTATGACAACCACAGGGGAATTCGTCTGACGAATATTGTGCTCAAGATCCCAGAGACCATAGTTACCCAACACCTAAGTGGAGCTCGAGAAAACCAGTAAGGTTTCAGACCTGGACTAGAGTGCATCGATCATATTTTACCATCCGACAGGTTCTGGAACACAGGCAAACCTGCCGATGGCTGACACCCCATATTTCTTGATCTGAAGGCGGTATTTGACTCTGTCGACCGTGTGGTGTTATGGGAGTGTCTGACTGTGAAAGGAGTAGCTAGCAAGTATATAATGCTCATTAAAGATCTCCACTCGAGCCTACGTGGCAGTGTGAGGTGTTATGGAGAGTTGTCATCAGAATTGCCGACAACTAATGATGTCCGGTAGAGATGCCCAGTATCACCATTCCTATTTAACTTCATCATTGATGTACTTACTGATATAGCCTTGATTACATTTGACTTGACTTGACCTAGTGACTGGAGGTTGTCTGGTGGTCTTGGAGAATGCAGACGATATTGTCCTGCTAAGTGAAGATGCTAACAGAATGTAGGGTGTTTTGGACGCATTGAGCAGAAATCTGAGTATGTTTGGCATGCGTCTCGTATCTGTCAGATGTGAGGTGAGGCTTGACGACTGGTATGCAACGACTCCAAGTTTAAGAATCGAGAGTGAAGTAGTGGAATGTATCGGCCACTTTATTGTTCTGAGGAGTTTCATCAACTCGAACAAGCTGGTTGCTGAAGAAATCTCAGCTTGTTACAGAAGGCGCATTCAGTACTTGTCAACTTGCGTGATCTGTGGTGGTGGAGAGATATCCGACTATGTATCATAGGACGATTACACTGCGCTGCAGTCCATTGTATCTTGTTATACGACTGTGGGACATGGTCGTTAAAATTAGAGGACATGAATAGACTACAGGTTTTCGACGTCACTTGTTTTCCTAGCATTGCTTGTATACGATGGGATCATTATGTCACCAATGCCGAGGTCGGGCGAAAAGTACTAGGAAAGGAAGGGAGGGTTATTGATGAAGCTGTGAGCCTTTAACAACTGAGATGGCTTGTACATATGATGCTCATGCTGAGCCGCCATCTACCCCGACGTGCAATGGTGGGAGAACATTGATTAAGTTAGAAGAAGGCTCACGGTAGCCAGACAGAGAGGTAGCAGCAATCCATGAAATCTCTAACTCTATTCTGAGCTTTGTATGCATGTGTAGACTACCTGGCCGGTGTCTCCGAGACGATGCGGGTCAGTGATTGCATACTCTTGGCGACCAGGCTAAGAATTGGTCTCAATGGCTCAAATTTATTCATCATTTGTCGTTTTCTGGAGCTTATTCTCATACAACTTTGTCTACTTTGATATCAGCCTCTTTTTCTATCCACTTACTTTTTGTATGATACTTTGAAGCATCGCAGATTGAATTAATGCAATAGCGTGCGAGCTTTTGCGTTGATTTTGTATCTGTCCTGATTTTACTTCATCTGTAGCCCCCTTGTTGAATGCTTATGTGGAGTTCCGAGTTCATTCGGGAACTTACTAATGGATATAATTGCACGTTCTCCTTTGGAGCCCATGCATCTCATATAGTGGAGAGTTGTTAAAAAGGACTTGCTGTATATTTTCACATTCTTGTTTAATAGGAAGCTTTGGCTATGAAGTCGCTTCTTCGTGCCAGGCCTTGCGGTCTATGATCTATGAAATTATGTATCTGCAATGAAACGACTATAATTTCATGGCGAAAATTCGGGTTAGTAATTATTAGGCTTACTTGTTCAGAGAGTACCAAGTTGCATGATGCAGCTGCTACCCATATCTCTTTTGTCAAGTTTATTCGACCGCAATTAATCTATCAACCGTAGCATAGCCTCACAGAGGCCCTCCATCCACACTGGAATTTCGAGACATCATTTATAACAACAATCGCTTCCACGTATCACAATCTCCTGCCTGTGCATTTATGACTCTGTGTGTGTGTGTGTGCGTGTGTGTGTGTGTGTGGTTAAAGGCTTGATTTGATAATGTAACAAGGTGAGTATTAATCCATACATGAACTTGCCAAAATGATTCCATACCGTTAAACCCGTAAATTCATAATTTGTTACTGACTGAAATCAACGATTACCGACTGCTTATAAGTAGTACATCAATGTATGTGAAAATTTAAAGCCAATCATTTCAGTCACGTGTTATTTACAAACTTGTTACTTAATGCTCACTTTTAAGTATTTCTTTGTGATATCAAGTCTCGATAGGATTTCATAATCAGTTAAGGATTCAGAGAAGTTCATTGAAAGTGCACACATGACTAAGTCTGAAACCTGACTGACTTTCTCGGACTTGTTGCTCCCGAGTTCTACTTAGACGTATAATGATTATAAAACCTAGAATACTAAACCTTATGTTCGTCAGTCTAATTCCCAAGTAATTATCACAAGAAGATTTCTCACCTTTCTTGAAGACGGGGACAATAAGTGATTGACACCAGTCAGTGGGGATCATATCTGACTCCCACTCATTAGCCTACATTTGAGTTAACCTGACCAGTGGCCCGCAACCACCGTTCAGTACTAGTCCATCTGGTTCTGCTCCCCTTCTTCATTTCAGATTATTTAAAGCCTTCTAAACTTCTGCAAGTGTCGAAAGCCCTATTTCTATGTTCCATTCACAATCTGAATGGATAGCGGTCTAGATAACTGTATACTGTTACCTGTCACCGCTTCTTTTTCTATCCCATTAGCCTTCACTGGCCACTACTGTTCGTGGTCTACGTTTAAGTTGCATTCGCTCTGCACTGTACTCGAAGCCTGCATGGTGTGTTTGCGTGCATTCGTTAATTAAGAAGAAGCTGTTAATATCCGCTGACTTCTTTTAACCACTCCTAGAGTTGACTACGGTTTTCACCACTGTTTTTACGCCATACTTCTTCTGGATGAGTAATGTTCAGTGCCAATAACTTTGGCCAGTTTCTCACTGTAAAGTGGCCTTAGTGCTCTCATTAGCAAATTGCACTCACTATGGTTTTCTAAGTCTATTTAGACACACATGCATGCGCTCGGACCAATGCGTGGTCGCTGTCCAAGCACGTGTTCCAGAAGTAGCAGCAACCTACCAACGACCCTCTCTAGCGATAACTAGTTCTAATGGGGTTTGTCTGTATCAACCGCTCAGTTAAGCTTGGTGGACATCACATCAGACAATATCTCTGTTTATGTCTGAAGTTCGTGCTAACCAGAAAAGGATGTTTGTCTGAACACATTCGTAGTAGGCGATCTCCGTTATCTGTTCGTTCAGCTAGGATTCCGAAAGTGTCATCCAACTGCTTCTTTTCCTGACTTAGTCTACCTACTTGCGCGTTGAAATCGCGTGCAATAACGACCACGTTTGAGCGTTCAGCTTTCAATAAGAGGCTAGACGGTTTTCGGCAGAACTCATCCGTCACTCTCTCTGGGCTGCAGTCAATGGGTGGGTGAGGAGAGATTACAAAGGGACAACGACGAGTTTTAGTATTCTTTTTAGTCCTCACCATGCCGTTCATTCTGACAGTGCACAGGCGACTGTCAACTGGGATCCAGTCAAGCAGTTCACTTTCTACCTCACTGCTCAGTTCTATGCCTACACTTGTAAAATCGTGAGAACTGATCATAGGATCTCCAGGAACTGAGAGAGTAAATTTTGCAGGTTCACCATATTCACTGGGTGAGGTTAAGCGAATAAGCGCAATAGGGTTCCACACTGGTGTTTCACAAACAGCACACATCCATGATCCAATAATCCAGAGTTTTGGCCAGGGAAACTTATCCAATTTCAACGAGGGTGCGAACATTTTAGTCTCAATAGCGTCAAATGTTCTTACAATGTGAACTATTCAAGTCTCAACAATGATCAGGATTGGTCGTCACCTTCACACTTTTAACGGACCCGTTAAGCTAGGGGCTCACAGTCAACCATCCACAGCTTTTAACACGTTCTACTTTGCGTTGCCCGTACACGATCCCCTAACTAGTTAGTTCATGCATGTTGTTATACTGGCAGGATTCATCAAATATCCATTTCTCCTTTTCTTGGTCTTAAACTCATGAGTTTTATACAGGTATGAAGAATTACTGGTTGATCACTGTCCTTTTCAACAGCGCTTGAGGACAATTACTAAAGAGCTACAATATATAGTTTGGAGAGTGGTTTTAGATGATTACTGCTGCTGTTTCGTATATTGGAGTCGGTATCGAGAGCTGCTGAGTTAGAAGTGATTAGAGATAATGTAAGGAATATATATCGAGATGAGGGAAAATAATAAACGGCAAAGATATGAATGGATGGTAATGATCCGAGTGAACTTGAATCCTGACAGGGATATGAAAGTGATTGACACTCCGTGGCCACCTAAGGTGTAGAAATAAAAACTTCTTAAGGTAGGCATCTCAGTCAACATCTACCTGAGGCAGGTCACTTATTGCTTTTTTATATATTTGAGATTTAACCTTGATTGCCTAAAATCTGGCTAGAAAATGAAGCCACTAGTACTGCAATACTGCAGAATAGAGAAAAGTGTGTTGTTTTCATACTCCCCTTTCCTTAAGGAATAAGGTACCAACATGAGTTCCTGGTCATCCGCAAGATATACATTACTGCTATCAAACCGCTCCAGGGAACGTCGTTACACTATCTTAACAAACATAGCAACCAACCAGTAATTCTTCATACCTGTATAATACTCATGAGCGTAAGACCAAGAAAAGGAGAAATGGATATTTGATGAATCCTGCCAGTATAACGACATGCATGAACTAACTAGTTAGGGGATCGTGTACGGGCAACGCAAAGTAGAACGTGTTAAAAGCTGTGGATGGTTGACTGTGAGCCCCTAGCTTAACGGGTCCATTAAAAGTGTGAAGGTGACGACAAATGCTGAAAATTGTCGAACTTTAGGTTATTGACTTACTTACTGCTGCACCTTCGACCTAGTTGGCAATTGACCTGGCCATCGGACCCCTATCATAGCATAGCAGGTTTTGCACTACAACAGTAATTGATCTTTGTCTTGGCACTATACAACATTTTTCTGGCATAGTAAGACCCCAGGGGAACAAGTGTTTTCACCAGCATATATCCTTGAGTCATTTTGATTTGCAACCAGAACCTTGATGTCAGGTTCGCAGCTTTCAGTCGTGGGTAAATAACATACGATATGTGTATAAAATCGGTCAACTGTATGTATCTTATGGTTCATAAAAATTGGTATTTTTTGACAATAAAACAGGAAATTTGAAGAATCTATGTGTATTCTTAAATCATGCCCAAAGCTTAAACTAGGTTTACAAAGTGGCTCTAAATCAGCCCTATGCCTCTTACATGACCCAACGCTAACCTAATATCCGTGTAATAGTTCAGTCTTTGCCTTAGCCTGAAAATTCGGCTCTCAATCGACCCTAGGCTCACCGCGTTGGCCGTGGATAGTTGTTAAGTGGGTTTATTTGCTGACAATAGAAAAGTTTGGAGCGTCATCTGGATTTAATACATAAGAATGAGCTTCAAGCAGACTTGGATGAACCAAGCGGTTGGAGTCTCAACAATGATCTTGAGATCGATATGTCTTATTTGTTTTCTCACTCAGCTCTGAAAGAGAGAGGGAGAGACTATGCTAATTGACAGTCCAATCGGTTCACTGTCCTTATTACGCAGAACAGATTGGTGTTTTCATCAGATTTTCAATAGCCTCATACGGTTGTCCTTTCAGTTTGAAGGACGTAAGCGAGGTAGTAAAAAAAAGGAGTGGGGACTATGGAGTTGTAAACTTTACTGTATTACTCATGCTCAGTCACTGTTCTTAGGAATTTTGGAGAGTGTTAGATATGGATGATTGCAGATATTTGATAACATTTTTCAAAATCATTTTAATTGGTTTAAATGAATCCAGCACTAAAACCGAGGATGGTATCGTAGTACATACTGATTTACTTACATAAAAAGTCACTGATGATATGCATTTACTTAATTCCCGTAGAATTTTCATTTTTTAGTTCAGAGTTTAATGAATTTTAACTTCACTACTTGAGATTTCAAATGTAGTGCGAGTGATTGCTTGGTAAATTTCTTTAATGACTGTCCCGGTAATAAACACACTATTTATATCACTAACGCAAATGTATGATGAATTTTCTATCATTATTCCTAACTTTCCTTGTATTGAAAGAGTATTCCTCGGTTCATATTTAAAATCATTGAACTCTTGAAATATAATTTCACGCTAATTTTCTCAATAGTTCCATCTGTTTTTCATTTTAGTCCGCCTAATACTTGGTAATAATCCATAACAGTCAAGGTTTGGAAGTCATTTTGTTTAAATTGATGGCAATCATTGAAACTGTATCTAAGTGCTTTGCAGCTTTGTCATATTTACTAATTGCGGTAAGTTTCCTGTGAATATATTCTATCCATTTACTTTCTAGGTCGCTTCTATAATATTTATTTCTGTCGGTGGAAGTATACTTGTATTCTGTTTGCAGCATAAACATGCACTGACTGAAACGAATATCTCGTTTCCTGGTTATATCATACTTGGTACGGGTATTTTACTTCTGTTCACTGGTGCTATTGGTTTATTTGCTTGTATAAAACACAATCGCTGCTTACTTGTACTTTTTTACACAATGATGCTCATAATTTTACTTTGCGAACTAGCTCTTCTTATAGTCTCTATGTATTATTGGCCTAAAGTAATAATGTTCTTCAGTTTTAATATTGTTTTAAGGTTAGCGAACAAATAGCCCACATGCTTCACGAAGAGTTGAATATGTATGATAAAGTTGATGAGATTCAAAATGCTGTAGATATCCTTCAGTCAAAGGTAAGATGAAATTGTTGAGATTCACTTAGGTTTTAGTTTCACTGTTGTGGAGTGAACAAATGTTCTGATTGGGAATCTACTAGTTTCTATAGAACTAACCTTACCTTTCCAAAAAGCTGTTGTGCTGATTATAACTCAACATATTTGTATCCGGATCAGAAATGCGACCCTTACCAAATTGGCTGTCTTGATTCTTTAAGAAGTGAAGTTCACAGATATTTGGGTTATGTTATTGGATCCGCATGTACCTTTTTCCTACTGCAGGTTAGTTTGCTTTTTAACTTTTTTTGAGTTTTATCTAAGCTAACTGTCACTGATAGTTTTAATTCACTAATAATTGATAAAAATGTATGATTTCGACCGTTACAAGGGCAGACTTAGGTCTAGTTTTGGATACCGTTTTTATTGGTGAAACTTGTTGGAACAGCTAATGATTGTGAATACTTACGTCTTTAAAATGTGAATATTGTTATCTGTTTGGTAAAAAAGAAAGCACAATCCACTGCCTTCTCTGTTTTGTTAGAATAACATTCAAGTTTTCCTCAGTTTATTTTGTATGTCAGTTGAAAGTGCGCACAGATCTTCAGAAACATTGACGGATACAAATTAAACGGAAAGAACAAATAATCTACGAGTTCAGTTTACTATGCACCGGTAGGATATTCGGTTGCCTATTAAGGGCTTCAGAGCACTACGCAAAAGTTTGTTCTTTCCTACTGCATAATCCTGAAAGATGGCTATTAGAGGTATGGAACATGAAAAGACTTGTTGTTCGCCTTCGTAACAGACTGTATACACTATAACCGCCACATCAGCAAAGTGGTACTCAAGTGTAAAGTCTCGGGCAAAATAGTTGAGTCAGTTTATGACGCAAATACTCATTAACTGAGGTGGCCAAGCCTTGTGTTACGTGTACCCAGTCATCGTTTATCTCCTATGCCATGTGTTTCCTGAAGTCGGTCTAGTCTGGAGGAAGGTCAAAGGCAATCAAACTAAACCGTAGCATCAGTTCATGAAGCCTCTAATTGCTGGTCTGAGTCATGTAGGGAAATGTGTAGACTTCCAAGTTGGAGTTCACATGACAACTGAGATTGATGGTTGGAAACTAAGTACAATATCTCAGGGTTGACCTCAGTGGTGCAGATATCTCCACACCTTTTTATCCCATTCGTCATGTTACATCGTTTTCTTTTCTTTAATTCCTCTCCTGATGGCTTTTCATAACTTTTGATATCTTTGTCATTCATCTTGTTGCCTTGTATGTTGGTGCATTGATGTGAGTTATGTCAACTTGGACTGTTACGCAACAGTGCCAAGTCCCACGTTGATGTTGACTATCTGACTTCAGATCCTGCAGGAAGGAATCACTTAACTTATAACTACTCCAAGATGGAAACCTACTTCTCAGGGGTCGCATGTATGCATCTTTTGGAGACATACCATTCATACATGTGGAAATGGTTAGTTTGAATATATCTTTCGATTTCAATAAATGTCAACTGAAAGGCCATCATAAAACAAGAATATTAAACAGCTGTTTCATGTTTTAAATTTTCTAGGCAGAACGTACTTTCGACTTCATATAAAGTTGATTAACTATTCACAGTGCTTATGACTTGGTACCTTGCATGGAACCTAGGGAGTTGTCTAAATTTTCTTCTGTTTGTTTTCTGCCAACTCGTGACATCCATTTCCTGACAAAAATGTCTCCATCTCTAACATTTTTGAGTTATCTGTGTTTATCAGTCCTGTTCAACACATTCTAATACATTTTTTCTTGTTGAAATACGATTTTGACTGCACATTAGAAAAGGTATATTGTAATTTTGAGATACAGACCAGGCACAAGAGTAGAAGCTTTTAGTACTGTTTAATTTTCTATTCCAGTAAATGTGCGATTCTGTGTTCTCACTGTACAAGTGATCGTTTAACAAATGAATGTGTACACAGTTATTCAAAAGGTATAAAGAATCATAAGTTGTAAATATCTATATTAATGCAGTACTATTTGTCATATTATAAGCTATCTTTGGGGTTTAAATAGGCATCTAATCACCCTCTGCCTACTGACTATGCGTGTTAGTATAGCAGTTATAGTATCGCATTCACTAAGCAGGCAGTTAAAAATATTACAGTACTATGAACCCTTATGTGCATCCAGTGTCCATCATGTAACTGTCTTCTACTCGTGAATTCGATCACAAAAAGGTTAGTACTGTGAGTTTACGTCGAATATCAACTATCTACTTGCTCATAAATTTATTCAGTTCTCTATTCATTTCAGGATTTTGTCGAGATTTTTTCGATTTGTCTTACGGTTTGGAACATACAATATTATTTTTTCCAATTTTACGGAGAAATTGACGGTTTTATCTTTTCTCCCTAGTTATTTGAGTTCTGTTTTTGTAGAATAAACATTGTCTCGTCGTGTGGATTACTTGTTAAGAAATATAACGTATCAGGCTTCGTTTTGCATCAGACTATCGGTTTGGTAGCATTCAAAGTTTCTTATATTAATCTGTTGGGTAACTGGTTGTGTCTAGTCGTTTTCGAGATTTCCACGGTGGTGTGTATTAAACATGTTTGTGATGTAGTCTGTAATAAGAAGCCACTGCTTCACTTATTGTCTGTCCAAAAAGATGATAGTAGTTTCTTGGCCTAGATCATAAATGCATAATTGTTTCTGCATACTTGACCTAATTTTAGTTAGTAGATTGGATTTTCAGTCACTGCAAATATGAATGCGACGAAAAAATTTCTTAAATCTAAATACCAGAATCATAGAACTGAAAATATCGAGTGCCAAATATGAAATTTTTTCGAAAAAATGGAAGTAAATTCCATAATTACCTCTGATATGTGTATGAACATCTCAAACTATCGGGTTAACTCACACCACGTCTGTATGGTGTACTAAAAATCTGTAAATATTATATTCCTCTCCGCGCAATATTTCATACACTTACTTCATCCTGTTATTCAGCGGTGAAGTAGCTTGCTGAAATTCTCCAACCAGGAGGGTCGAATCTATGTGAGTGCAGTGTTGGGGACATCTAATTATGTCAGTTGTATTGAGATTTATGTTGCGGATGAGCGTGTAATGTCACTAGATGTCTCTACTTTATCTACGAATATACCACTAGTTAAAACTATATTTTATCCGTATTATTACATTGAAATTAATAGCTGAATTACTAGTGGCCTACTTTAAAAAGCTTTTCTTAGGGTTATACTGTTAACGTGCTATTAAGGTTTAACAGTGGAGTGTAAAATCAACCGGGTGGGGTCACTATGGGATCTCGTATAAATAATGTCTTAGCTGATGCTTTTATAGCTAGCCTTGATGATAATGGGCAACTGAAAGAAGTGGTCCCCAAACTTCATCGGTAAAGAAGATATATAGACCAAGCTTTTGTACTTTATGATAAAGACTGTTCATTCGACAAACTTCTTACCATGATTCAATGATTACCTTCTATCCACAAATGTCATAACAGAAGAAGAGTCGAATTCCAAATCTCACTTCCTAGATATGATTCTGTAAATAAGAAATGACGGTTGGCTGCAAGAATCCGTCTGTCCAAAACCCACCGTTGTAGAACATTTCACTAACCTCGACAGTTCGGTATCTCAAAGCAGGAAGAGGAACCTCACTTATTTGTTTTGTTCAGTATAATGAGGATTTGCTTAGAACAGACGATTGATGGGAAACTTAATGTTTGCAAACAATTTTATTAAGTAGTGGATATATTTGAAGATGGATTGACAAAAATTTGGAAGAGAAAATTATCCCATTTAATATTACAGTAAGAAAGAAGGTTTCCATCACTGATTTAGGGTTGAAGGATGATATATCTACCTAAATATTATAAAGTTGTCTATCGAAATGGATCAGCAAAAGTTGCTATTTCACTTGTTTGCGTTTGTTCTAAATCGAATTGTTGATGTGAAAACACGTGAAGTATAGTGTACTGTTGATACCCACCTTAATGTATATTGATCACAATCGCATACAGGTATCCGAGGAATAATAATGTGCTGTGTTTTTGAGCATTTAAAAACTTATTTCCAACCAGCGGAACGTTTTTCCTTTGTTTTGTTCTTAGCTTGAGGAAGGAAAATTTGAAAACATTTTAAAAATGTACGAGGCCACATGATACTTTCAGAAGACATTTAAAAGATTAAAACAAGCTGAAAGAGAGGAATTTGACGGAAAATAATCGGTGGAAAGTTTTTTTCTTTAGCCAAGATTTAGGAAGACCGCCTTAATTGAACTACTCTAAAGGGCTGCACTTTCACCATTTATGTATAACTGTACACCAACGAAAACCCATACTCTTCTTTTAAAAACGTTTTGTAAAACTTTTTTCTCTGCTTTGACCACATAACAAAGCCAGATGTGACTTCAGCGAGAAATACTTAATTTCAACTGTCTCTTCTTCTTCTCAACTGTACCCAACGTGGTTTACTAACAACCTTAAATCAAAAGGAAAAGGGGATTGGCGATAAAATTTCATTTAGAAAAAGTTTAACAAGAAGTATGTCTACAAAAGACAACTCAATAAACAGACAAACAAACAAATATTTAATCACAAGGTGGTGAACGTCAGATGCAACCGTGATTATTAAATATAATCTACACGGCCCTATTAATGTTACTTCAAGTGAATTTGATTCCATCTATAATTTCTACTATCATAACCCTCCTGAGTATTGCTATCACCATTTCAAAAGTTTTCAGTAGATATTGGCATATTTTCTACCTCTATGAAATCAATTTCTATCTTTACTGATCCTCCATATAATTTGTTCCCTTCAACAATTTCCCACTATCTATATTACATGGATAATTAGCTGAGCAATTTGTAATACCAACCCTTTTTTATATTTCATCCACTGGACAATCCTCCTGCCCAGAATCCCCTAAACATCATTACTACTTCGGTCATGTGCCTATTGACTGAGCATTGTTCCATTGCAGTTATCTGATTTTTTACTAATTATAAAACAAATACGATGGTACAACTTGATAATAAAGTCGTTAAGAAACTGTACCTTTTCTCTGAGAAAAAATCCATGTATTTTGATAAACAAATGACTAGTGATGGCAACTTCTGGTATCTCATCCTTTCTTATTATTGAAGAGTGGTTTCTATACATAGAATACCTGTACCGATTAAACTATGACCAATTGAAGTTTCCAAACAATCTACGTATATTTTACGCATAAGTTAGCAGATTATATGAGAAGCAACTAGTATTGTAGCATGAATTCTCGACTGTTAGTAATATTTTACTTTGCACTTTACTGTTGTCATGTGTCATAATGATTAATACATTTCTTTCGGTTTTATATACAATGGGTTCATAGCTTATGGGGTTGCATAGTACATGCATTATCATCTGTCGATCACAAACTATCCACCATTGGCGTAATGATGGCTACATTAATATATAATTCATGATTGGTTTCGGCTGGTCGTATGCTTCACTGTCCAACGAAAGCAAACTGTTTAGGTTATGAAATGTTCAATGTCCAAGTACACGCTAACTTCACTCTGCTTAGATCTCTCATCCATTTTATCATCAAACTATTCAGTATGAATTTCCTATATTTATTTCATTGATATTTTCTAATTGATTAAAGTATCAAATACAACAGTTTTTTAGATGTTTTGTTTTCACTACCATAAATCGACTGTTCTACTATAATTGCCCTGTGAGTGCCATGTTTCTGAAGTTTATGAATTCACTCAGATATGAAAATAACTTAATTAACTAGCTAGGCATTATTTAACTGACCAGATAAATAGGTATGAAGTCGGTTTTTACTTCAAACCAGTGGTTCACGAGTGTGTACAGGGCTCCACCTATTAAAGTTTCGGTAACCATATAGCATATAACAGCGATACTCAAACTATGATGATAAGTTTATGTTAGGTTTGTCTATTGAATGTAGCAAAGTGACAGACTACAAATCCAATCATTTTTCATTCCTAGACAATGTTGAAACCAAAAGTTAAATAGTTCGAAGCATAACATAAGTGTATCCATATTTGTATAAATCATAGTTTCTGGTAGTCTGAATCAACGTGCAGAATTAAAGTAATTGAAAAGCATATTATCTACATTATTAAGATTTGTTAGACTGTTAAAATTTCTTACTATCCAAACCCGTAGCATCCCCACGTAGAATACCTTTAAAAGCCACTTGATAGCCTCACAGTTAAACAGAACCAACGGCTACACAGTATAGCTTTCCTTTGATGGATAATCAGATTCTCACTGGCGACAGAAATAGCGGATTTGTTCACTTCTAGGGGAAAATCATGTTAGTAAACTAGCAAAGGATTCTTCTGTGCCACTTATCGTTGTGAATATCTTGTGTCATATTGAATCTACGATTTTGGCTAGCTCCTCAAGACCACATTTTTGACTTAGATATATATAGACGGTACATTTGTTATTATGAAAAGTTCATCCTTGAAGACTGGCGAAACTAAGAAATGCCTATTCTTTGGGGACTGAATTCACATGTGAACATAAAACTGATTAACTACCACTCCAGAGTGTTTACTTAGAAGAAATGTTAGTGGTAACCTTAGTTTGTCGATCTGTCGTAAAATATGTTTAAGTCGATACCTGGAATTCAACTTCGTGTTAAAGTTTCACTTCCCGTGAACTTATTCAGGAGGCCGATGAACCTCGTTCCAAATGAATACGGTTAACAACTGTAAAGAAAGAATTTGATGAATGCTTTACGCTGCAACAGTTATCATTCTCAGGATAAAAAAAAATCTTGAACACATATTCAAAAAACAAAGAATGATGCATCGTGAATCCTCAAAATGATTTTACCTTTCCATCAAGGTGAAGCTGAAGTGTTTCAAAGAATTTTACAAAAATACTTAATGATAGGTTTCTATAAGATAACTAAGACTTATGATTGCTCCAGTTCGCATGCAAGACAGAATATGTCTCTTAACTCTGTGGAGAACAGTTGAAAGGTTAGGCAGTGTCGCCTGCGATGTCCATCATTTGGTGCGTCATGCAGGTAAATCCTCACTCATGCCAAAGAGCATGCAAACTGTACGAAACGACTTCATATAAAGCATACAGAATTTTCAAGCGGAATTTGCAGAAACACTTCGCACCACTTTCAATAGACGCAAAATTGACATTGAAAACAATATAACTCAAAAAGGATTGGTAAATTATGAGCTGATGTATTTATTTTATTCTATTGATTAGAAATGTCACAGTGAAACAGTATCATCTACTGGATAGCGTTTACTGTGTGACATTGCTAATGAACAAACTAAAATGTTATTACAATCTACCACAGTGCCTAAGTTTTACTCCCATATTAATGGAGTATTTTGAATTATGCTAAATTCGAATGCACTTAGTAGCAAAACAGCCTAGGTATTCCATTGATTTGGAAAAGGAGTGACTAGTATCCCCCTCGGTTACTAATGAAATGCCTAGTTAGATTTCTGTATTTCACAAGGAGGCTACTTTCTATCTAAAATGCAGAAGCCTAATTAATCAGTTGAGCAATTACTAGGATAACATCTGAAGTCGCTCAAAAAGTGTCAGCCTTACCAATTATAATCTGGTCAGTTTAACTGTCTGAGGTAACTATGGTTTGGTAGACTCATATTCTCGGTACTTGGTGATGGATGGTGACATGAAAATCGGCCGTGGCAAGGTTCGGACTAGCGGTCTCCGCGTTACCGGCTCAGTACTCTGCCAACTGAACTACGGGACCCAGCTGCTAACCAGATTTTCACTTTATTCATTAAGCGTTTGACCCAACTGCCATTTGGATTCGTGGTGGGTACCACTAATACAAGTCTGCCAAACCTCAGATAGTTAAAATGATAATATGATTCTCCCCCTCTATAATTCGACTGGGATTGGGATGAAAAGTCTTGGCCGGGCAGCCAATGTGAATACGATAAGCGGACAGTGACGCATCACAAATCCACATGGCTGTCGGGCAAAAGCCTTGGTAGTTTAAGTGACATTAAGGTCTGATCACCTTGATTTCGTAGCTCAGTTGGTAGGGCACTGGTTCGAGTCCTACCGTGGCCCAGATTTTCATTTCACTTTCAATCATCATTCAGCATCGAAATACAAGTGTGCCAAATCATGTTTGTCTCAGATGGTCAAAGTACGTGTACACGCTCATGAACTGAATCTCACATTCATTTCACTTCTCACACGTACTAACTAGCACCCCCCCCTACAAAAATTCATGCAAACTTCACATCATCACCTTGAGCTTATTGATTCACAGGCCATGATGATAATATCTAGTTTTCTTTTGATTATAGATATGTAACAGGTAAAAAAAACATGAATGCAGTGACAAGATAAATACCAAATGTTATTTAAAAGTTGAAAATAACTACTAGGGGTGCTATTAATGCTGAAAGCTACCAACGTAAGAAGGTAAATGTTTATCAACGAAAGTAAAATATTGGGATGATGAGAAGTTAGAATTTGAACCATTAACTCTAGCTTTTGTCATCTTACATCGTAATTGTTCTGGTCAGATTGATTTTATTCAACAACTAACACTGGACTGATCATTATCCAAAATTTAAAAAGATTCAATTAATTTAATATCTACTTAACTATGAAACTCACTGTTTCAATGTTTGAACTACTTTGACCTGTATCTAATTCCAATACTGAAACTTAATAGACCCACCTGTGTCACTCAGTATGAGATGAGACTAACTTTTAAGACTACGCTAGCAGCGACTGAACTAGCCAATTATTTTTATTTATTATTTGTCCTTTGGGTTCCCAGTGGAACACAGGGCTTCAGTAGCACGTCAACATTTCACTCTCTTCTCTCCAATATTTTCAACCTGGCTCCATCACTCACCACAAGCTTTCACTTCTTCCTCACACCATCTCCTCCATGTCACCCTCACCTGGAAAGCCCAACTCATCGTTTCCTATGCGGGTCCCACTCGATGGCTTGTCCTGGCCTAGCCTGATACATGATGTCCCCGAATGGTATTCTCAGTGTATACCAATCCAATCCATCTCCACCTTCTTCAACTGCACGTTTGTTGAGCGATGGGTTCTTTGTTGGTTTGTTCGTTGCCAGCCAGCCAGAGTGAGTTCCTTGTTACTTGTTCTTATTATTCTGGCCATCTATCTGATCTTCAGCGTCAGTATCGAGTGAGCGTAGACGACAGCTGTTGATGTGATGTATGTCTGCAGTTTGTTGGAAATACTTTTCGTAACGCACCGGCAAGTCTCTCAACCATCATCATCACATAGAAGCACTGACTAAATTAGTGTTGAAAATCCGGAACTAGCCAATTAGGTTTCTTTAATTTTATTAGAAAGGGAGATTTTCATAAAATTAGGAAATTTAATTTGTTATTATGGTGGTCACTCAAAACAGAAAGTAACGTAAAGTATAAAATAGGAGATTGTGTGGATGAGTTTGACTCTAAAGATCACTCTAGCAGCAGCTGAAATAACCAATTAAACTTCCTTATTTTATGAAAATCTACCTGTCCAGCTGAAATGAAACTTGGTTATTTCAATCTTTACTAGGGTGGTCTTAATAATCACTCCTTAACGAAATTGATTTTAAATTCCACTCTAGCAAAAACTGCAATAACCAATAAGAATCCTCTATTTTATGAAAATTCGACTTTCCAGCCCAATTATTTAAACCTGATTGGTTATTTCAGTTGTTGCTGGGATTGTCTATAAAGTCACTAAGGTAACTGGACTTTTCATTTAAGGAGGATTAAACGAGCATTAAATAAGGTTGTTGTTAAGCTTATCAACGAATACAATATGAAATGCCTATCCCTTCCTAGAATAAAAACAATACCTGTGTTCGATATATCGCATTAGCTGCATAGAAGAATTCCCAATACAACAATTTTGAAAAATTCTATAAATGTGAACGCAAAAGAGAATTTACCTACTTCCAGGATGCAAAATCATTAGAAGGTTATGTAAATAAGCATGTAGAATATGATAGTCTAAATGTAAAAACAAATTCTTCTTATACTCACAATATGTCATTAATTTAAAATAATCAGAACGTATTAATCAAAATGTTATTGTAAACCATTAAGTTGAAACGAAAAGTGAAAGTTCTGAAGGTCGAGGGGTCATATGAAAATGCAGTGAAAACATTTGACAAAATCTTAGCACTTTGAAACATTTAAAAATACAAAAAATAAAAAGTAAACTTATTCTTCTCTGGAATCGGGGAGACGAAATGATGTCAGTTGGTGAAAGCCTTCGGAAAGCCAATTAGCCGATGTGTCTTCTCTTCTCTCGATGAAAGCAAAGTGGGGACATGGAATGTCCGCACCATGTTTGAACCTAGCAAGGCTGCCCAGATTGCAAAAGAGATGAGAAGATACGGCATAGAAGTGCTAGGCTAGGAATCTGCGAAAGCACATGAAATGGAAGTGAACTCTCCAAACTGTCAACTGGAGAATCAATAATCTACTCCGATATTGTCACCCAGATGACAACTACGAGCACACTGAGTTTTGGAGTGGATATAATGATGTCCCCAAGAGCGTCGAAGGCTCTCAGGCAGTGGGAACCAATCTCATCCAGGATCAAAACAGCAAGATTCACATCAGAAAGAAGGAAGGAAAGTTACAATCAAACAATGCTACGCTATACGCCTGCAAACAGTGCAGATCAAGAGAAGGAGGATGAATTCTACAGACAACTATAATCAGTAATAGACAGGACCCCGAATGTCAATATCACCACAAAGAACTTATCGCCGAACAAATGTGCAGAAGAACAAGAAGATGGATTGGACATACACTGAGAAAACGGCTAGGGGACGTCACGAGCCAGGCCCTCCAAGTGCAACCCAAATAGGAAAGGACGAGTTAGGCCTCCAAGGGTAACATGGAGAAGATCGTGTGGGGAGGAAATGAAACCTCATGAGCAGCAGTGGAGCCAGTTATATAACGCCAGTGTCCCCACTTGTTGTAACCTTGTTAACACTTAATAGATTCTTATAGTATATTTATACAATGGACTTGGCTAATTCCAGGCTTTCCTAGATTTTATTCCTATTGATTTCTCGTCTCTTCAACCAATCTGATATTCACACATCGGTTCACGTGCTTTCTCCTGAAACTTTCAGGCAAAATCGATCGGTTTCAGCAGGCTTTAGAAATTTAGGGTTTTTTATGTAGATCCAATACCTCACTAGAACACCTAGCAACACAAGTCCCATCAGACTTGATTTTAACTATGTGCAACAACTGCGGCACAATATGATTACAATACGAATTCTCCCACAATACTAGAATGATCAAGCGTATATACGTCAGTCCATTTCGCACTGCATACATGCTTCTAGCCAATGTGACAACGTTCCAAGACAAATGCAACCTCATTGTGAAGAGTCTTTCAAAATAGTCACCACATCCGAAAATGTTACCACGTTTGAACGTACTGGCAGATGAGAAACTATCAGCATTTAAAGAGTAAAACCAGTGTTGACGGAGTCAAAGAACACTGATTTCGCCTCTGAATCCACAGTAAATCAGTCGAAAATCTATAGTTCTATCACTGCGAATTAAACAACGATATCTGATTCACCTACAACTATATTGGTAAAAGAAGCATGAGTCCTGGGAGAACAGTTCGGTGGGAGCAACGTTATATCTAAGTGACATACTTTTGATGAAATCACATTAGCTGGTAATGAAGATGATATTGTTTCTTACAAAGAACAATGTGACCGAAGAAATAACTCCATTCAATTACTTCCTCATCCATCGCTCTACACCAATATTCAGTATTCCCAAAAGTAGAAAATAAAAACAAGTCTAGTGGTGACAGGTGTTTAATAACAGGTTATCAACCTCAAAATATGAACAGCGTTATGATTAGTCAATGGAATTAAAACAATAACTAAATTACGGACTAATTAAATAGTGAAATTCGTGAGATATTAAACAAGTGGTTATATATAATTGACAATTTGTATGGTAGTAACTAACACGGAGAGAAGAGAGTGAATTATTACGTCAAGTGGTCAGTTGCTGACGGGAATTAATGAGAGAAAACAGGCGGAATAATAAGACGGCTAAAACGGTAGTAAGAATAATAATAAAAGGACTTGTATTCGTTTGTTGGATGAATGAAGGGAAGAGGCTGTACGAATTTCTTTTGAACACATACACGGCGTGTTCAGATGGATTTAGACGCCTTCCGTTGTATATAAAAGGCGAAATTGTTAGGCATAGATGAGATTAGGAGGAATCTCAAAGATAGCTTTGAAGGCGATATGAATATGAACTTAGTGACCAGTGTCAACCAGATGGGAGAGTATTGAGCTTTGTATCAATCTTCTTTGAAATGACTCCTACATGACAATAAGAAGGCGTAAATTTTCTGAAGCGTGTAATGTATCTACGCAACACATTTCGAACAATCTGATCACACATGTACTTTTCATAGGCATTCATATCAAGATTTATCAAGATAAGAATATGAAAATGGGTCAAATTGGAAAGCTGAATTAAAGGTCAAGTAATAATGAAAATCTATGGAACGAAAATAATAGTACATCAAACTTGGTTTCAGGATTGAATTCACAAAGGGAGATTAAATGTTATAACAATTCGTTTCTGAACATACAAAGATGTTTTAAACTTCCTGTTAGCTAAGGAGTCGACATTTTTGAGGATCCGACCTCAACACGTTTTGTAAATAGGTCTGAGGAAGTAGCCACATCAATCCTGTGACCTACCTTAAAGATACGTTTTCCAATCGAAAAACCTAGAAGTCTGCTACCAACGTTTATGAGTTCAGATGATTCAATTTGCTCCTGAAACCACTTTGGAATATACTCCGAAGCTGTTACTTGCATGGATCTATGGGTCCTTCCTATCTATCTGTCACTACACGCGCATTTGAATTTGTAGGTGCAATGGAATTTGACATTAACATAAAAGGGCCTCTACTTTTTTTGTATACAGTCAAGAGAGTGAACATTCCCATCAGGTTTATGTCGTTGCCATAGGAAGTCCTTAAGCCCTCATTTGTCACATATTTATGTTACGCATGGAAAACGTAGCGGAGAACCTGATTGAGCAAGCAGTGATAAGACTATAGATTTTCGACTGATTTACTGTGGATTCAGAGGTGAAATCAGTGTTCTTTGACTCCGTCAACACTGGTTTTACTCTTTAAATGCTGATAGTTTCTCATCTGCCAGTATGTTCAAACGTGGTAACATTTTCGGATGTGGTGACTATTTTGAAAGACTCTTCACAATGAGGTTACATTTGTCTTGGAACGTTGTCACATTGGCTAGAAGCATGTATGCAGTGCGAAATGGACTGACGTATATACGCTTGATCATTCTAGTATTGTGGGAGAATTCGTATTGTAATCATATTGTGCCGCAGTTGTTGCACATAGTTAAAATCAAGTCTGATGGGACTTGTGTTGCTAGGTGTTCTAGTGAGGTATTGGATCTACATAAGAAACCCTAAATTTCTAAAGCCTGCTGAAACCGATCGATTTTGCCTGAAAGTTTCAGGAGAAAGCACGTGAATCGATGTGTGAATATCAGATTGGTTGAAGAGACGAGAAATCAATAGGAATAAAATCTAGGAAAGCCTGGAATTAGCCAAGTCCATTGTATAAATATACGATAAGAATCTATTAAGTGTTAACAAGGTTACAACAAGTGGGGACACTGGCGTTACTTACCTGTGTTGGAATATTCTTCAAGCAATTGCAAATTAGGTCAGTAAACTAACTCTGCAGTACAGCAACCAATGTCCCGCTTCATGCATGTATATTTATCTGGAGTCCTACTCGTAATTTGCCGCCGCATTTATCATCGCTGTTCATTGCTATCAATGCAGATTTCGGTTGTAAATGAAATCTTTCAACAATGCCATCTGGTGTAGAATGGTACGCAGTAGTTCTTATGTTCTTGATTCTAAGATGCTTAGTTAACTGCTGAAATGGAAAATTCTCTAGTTATGCACTTCTGTCTGTATTAATGATACTTGGGACAACAAGCTTAGAATTCCAGTTTTGGATGATAACTTTCAGCAGATATACCATGCACAGATGTTTTTACTAACGACCTCATAAATCCGCCTATGTCTATTACATTGTGGCTTCAGGTGTTTGATTTAGGTAGTGGGCTAACGACGTTGACATGTGTATGATTGAATCTACCGTCTGGTACCGGAAACCTGCTGGTAAGTGGAAGTATCTTTCTCTGCAATTTGGATTTCTGGTATGTTAAACAAGCTATGAGTGATTGCCTAAGATCTCGATTCATATTTGACCAGATATATCGTTCAGTAACTAACTTTGTAGTGAATACCACTATGAAAAATACCATACATCTTAGAGGAGGCTAACTGTTTCCCTGTTACAACCACAAAGGGACATGATTCTCCCTAAAGTACGTCACAAGTGATAGATCAAGAGTCATTTGGCATAGCCTCTTGAAGACATAGTGAAGTATTTAGATTGTCTTGTAGTTTCTTGAGATCTTTATCTGTTGCCGGTAGCTTTCTGATCTTTACGAGGTTTTTCTGGGAGCTTTCGTAATTGTATACGTAGATACGAGATTAAGTGCCAACGTTTAATATATCAACGAATAAAATATGAATACTTATTACAATATATCACCTGTTTTCATATATTCATAACTGTAGAGCATGAGAAGAAAGCCTGTAGTAACAACTGTTCGCTCAAAATATTTTCGTTCTGAATGATCTTTGTTTGTCTTTAAATTACCCTAATTGATTTGTACCCCTTACTACTGAAGGATGTAATAACTTGTACAAGATTGTTCCTTAAGGAAGTGGCTTCCACCAGCTGTTGAAGCCCTTATACCCGACTTGGTTTCATGCTTGTTACCAAGTGTCACCAAAAGGCGTGTCTGCGATCTTCATGGAAATGATGCCTCACCTGAGATACGAACCCTCATAACTCAGTACTACATTTGGAGACATTGCCACTCCGTCCACGACTGGATCCCCGCAAAACTAACTGGATTAGATACATTGATTAGTCATTTAGAGGTGACAAACTTCATGTTGTCTATGTTAGATTTGTTTATTTGATTTATAACACAGTGATCTAGTATTATTTACTTGATGACGTTTCGAGCATAAATCATTGCTCATAATCATATCAATGTAATCACACTACTTCCGACATTTGATTTTTATAGTTACGTCACTTTATATGAGTTATTTTTGTTTGTTTCGTTGTTCCTTGTTGCCTGTGAATAACTGTCAGCACCATGGAAATAGCAACGTGACTGAAGCCCCTAGCTATCTATTAATATGTGGTGAGCCTTGAGATTATTGAGCACACATCTACGACACAAAACTTGTCACGGTAAATATTTGCTTGCACAAGAGAAAATAAATAAAGCTGTATATGTGTTTTGATAGTTGGAAAATTTGATACCTTTGCAGTAAACACATTGAGCATTGAATCGTGCAGTGTCATTGTGTTATCCTATTGTGATGGTGCCATCAAATAGTAGAGATAATGCAGTGATAAAACGAGTTGATGGATGATACTCGGAAACATCACTTGAGGACTAACGAACAGTCTGGAGAACACTTATATCTCACTCACTGGATTACAAATGCCAATTGTGCCTATGTTTCAATGATGTGGTTTACCAAAATTAATAACCCATTTAGGCTAAATGATTTTATCGAAGAGTAAACTTTGGTGATCGCCAACAGGACGTTTACAACCACCGGGTGGAGAGTAGTGAGTATTTTCCTTCTCGTTCGATAGATGAGGTTTGATATTTTGACTAGTATGCCTAGTTTGTTTTGTTGTATTTAGACATGCACCACAGTATGCATTAGGATATCAATGGAGACCGGTCAGTTGTATAGCATGTGACTCAAAATGTGGCCAACTCTAATTGTGTGGTAAATGAAAGTGTTTGTTAACTATTTGTTCTTTGTTGCTTGGTTCAATTGTTATTTTGTGCTAATGAGATGATTCTTTCAGAAATTCGATGACTTGCTTATTCATATTTTGCCGAGAAGCACGGATTATTGTTATTTCCTATGCTTATTGTCAACAATGACTCATGTTTGGTGGAACGGTTTGATTTGTATGTTTGTCATTTTGTAGACTGATCGAAAGCCACTGGTTTACGTGGGTGAGTCAGTCAAATCACTTGTCAATGCCGGTAGATTATGATCGAGCTGAACCATGGTTTCGTCTACAGCTGAATGGAACATGTAATGTAGAGAATTCATTGTTCAACGATTGGTTCACGGGACACTTGAACTTTCAAATAGAACACCAGTATGTTGATTGTTGTTGTTGTTGTTGATTGATTGATTGTTATATCCTTGAACCTGTGTGATTGAGTTATTGCTTCGTTTTTATTGTTTTCAGATTGTTTTTATTCGGTTTTTCATGCTTCGGTAGAGTAGTTTGATAACGAAGTTTATTCCAACTCACTTCAACTCTGTTTAATATCTTACCAGTATACTGTATAAATATTTTGCGTCCCACTGTTGAACTGGAATATGTGCAAGCAGTTTAACCCCAGTAGACAAAATTCTACAACGTAAGACTATTCATAGTCGTTTACATGCACACAGATATGATACTTGCATGATTTGGTAGTCACAGTGTAGATTACCGTTGATTTGTGATTCTTGATTGACTGGTCGGGGTTAATGTTAATGAAAGTCGTCAACCATCGATCCTTTACATCCTGAAAACATGAACCAGATCGCCTGTATTTGTTTACATGGTTCAGACCAGCTGTTGAAGACTGTAAATATCAGTGTCATGCTTTTGTCTATCAACGATGAGCTTCACTTCAACTTCATCCTACTTTAGCTAATATCGTGTATTGGCGATACCTCGCTGACTTGAGTTGTTAAACAACTTTGAAGTAATTGATCTTCATAGTAGGAAATCAATTTAAAAACAAGACGCTTGACAGATTTTGTAATTACAGAAGGTAAATACCATCAGTGGAAAAATGTAATACTGCTTAACTTACAGCACCAATAATGTGCAATCAAATATGCGATTCCTAGTAGTAAACTGTAATACAACGAGGGATAATAATTTCAGAATCATTAGTTAGAAATTGAAATCGATTAAGGTTGATGTCGATAGTTCATATGCTGTAACATTACAATGACAATCATATCTTTTGTTATCAATTAATAAGGAAACTGAGAAAACAGAAGATAATAGCAACCAAATCATAAATAATCTGAGTCATCGAATGGAATCGTGATTCTCCTTCAGAAGTATTTTGAAGGCCTTTCGAGTTTCCTTTTCTTCTGTTTTCACTCAAGTATCATGTTCGACAAGTGCAGCTGGTTTTCGTTTTGAATGTGTCCTCGAACCCATCTGTTTGTTGAAATTTTTGAAGCTCATCACAATGATTCTTGATCTTGAGGGAGACGAAGTCGACTCTTACCACCTATGATTCACATGAGTAAAACTACACTATATTACAGCATCAATGAAAATGAAAGACAGTATGCCTTTTGATTATATCTTGCGAAGTTGATCTGAGAAGTTCCTAGTAGAATAACGTGACTTTTAAATCAATTCCCTAACATAATATTTGGAGAAGATGAAGATTATTCATGTAGCTAGTGCGGAAGCCACTCTATGGAATAGAGTGATTGTGTTCTCCTTTATTTTCTATACAGCATAATCTAATAGGAAAGTTTCATGATATAAATGTGTAGATCCTGTTTCATGTAGAAAGTTGTGGATGGGATGTCGTTTGAGACTGTGTGTTAACCTTGTATAGAGGGAATACAAGAATGCTAAAATTACTGGAGAAGTTTGATGCTGAGGTCAGTCAACTATCGGTATGCATAATGATACTGATTTTTTTCATCAACTAATCAGGAGAAGAACTGAGTTTAGGTCATTCAACCGACATATTTGTGCAGATAATACAGACAACCAGTCATATACAAGGTGGTTAGGATTGAGCACAAATCTATTCGTACAGGATATATTGCAAGTGGCTTCAGCTTACCGAAGGTTGTTCTGATGTTATTGAACAATGAAGCAAGAACGGTGGTGCCAGAATTAGTATGTATGTATTTCGTGCATTCTTCTCAGTTATTTTAGAAAATAAAGCATATAATGTTTTGATGTGAAGCAAGTATTCCACGTATTATCATAAATTAGACGAGGATGAATTGATTGCGATGTAAGATAACAAAGGCTAAATATTTTCGGAATGATGGTATGGATACTGTGGAGAATTCGGAAGATATTGAGTGGTTATTGAGAATGAGATGAAAATCTGGTTTGTATCAGAATTCGAACCAGCGGCAGTTGTCGTTAGTTGTTTGCTGCCAATGGTATTCTCAAATTGTTGGAAAAGTGTGAACTGACCACCTTTAGAAGCTTTTATCTGAAAACAGCAGTAGAGGTCATTGTAAAATGATACCATGTAATCGGAGTTAGGGCTAAAATGCGTAAGTGTTCCTACTTTGTAAAGGTATATTCACTGAATTCATGCATCCTCATTCGTGATGCTCATTTCGTAAAGGAACAGTAACCCGTGTATAACTATGAAATGGTTTTAATTAGTTGGTTAGGCAGGACCCATCTACCATTTGCTTGACTGTTCCTTTTCTTTTTTGACATACTTGCTTATTATTCTCATTGTTGTCGTTGATAGACGGGTAGCGTAATCATATGATCATCTTGGGAATCAAGCTACTGTATGAAAAGGTTGCTCATTGTTCCCTATTCGCTACATGACACGTTTACACAATAGTTTCGTTGTGTTGTAGTGTGACTGGTAATGCCAACATCTCTGAGTATCATAATTCATTATGTGAGAATTTGTAGTTGTGCCAAATACGGTTCTTTCTACAGAGATTTTTGTTCATTACGTGTCCATTTGTAGTAGTGGTAGCGTTTTTAGATTGTTTGAAGTTTGTTAAACTCAGTTACAATGCTTAGTTTAGACAAAGGATGTTAGATGTAAATAAATTAATTTAGTGAGATGTTTGTGCATGAGTGTTTGTGATGGTTTATAACAGGCAACGAAGCAGTACCTGATTTGTTTAGATGCTCATCACAATTTACAGTGGAATGTGAAGAGGAACATCATTTGAACTTTCTTTGTTTATAGATAAACCACAAATATAGCGTCAGCAATTAGTGGTGTTTTCCACGTGGAACAGACGGCATTTACAGTTGAATGGTGTAAAGTGGAAAGTTATGAGAACCGTGTCCTCCGAATCACCTTCACATTCAGTTTATTTACTGAGAACGTAAATCTGGTGAACCATAGACACAGAGAAATGAGAAACACAAAGTGCTGTTGCTAGATTGAGAATGTGAAAAGAAAATCGAGAAGTGGGAAAGAACAGGATGATTAGAGAGAGTCAGTTTCATCACTTGAGAAATACTTCTTAAATTAACGTAACCCCATCTTTTGTCATTGAAGTATGCACGAAAACATACCGCCTCTGATTTCGAAGCACCAACTGATTGTAACTCTACACAGTTATTCTTCATCCCGCTTAGCCACATTGTAGATTGACCACCTCCTCACTTCTAATTGATACTCGACTACAAATCACATCATCCTCACACCTACTAACCCTTATACAAGTATACAGGTACACACATTTTCCGGCTAATTTTGACTGGCGTCTTCTGAGGAATGAAGTCAGTTGAAAGCCTGTGCAAATCCTTCAAAGGAACTTTTCCATTCAATTTCGCAAATCACATGCCTTACACAGTGCACGGATCACCAAGTGAACTAGTGCGATTGGGA
Organism: Heterobilharzia americana; assembly: GCA_944470555.2. Classification (NCBI taxonomy): domain Eukaryota; kingdom Metazoa; phylum Platyhelminthes; class Trematoda; order Strigeidida; family Schistosomatidae; genus Heterobilharzia; species Heterobilharzia americana. Next base: position 136,214,440 of record OX104127.1, on the reverse strand, counting down.
TAGACTGTTTGTTGTCACTTAGCAAAATACTATCACTCGCACACTCAGTGTGTGATTGTCGTTGCATTTAACCTCGCAACCCATTCACAAATATTTCAGGCACGTTAAATACTACCGGGTTTTAAGCGGTAGTGATATGCGACAATTTTGTGTGAACTCACTTCTCAGATGTCTTAGATACTGATCAGTGAGATTTTAATACAGATCACAGAAAGACTCGCATCTGCAGATAAATCCAGAGCACATTTCTACCAACTCCTTGATTCCAGATCTTTACGTGTCTTGAAAAGTGCAGGTGGCACCAGGTTATCAGATGAGTAAAGTTGGCTATGGAAATATCCACGGAATCAGTGGCTAATTTTGGAAAGCTTATGTATGGTGGTCAAAGTTTTTATTCGGGCTGCTGATAACACCAATTCCTTACTTGTTGGAGGAGTGAAATACCTGATTCCAGAGCATCCAGATAGATGAGAGTGATTGTTGTAGGGAACCACTCACTGATCATTTGAATTGACTTGCACCACACAGTTCGTGAGATGAACGTGAAAAGCTGCACTGTTGTAGCTGCAGGTGATCGCAACAGTTTCATATACCTTTCACCCATTGCATTTCCAAAGTCCTATTTACACCATGGCATTGGAATCAGGATATGCCAACTCACTAAAGTGGAATTTTCGTTTATATCGAACCCACGGTTATTTTTTATCACTATTTGTTCTTTGGGTTCCTAGTGAAACACAGGGCTTCAGTAGCACGTCAACATTTCACTCTCTTCTCTCCAATATTTTCAACCTGGCTCCATCACTCACCACAAGCTTTCACTTCTTCCTCACACCATCTCCTCCATGTCACCCTCACCTGGAAAGCCCAACTCATCGTTTCCTATGCGGGTCCCACTCGATGGCCTGTCCTGGCCTAGCCTGATGCATGATGTTCCCGAATGGTATTCTCAGTGTATACCAAATCCAATCCATCTCCACCTTCTTCAACTGCACGTTTGTTGAGCGATGGGTTCTTGTTGGTTGGTTCGTTGCCAGCCAGCCAGCAAGCCAACCAGCTAGAGTGAGTTCCTTGTTACTTGTTCTTATTATTCTGGCCATCTATCTGATCTTCAGTGTCAGTATCGAGTGAGCGTAGACGACAGCTGTTGATGTGATGTATGTCTGCAGTTTGTTGGAAATACTTTTCGTAACGCACCGGCAAGTCTCTCAACCATCACCATCACACAGAATCACTGACTTACTTGACTTGACTCAATTAGTGTTGAAAATCTGGATCTTGTTCACGCTTCAGTCTGAGTGCAGTGCAGTGCAATGCAGTGCAGTAGATCTCCACACTGATTCCATATTGATGCACGAAGGCCTGTCTCACTGTCTTTCCGATCCTGGATGACGCTGACATCCTCATCTGCGCTTTTGCCACCGCCTTTAGTTCAGATGATGCTGCCTGCCATCGTAGCTGAAAGAGACTACTTCCTTTAGGCTTTTCCCGTTGATGGTGATCGGTGCTTGTCGTTGATGTTGTTGCTCTTATGGTTGGTTGGGTATCTGCATCACCTCTGTCTTCTCTACGTTCACCTAAAGGAAGTCACGTCTTCCTTCGCTGCCCTGCACTGCCCTGCCCTGTCCTGCCTCCTCTGTCAACTTCTTACTTTTCACCTGTACATCTTCGACTTTGTCAGACAAGACATTAGACATGAATCATCATCGTTGGCGAAATCCAAATCTTCTTCTGCAGTCTTTTCATCCGTCTTCACAAACAGTGTATGCCTATATTCTCACAGCTCCTCACAGTTTCTTCCATCATCCACTCCACTCCACTCCAGTCCAATCAAACACATTCAGGAAGATCATTGGTGATAGTAGGCGGCAACTCTGTCTTACTCCTCTTTCCTGTCTTCACTTCAAAGGCATCACTGAGCTTTCCATTGTGGATTACTTGGCTGGCATGTAGCCTCACCATATAGTATAGCATATAGCTGTTGAATAAGATTTATGAGGGTTTTTGGCACTAAAGTCGTAGTTTTGAAGCAGCTGCCTGCCAAGTTGCTTGTCGGTCGACGCCTCGATCGAAGGCCTTTTCAAATTCGATGAAGTTGAGATAAGGTAGAGAGTTGACTGGCATTCTATACTCTGTTCTATGATGATCAGTAGCGTAGCGTTGCAGTTTGATCCGCATATTTGTTCTTTTTGAATCCAGCCAGCCAGCTTGTTCCGGTCGGCAATTTGAATCCAGCGCATCCTTTATTCTCTTCAGGATGATATGGCTTAATATTTTGCTTGGTGTGGATATGGACAGGAGCATGATTCCGCCCCAGTCCTTGTCCTTGTAAAGACCTAGGTCACCTTTCTTTGGCAGTTTGACAAGGTAGCTGTTCTTCCAATCAATGGGCAGGTACCTTTCCTTCCTTCCTTGGAAACCTTGTGTAATAGTGATGTGAGGATGTCCGCTGCTGATGTATCTGCATGTTTTCAGTGTTTCTGGAGGACTTCCATATATTCTTGCTGTTTTGCCTGATTTTAGTAACTCCATGGCGTTCAGGACTTCGGTGTTTGCTTTATTTGTATTCATTTTAAACCATTGTTAGTGAGATGATCACTCTTTTTGAAATATTGTAAAGGCTAACAGAGTCATAAATTACACTTAACACTCCTTTATGCACACTTCTTAATATATTGTATAACGTCGAGATTACCAAATTAAAATCTTTGTGATTCCATCCAATTTTTTAAATCTCATCTTAACTGGATGGCCAATGATTTCTTCCGAAAATAATATTATGTGAGAAAGTAACCTAGATTTTCAAAGCCAATCTAAGCACTGATAACCAATCTATACCCAACTAATGATACTGCAGTAAATCATTATTCTAGTTCAGTAAGAATATCACATCTGTCGACAAACACTTAGAACTAAAGAACCATCTACTCATATCTTCTATCCACTTCCTTTCCTCATCTTATACAAAAAATAGAAGAGAACATCACCGTGTAATAAAAGAAAGCAGTAAAACTGTAGCAACTGACCATCTGACATAAATCCTTCCCCCAAAATAAATCTGTTGGTCCTCACTGCCAATCAGAACAATCAATTCAGCTGGGAAAATAAAATTTCACATACACTTTAATCAAAATCCATTTTATAATTGTACTTGTTTCAGGAAGTAGCCAGATAAATCATTTAAGAAAAAAGTTAACATCACACAAAGCTACCTCGTAACTAAAAGATAATCAAGGTCTGTACCAGTCTCTTCTGTGCTAAAACAAAACAATTACTAGGAATGCAATTACCGAAAATAAGGGATTTCACACCATTCACTAGTGGAAGGAGAAACTGGGTGCGGCAAAAACACTGTCATGGAGGTATCAACAAATATATGTGTAGACATCATATAGCCTATAATGTAAGTTATAATTTCGAACTACACAGTTAGTTCCTAGCAGAATGTGGATGATAACCTACTTAATCCTACACTACTCTCAGGTTGTAATTAGTACCATGAGGTTCAGTAAGATAACAAATTCAGGTGAATGGTAATTCAGCATTTCGGCATAACTACCGATAGTATAAGGGTTTTTATATGATACCGTCGTTGATTGGACCGAATTGACCGGTCTCCACTAACATATGGGCTCCTGTGCGGATGACTCGATGTTGGCAGCAATCTAATTATGTTAATGATGGATCGCGGCTAGCAGTGGAATCCAGGATGTGTATTCCGTCCTATTTGGGACTCGTCCAGCTGACGAGTCCTGACTGATTCCAGTTGTCATAAAAACATTATCAGGGAGAGAGAAGTGTGAATGAGACTGTAGTGAGGAGAACTTTCACCAACGTGTTCAACTATCTCATCTCAATGGAACAATGAATTCATTTCATGAAGTGGGTGTTCAGCAATCGGGTCCATCTCGGTGCGTTTATTTTATTTATAGTCTACAAACAAACATGCATCTACATTGTCATAAATAGAAACACTGTATATTTGCGAAAAAAATCATTATGGTATTGTTAGAATGGTAATTAAAGTGATTTGATGGTGTTATTAGTAGGTATAAGAGTCGAAAAATACAATTGAAACTGGTCGACAGAATTTGATAAGCACTCGGAACGAAACAATATGAATACAGGTGTAAAACTTGGGCACTGTGGTCGAAATTAATTCCATATTAAATTTGTTTGTTTGATTTATAACACACAGTGATCTAGTATTATTTACTTGATGACGTTTCGAGCATAAATCATTGCTCATAATCATATCAATGTAATCACACTACTTCCGACATTTGATTTTTATAGTTACGTCACTTTATATGAGTTATTTTTGTTGGTAGCAAAATTTTCCATATCTCTGGTATAGGTATTGCGTCATTTCTATTATATGTGTTGAGTGTTGATTCGATGAACAAAGATTATTCAGTCGCCAATCTCTCTCTCTCCACCTAATTATATTTGGCTTAAGTACAGTGGCTTTATCCCACCCTATTGTGTGGTTGTGTTAATGCATGCATATCTAGAAAAAACTCAGCTGTTGCTATGTATGCATTAACACAACCACACAATAGGGTGGGATAAAGCCACTGTACTTAAGCCAAATATAATTAGGTGGAGAGAGAGAGATTGGAGACTGAATAATCTTTGTTCATCGAATCAACACTCAACACATATAATAGAAATGACGCAATACCTATACCAGAGATATGGAAAATTTTGCTACCAACAAAAATAACTCATATAAAGTGACGTAACTATAAAAATCAAATGTCGGAAGTAGTGTGATTACATTGATATGATTATGAGCAATGATTTATGCTCGAAACGTCATCAAGTAAATAATACTAGATCACTGTGTGTTATAAATCAAACAAACAAATTTAATATGGAATTAATTTCGACCACAGTGCCCAAGTTTTACACCTGTATTCATATTGTTTCGTTCCGAGTGCTTATCAAATTCTGTCGACCAGTTTCAATTGTATTTTTCGACTCTTATACCTACTAATAACACCATCAAATCACTTTAATTACCATTCTAACAATACCATAATGATTTTTTTCGCAAATATACAGTGTTTCTATTTATGACAATGTAGATGCATGTTTGTTTGTAGACTATAAATAAAATAAACGCACCGAGATGGACCCGATTGCTGAACACCCACTTCATGAAATGAATTCATTGTTCCATTGAGATGAGATAGTTGAACACGTTGGTGAAAGTTCTCCTCACTACAGTCTCATTCACACTTCTCTCTCCCTGATAATGTTTTTATGACAACTGGAATCAGTCAGGACTCGTCAGCTGGACGAGTCCCAAATAGGACGGAATACACATCCTGGATTCCACTGCTAGCCGCGATCCATCATTAACATAATTAGATTGCTGCCAACATCGAGTCATCCGCACAGGAGCCCATATGTTAGTGGAGACCGGTCAATTCGGTCCAATCAACGACGGTATCATATAAAAACCCTTATACTATCGGTAGTTATGCCGAAATGCTGAATTACCATTCACCTGAATTTGTTATCTTACTGAACCTCATGGTACTAATTACAACCTGAGAGTAGTGTAGGATTAAGTAGGTTATCATCCACATTCTGCTAGGAACTAACTGTGTAGTTCGAAATTATAACTTACATTATAGGCTATATGATGTCTACACATATATTTGTTGATACCTCCATGACAGTGTTTTTGCCGCACCCAGTTTCTCCTTCCACTAGTGAATGGTGTGAAATCCCTTATTTTCGGTAATTGCATTCCTAGTAATTGTTTTGTTTTAGCACAGAAGAGACTGGTACAGACCTTGATTATCTTTTAGTTACGAGGTAGCTTTGTGTGATGTTAACTTTTTTCTTAAATGATTTATCTGGCTACTTCCTGAAACAAGTACAATTATAAAATGGATTTTGATTAAAGTGTATGTGAAATTTTATTTTCCCAGCTGAATTGATTGTTCTGATTGGCAGTGAGGACCAACAGATTTATTTTGGGGGAAGGATTTATGTCAGATGGTCAGTTGCTACAGTTTTACTGCTTTCTTTTATTACACGGTGATGTTCTCTTCTATTTTTTGTATAAGATGAGGAAAGGAAGTGGATAGAAGATATGAGTAGATGGTTCTTTAGTTCTAAGTGTTTGTCGACAGATGTGATATTCTTACTGAACTAGAATAATGATTTACTGCAGTATCATTAGTTGGGTATAGATTGGTTATCAGTGCTTAGATTGGCTTTGAAAATCTAGGTTACTTTCTCACATAATATTATTTTCGGAAGAAATCATTGGCCATCCAGTTAAGATGAGATTTAAAAAATTGGATGGAATCACAAAGATTTTAATTTGGTAATCTCGACGTTATACAATATATTAAGAAGTGTGCATAAAGGAGTGTTAAGTGTAATTTATGACTCTGTTAGCCTTTACAATATTTCAAAAAGAGTGATCATCTCACTAACAATGGTTTAAAATGAATACAAATAAAGCAAACACCGAAGTCCTGAACGCCATGGAGTTACTAAAATCAGGCAAAACAGCAAGAATATATGGAAGTCCTCCAGAAACACTGAAAACATGCAGATACATCAGCAGCGGACATCCTCACATCACTATTACACAAGGTTTCCAAGGAAGGAAGGAAAGGTACCTGCCCATTGATTGGAAGAACAGCTACCTTGTCAAACTGCCAAAGAAAGGTGACCTAGGTCTTTACAAGGACAAGGACTGGGGCGGAATCATGCTCCTGTCCATATCCACACCAAGCAAAATATTAAGCCATATCATCCTGAAGAGAATAAAGGATGCGCTGGATTCAAATTGCCGACCGGAACAAGCTGGCTGGCTGGATTCAAAAAGAACAAATATGCGGATCAAACTGCAACGCTACGCTACTGATCATCATAGAACAGAGTATAGAATGCCAGTCAACTCTCTACCTTATCTCAACTTCATCGAATTTGAAAAGGCCTTCGATCGAGGCGTCGACCGACAAGCAACTTGGCAGGCAGCTGCTTCAAAACTACGACTTTAGTGCCAAAAACCCTCATAAATCTTATTCAACAGCTATATGCTATACTATATGGTGAGGCTACATGCCAGCCAAGTAATCCACAATGGAAAGCTCAGTGATGCCTTTGAAGTGAAGACAGGAAAGAGGAGTAAGACAGAGTTGCCGCCTACTATCACCAATGATCTTCCTGAATGTGTTTGACTGGACTGAGTGGAGTGGAGTGGAGTGGATGATGGAAGAAACTGTGAGGAGCTGTGAGAATATAGGCATACACTGTTTGTGAAGACGGATGAAAAGACTGCAGAAGAAGATTTGGATTTCGCCAACGATGATGATTCATGTCTAATGTCTTGTCTGACAAAGTCGAAGATGTACAGGTGAAAAGTAAGAAGTTGACAGAGGAGGCAGGACAGGCAGGGCAGTGCAGGGCAGCGAAGGAAGACGTGACTTCCTTTAGGTGAACGTAGAGAAGACAGAGGTGATGCAGATACCCAACCAACCATAAGAGCAACAACATCAACGACAAGCACCGATCACCATCAACGGGAAAAGCCTAAAGGAAGTAGTCTCTTTCAGCTACGATGGCAGGCAGCATCATCTGAACTAAAGGCGGTGGCAAAAGCGCAGATGAGGATGTCAGCGTCATCCAGGATCGGAAAGACAGTGAGACAGGCCTTCGTGCATCAATATGGAATCAGTGTGGAGATCTACTGCACTGCATTGCACTGCACTGCACTCAGACTGAAGCGTGAACAAGATCCAGATTTTCAACACTAATTGAGTCAAGTCAAGTAAGTCAGTGATTCTGTGTGATGGTGATGGTTGAGAGACTTGCCGGTGCGTTACGAAAAGTATTTCCAACAAACTGCAGACATACATCACATCAACAGCTGTCGTCTACGCTCACTCGATACTGACACTGAAGATCAGATAGATGGCCAGAATAATAAGAACAAGTAACAAGGAACTCACTCTAGCTGGTTGGCTTGCTGGCTGGCTGGCAACGAACCAACCAACAAGAACCCATCGCTCAACAAACGTGCAGTTGAAGAAGGTGGAGATGGATTGGATTTGGTATACACTGAGAATACCATTCGGGAACATCATGCATCAGGCTAGGCCAGGACAGGCCATCGAGTGGGACCCGCATAGGAAACGATGAGTTGGGCTTTCCAGGTGAGGGTGACATGGAGGAGATGGTGTGAGGAAGAAGTGAAAGCTTGTGGTGAGTGATGGAGCCAGGTTGAAAATATTGGAGAGAAGAGAGTGAAATGTTGACGTGCTACTGAAGCCCTGTGTTTCACTAGGAACCCAAAGAACAAATAGTGATAAAAAATAACCGTGGGTTCGATATAAACGAAAATTCCACTTTAGTGAGTTGGCATATCCTGATTCCAATGCCATGGTGTAAATAGGACTTTGGAAATGCAATGGGTGAAAGGTATATGAAACTGTTGCGATCACCTGCAGCTACAACAGTGCAGCTTTTCACGTTCATCTCACGAACTGTGTGGTGCAAGTCAATTCAAATGATCAGTGAGTGGTTCCCTACAACAATCACTCTCATCTATCTGGATGCTCTGGAATCAGGTATTTCACTCCTCCAACAAGTAAGGAATTGGTGTTATCAGCAGCCCGAATAAAAACTTTGACCACCATACATAAGCTTTCCAAAATTAGCCACTGATTCCGTGGATATTTCCATAGCCAACTTTACTCATCTGATAACCTGGTGCCACCTGCACTTTTCAAGACACGTAAAGATCTGGAATCAAGGAGTTGGTAGAAATGTGCTCTGGATTTATCTGCAGATGCGAGTCTTTCTGTGATCTGTATTAAAATCTCACTGATCAGTATCTAAGACATCTGAGAAGTGAGTTCACACAAAATTGTCGCATATCACTACCGCTTAAAACCCGGTAGTATTTAACGTGCCTGAAATATTTGTGAATGGGTTGCGAGGTTAAATGCAACGACAATCACACACTGAGTGTGCGAGTGATAGTATTTTGCTAAGTGACAACAAACAGTCTATCCCAATCGCACTAGTTCACTTGGTGATCCGTGCACTGTGTAAGGCATGTGATTTGCGAAATTGAATGGAAAAGTTCCTTTGAAGGATTTGCACAGGCTTTCAACTGACTTCATTCCTCAGAAGACGCCAGTCAAAATTAGCCGGAAAATGTGTGTACCTGTATACTTGTATAAGGGTTAGTAGGTGTGAGGATGATGTGATTTGTAGTCGAGTATCAATTAGAAGTGAGGAGGTGGTCAATCTACAATGTGGCTAAGCGGGATGAAGAATAACTGTGTAGAGTTACAATCAGTTGGTGCTTCGAAATCAGAGGCGGTATGTTTTCGTGCATACTTCAATGACAAAAGATGGGGTTACGTTAATTTAAGAAGTATTTCTCAAGTGATGAAACTGACTCTCTCTAATCATCCTGTTCTTTCCCACTTCTCGATTTTCTTTTCACATTCTCAATCTAGCAACAGCACTTTGTGTTTCTCATTTCTCTGTGTCTATGGTTCACCAGATTTACGTTCTCAGTAAATAAACTGAATGTGAAGGTGATTCGGAGGACACGGTTCTCATAACTTTCCACTTTACACCATTCAACTGTAAATGCCGTCTGTTCCACGTGGAAAACACCACTAATTGCTGACGCTATATTTGTGGTTTATCTATAAACAAAGAAAGTTCAAATGATGTTCCTCTTCACATTCCACTGTAAATTGTGATGAGCATCTAAACAAATCAGGTACTGCTTCGTTGCCTGTTATAAACCATCACAAACACTCATGCACAAACATCTCACTAAATTAATTTATTTACATCTAACATCCTTTGTCTAAACTAAGCATTGTAACTGAGTTTAACAAACTTCAAACAATCTAAAAACGCTACCACTACTACAAATGGACACGTAATGAACAAAAATCTCTGTAGAAAGAACCGTATTTGGCACAACTACAAATTCTCACATAATGAATTATGATACTCAGAGATGTTGGCATTACCAGTCACACTACAACACAACGAAACTATTGTGTAAACGTGTCATGTAGCGAATAGGGAACAATGAGCAACCTTTTCATACAGTAGCTTGATTCCCAAGATGATCATATGATTACGCTACCCGTCTATCAACGACAACAATGAGAATAATAAGCAAGTATGTCAAAAAAGAAAAGGAACAGTCAAGCAAATGGTAGATGGGTCCTGCCTAACCAACTAATTAAAACCATTTCATAGTTATACACGGGTTACTGTTCCTTTACGAAATGAGCATCACGAATGAGGATGCATGAATTCAGTGAATATACCTTTACAAAGTAGGAACACTTACGCATTTTAGCCCTAACTCCGATTACATGGTATCATTTTACAATGACCTCTACTGCTGTTTTCAGATAAAAGCTTCTAAAGGTGGTCAGTTCACACTTTTCCAACAATTTGAGAATACCATTGGCAGCAAACAACTAACGACAACTGCCGCTGGTTCGAATTCTGATACAAACCAGATTTTCATCTCATTCTCAATAACCACTCAATATCTTCCGAATTCTCCACAGTATCCATACCATCATTCCGAAAATATTTAGCCTTTGTTATCTTACATCGCAATCAATTCATCCTCGTCTAATTTATGATAATACGTGGAATACTTGCTTCACATCAAAACATTATATGCTTTATTTTCTAAAATAACTGAGAAGAATGCACGAAATACATACATACTAATTCTGGCACCACCGTTCTTGCTTCATTGTTCAATAACATCAGAACAACCTTCGGTAAGCTGAAGCCACTTGCAATATATCCTGTACGAATAGATTTGTGCTCAATCCTAACCACCTTGTATATGACTGGTTGTCTGTATTATCTGCACAAATATGTCGGTTGAATGACCTAAACTCAGTTCTTCTCCTGATTAGTTGATGAAAAAAATCAGTATCATTATGCATACCGATAGTTGACTGACCTCAGCATCAAACTTCTCCAGTAATTTTAGCATTCTTGTATTCCCTCTATACAAGGTTAACACACAGTCTCAAACGACATCCCATCCACAACTTTCTACATGAAACAGGATCTACACATTTATATCATGAAACTTTCCTATTAGATTATGCTGTATAGAAAATAAAGGAGAACACAATCACTCTATTCCATAGAGTGGCTTCCGCACTAGCTACATGAATAATCTTCATCTTCTCCAAATATTATGTTAGGGAATTGATTTAAAAGTCACGTTATTCTACTAGGAACTTCTCAGATCAACTTCGCAAGATATAATCAAAAGGCATACTGTCTTTCATTTTCATTGATGCTGTAATATAGTGTAGTTTTACTCATGTGAATCATAGGTGGTAAGAGTCGACTTCGTCTCCCTCAAGATCAAGAATCATTGTGATGAGCTTCAAAAATTTCAACAAACAGATGGGTTCGAGGACACATTCAAAACGAAAACCAGCTGCACTTGTCGAACATGATACTTGAGTGAAAACAGAAGAAAAGGAAACTCGAAAGGCCTTCAAAATACTTCTGAAGGAGAATCACGATTCCATTCGATGACTCAGATTATTTATGATTTGGTTGCTATTATCTTCTGTTTTCTCAGTTTCCTTATTAATTGATAACAAAAGATATGATTGTCATTGTAATGTTACAGCATATGAACTATCGACATCAACCTTAATCGATTTCAATTTCTAACTAATGATTCTGAAATTATTATCCCTCGTTGTATTACAGTTTACTACTAGGAATCGCATATTTGATTGCACATTATTGGTGCTGTAAGTTAAGCAGTATTACATTTTTCCACTGATGGTATTTACCTTCTGTAATTACAAAATCTGTCAAGCGTCTTGTTTTTAAATTGATTTCCTACTATGAAGATCAATTACTTCAAAGTTGTTTAACAACTCAAGTCAGCGAGGTATCGCCAATACACGATATTAGCTAAAGTAGGATGAAGTTGAAGTGAAGCTCATCGTTGATAGACAAAAGCATGACACTGATATTTACAGTCTTCAACAGCTGGTCTGAACCATGTAAACAAATACAGGCGATCTGGTTCATGTTTTCAGGATGTAAAGGATCGATGGTTGACGACTTTCATTAACATTAACCCCGACCAGTCAATCAAGAATCACAAATCAACGGTAATCTACACTGTGACTACCAAATCATGCAAGTATCATATCTGTGTGCATGTAAACGACTATGAATAGTCTTACGTTGTAGAATTTTGTCTACTGGGGTTAAACTGCTTGCACATATTCCAGTTCAACAGTGGGACGCAAAATATTTATACAGTATACTGGTAAGATATTAAACAGAGTTGAAGTGAGTTGGAATAAACTTCGTTATCAAACTACTCTACCGAAGCATGAAAAACCGAATAAAAACAATCTGAAAACAATAAAAACGAAGCAATAACTCAATCACACAGGTTCAAGGATATAACAATCAATCAATCAACAACAACAACAACAATCAACATACTGGTGTTCTATTTGAAAGTTCAAGTGTCCCGTGAACCAATCGTTGAACAATGAATTCTCCACATTACATGTTCCATTCAGCTGTAGACGAAACCATGGTTCAGCTCGATCATAATCTACCGGCATTGACAAGTGATTTGACTGACTCACCCACGTAAACCAGTGGCTTTCGATCAGTCTACAAAATGACAAACATACAAATCAAACCGTTCCACCAAACATGAGTCATTGTTGACAATAAGCATAGGAAATAACAATAATCCGTGCTTCTCGGCAAAATATGAATAAGCAAGTCATCGAATTTCTGAAAGAATCATCTCATTAGCACAAAATAACAATTGAACCAAGCAACAAAGAACAAATAGTTAACAAACACTTTCATTTACCACACAATTAGAGTTGGCCACATTTTGAGTCACATGCTATACAACTGACCGGTCTCCATTGATATCCTAATGCATACTGTGATGCATGTCTAAATACAACAAAACAAACTAGGCATACTAGTCAAAATATCAAACCTCATCTATCGAACGAGAAGGAAAATACTCACTACTCTCCACCCGGTGGTTGTAAACGTCCTGTTGGCGATCACCAAAGTTTACTCTTCGATAAAATCATTTAGCCTAAATGGGTTATTAATTTTGGTAAACCACATCATTGAAACATAGGCACAATTGGCATTTGTAATCCAGTGAGTGAGATATAAGTGTTCTCCAGACTGTTCGTTAGTCCTCAAGTGATGTTTCCGAGTATCATCCATCAACTCGTTTTATCACTGCATTATCTCTACTATTTGATGGCACCATCACAATAGGATAACACAATGACACTGCACGATTCAATGCTCAATGTGTTTACTGCAAAGGTATCAAATTTTCCAACTATCAAAACACATATACAGCTTTATTTATTTTCTCTTGTGCAAGCAAATATTTACCGTGACAAGTTTTGTGTCGTAGATGTGTGCTCAATAATCTCAAGGCTCACCACATATTAATAGATAGCTAGGGGCTTCAGTCACGTTGCTATTTCCATGGTGCTGACAGTTATTCACAGGCAACAAGGAACAACGAAACAAACGCTTCACTCGGCATGGAAATTGATTCACGATTTGTCGGCTGAAGTCATTGTAGGAGCTATAAACTTGTGAGTCGGTATCTTTGCAGCAAAATGAATTACATCATACTGAAATATGACATTCCTGACAGATTTTAAGGCGTAAATTGGTTGCTATTAAGTCGCAGTTATTCAATAAAACGATTATAGTTGTGCCGAATAAAGAAATAAATATTTTATTCTCATATTATGAATTTAACATGAAGTATGCTGTAGTATAATACCAGTCTTGGTTGTATTGTGTTCTCAGAGAACACAATAGAACCAAGACCATCCACCTGAGCTACAAGTATTCTCCATTATTTCAGCCTGAAAAAGTGCTCTGTCTTAGTAGTAGTCACCTGTATCCTCTAAGAGAGTGACTTTAAGGGCCCCCTAACAATAGCTTAAATGACTTATTAGGTTTCTTCAACTTATGGAAGACCGTCTTTACCGAAGAAAGAGAGAAGATTAATCAGTTATTAGAGTCGTTTGTAGGAAGCCCTTTAGAGTCACCCTATTTGCATTGCTTTCCTTGGCAGTGAATCGACTTAGCACTGTTTCTTCTACATTTTACTTCAAATTATACATTGTCACATCTTGTATCGTGTATGTCACATTCAGGCACCAACTTTCAAGAAGGTTATCGTGCTTAATTCAAAATCCCAATATCAGTTCACCTTCACAAACTGATTCGTGTATGTTAGTTGTATGCAGTCAACTGACAAGAAGCCCTGATTGAACTAGGTTTCATGCTTGTTGGCACGTGTCGTCAAGACGCATCTGCAACCTCAAGATTTGAACTGACACCATCCAGTACTACATTCAGAGACATTATCAGCGAGTTACTCAATCCGCGATGAAACTGCCATAGCATCGGATTAGGTATATTGATTGGTCATTTAGAGGTGACCAACTTCATGTTGTCTAGTTCTGAGTTAACATTCCTTCTCCTTAAATCCATTCTAGGAAGTTAAATGATTTTTCCCATTGAGATGAGATAGTTGAACACGTTGGTGAAAATTCTCCTCACTACAGTCTCATTCACACTTCTCTCTCCCTGATAATGTTTGTATGACAACTAGAATCAGTCAAGCATCATAACAGGCCCATCGATGAATGAAGAGATGAGAAAACAAGCGAGAAAAAGGTCAAAGATGACACGAAGTTGATGAATATGGTGTGATTCTTCCAATGTAGTCAGATGAAGGTCATATAGAAGGAGTAATGTCAATTTGAATCTAATTGAAATATGGGATTATCTTTCCCATTCATGAAGAAATTATTAAATAAGGAAGGTTGTTTGAATCATGTGATCAATGTAATAAACAACAAATAAGGTGATAAGAGTGGCTGCACAATGTGTAATTAGAAATTCTAACTTAAAATGTAAGTTCTGTGATAGTTTGCACATATTGACACCTCCATGATAGTGTTTAACTCACCCAGTTACTCCTTTTGTTAATGAAATGTGTTAAATGGTTTATTAATCCCATGAAATTGACATATGGATTCCTAAATGCTTACATTTTTCAATTTGTGTATATCCGATCAACTTTCCAGGGAATCATATACAAGATTGAATGGTGGTCGATATTTGGTTAAGTACCTACCATTCACTATTCTTCGGTAGCCTACGGAGCTGACAACTGTGAATTCCTATTTGTTTGCTTGAACACAATTTCAATAAGGTATATGGCAGGTAGTAAAACTGATAGCCCATGAAGTGAGATAACCTGCTGGCTAAGATCTATTTCAAAAAAGCCAATTTACTGCATTTACTTCCTAAAGAGTTTCAGTATATTTCATATTGAACTGTGGATATTTGTTTATAAAAGTTGGAGAGTAGGTACTGTTCTCAGCAAGGAATTTTAAGCGAATGCCTCTACACCAACATAAGCTGCCCATAGCCAAAACTAATGTAGGAGAATGAAGCTGAACATAAGGAATTACGCGAACAACAGTTCACTAGGCGAATTTTCGTTCTTCTTGTTCGTCGATTTCTTCTTAACAAGTCTAGGAAATAGTGGTATTGCAAAAACTGTTGGGAAACCATACCTCTACAAGAGATATATGCACAATACCCTTATAGTATATGATCATACAAGCAATTTGTTAGGCACGCTGAAGACACTCAGTGATTGCCATTCATCTGTTCAATTCATCAACACAGGAGGAACGAATCCTAATGTCTCAATTTTTTGACGCACTAATTACAAGAAGAACTTATAAACCGCTGAAGAGACCAGTGCATGGAAAATCTACATGAAATGGACATCTAACAAACTCCCCTATTTTTATTCTTATTGAAATGAAAAGGAATTTGGTTTGATCTTTTTGATCAAGCGTGCATCAGATTTGTGCAGAAAATAGTGTGGTATAGGAACTAGAACTATTTAGGTAAATCTTTATGGAAAAGGAGTATCCATGAAGTGATAAACGTTTTGCTTACCTCCAGGTGTTTTAATGTATATGCATCCTAGCAGGCTTAGACACCATTTTGCCCTCCCTTCCTGCTGGTTAACATGTACATCCTCAGAGTCCCTAGCCCAACCATATTAGCCAGATAAGTTGGATAAACTATCTCCCTAAAAATTACCTACATCTCTAATTTATTCGTAGCTCAGTTGGTAGTGCATCAGTGGTAGCTGGTTCGAGTCCCAAATTTTCATTTCATCTTCAATCATCACCCAGTATTAAATATACTGCTCTTGCGAATATATTCACAAATAACTTTGATTTGTATTTCGTCCTCAGTACTCCCACATTAGGTAAGGTACTTATTAACCAGGTACTAGAGCATACCGGAGTTAGTAAGGCTGGTTAAGTGCTAGGTACGCGTGCACATATTTGCTATCACTCAGTCTTTAGAGATATGCAGTCTTAAACCAAAACTCTGTATGTAGTAACAGTTGGAAAGTCCTCTTTCACTACATTGAATGTGGATTACGATTTATCATTCTCAGCACAATCAGCTTTTCCTTGTGAAATGCGAGACTGAATACGACATGAATAGTTGGAGATCAATCACAGGGATCTATATATTTCCCTAACCAGATCAGATAGGTGTAAGCACGAGACAGCTATTTCGACCATTTTTTTCGGCCGAGCTTATCCTGAGTGTGATATTGGCTGGATGATTTCCATCATGAAACTATTTTGCCACTACAAATGGGAATTTGGAAAATACTCAATAGTGAATAGTGTCAACGAGGACCACGTGATTTTTAAATAATTTATAAAGTGATCATCGTATTTCTCTTTGGCTTATTCTACTGAATTCCAATTCATTTTGTCACATATTCACTCCTCTTATCATATTTGATCTCACTGATGATATTCACATTTATTATCTCGTATAATCTTCATTTGACTACCTTTAAATAAAATCACACTATGTTCATTCACTCAGTCACCGCCTATTTGGCTTATTTTACCTTTTCAATTAATTTCATGATTCATGAAATATTATTTAGTCATACTAATACACTTCACAATTCCACCACTCATTGTAAGAATGAAACACACACATAAATTTATTATTATCTACCTCATTTATAAATATAATTGTACAAGTTTTTAGAATGAAATCGTCGTAACAAGAAATTCTCACTGAAATCTTCGATTCGATTTTATCTAAATGAGAAGCGAAATACAATATCTTGTGTTGAAGAGCCAATAGTTTTGACACTCAGTTACATACTTTCAATAGTTAACAATAGGTATGCTGTGAGAAGGGTACAAAGTTATCATCCTTTAGTATGGTTTGGTAAGATATTGGGTGCAACATCAGTTACAGTCTGAATCCATACCGCCAGCTTAGTTCATTTTCACTAATAACTGGTGAGCTGATCACGCTTTATTACCACAAGCAACATATGAAAATCAAGAAAATAGTTTCAACAGGAACTACACCACTTTGCAGTTATGTAAAATCAGAGCAATTGATTGGAAGGAATGAACAGCTCAGTAGAAAATAGATCAAGTGGTTATTTCTGCATGTTGACGGAAATACACGTTGAAAGCAAGAGGGAATAGAGTCAGAGACCAAACATTATCAGGTGTAAAAATTGATGAATCGCTGTTGTTGTAATTAAATAATTAGGCCAAAAGTAAATAAGGGCACAACCAGACACTGAAAGATTAAGATTTAGTTACTTGATATGGAAATAAACAAATGTCATTTCCATATATAAAACAAATGTATGATGATCAAGAATAGTAATTATGACAAATGAAGTCGAATGGGAACATCGTTTGCCCTCAATACGAAGAGAAACGATACATTGTGGAACAGATTGAAGAGACAAAATAGTGATAACGGTTATTATTTATTCTTCAAGGAGCTTTTTGCAACACCTTTCTTTTTCCATATTCACTTGTTTCCATAATTCTGCACTTTTTTTCAAAGTTCTGAAAAAACAGAAAATAGTCGACCTAAAGTTGATTCCATTCACATAATTGATTAAACAAGAAATGCATAAATGGCGTATATAATAACTAAAGTGACTTTCATCAAAGGCGATTAAAGGAAATAAATCAAGTCCCCAGAAATTAATTAGGCGAATAAATCAGATTTTGTTTGTTCATCAGTTTATTTCTGAAGACAACGAATACGGTGGTGGGTTGTGTGACTTGAGTGTAGAAGGACCCAATTATCATGATGAGTTAGCGACAGTTTGTTGTAAGGAGAAATCGAAAGTCATTTATTCTCCATTGTCAATTGACACTCATCCCGGATTGACAACATAAATGTAGTGGTGAAGTTCTACCACAACAAATGACGAACATATGTCTCTGAGTATCCTTCAGTATGTAGCATACGAAAGGAAGTTTTTGTATTGAATTCTCACTTCACCACAAGCTATTCCATAGCATCTAAAAAGTGCTTTCTGAAAATCTACTTCACTCTTCATGCTTCAACATCCTTCTCAAAATGTTTTAGTAATACTTAACTTTGTTTGGTAATAATGGACAGCGGGTAGCAGTAGAATCCAGGATGCGCATTTCATCCTATTTGGGACTCGTCAGCTGGATGTACCTGCTTCCCAGTGAGTAATGTTGTTCCCACCGGGATAATACTAATACTTAACTTTGTCGTTAAATGTGAGCTTATTCGAAATTAACATGTTTCTTAGCATACCTAATTATAATATAGATATCTACCATATCTGATTCGACTTGATGGTGGCAGTGATCGGCCGCAGTGAACGTATACCCAGAATGGATATGTGCAATACCAGTACATGAAATAATGCTTCAGACGAAAGGGGTATCCCTAAATAGAACCTAACTTCTATTTATACAAAAAGCGTTTCTTTCACCAGAAAATATAATGACATTTGAGATTTTGCAACATCGGACCAGTATTCGCATTAAGATAAAGAAGATTTGAGGAAAACCATGGAGGCAATAACTCGAATTCTCCAAACTAGTACGAGTGATACTGTGGTGTGTGACACTCAAATGAGCAGATGTAGGTACTAGATTACATAATGTTTTCGGAAAAATCAGTGAGAGTTAGTATGCAGTCTCTAGAGGTTAGGAAGGAGGAAAAGTGAAACTTGAGTAGAAAACACGAAAGAAGTAAGAAGATGAAATTGATAGATCAGAGCCAGGGTTTCGAGAACGAACAACTCAAATCCAGTCTAGAACAGCTAGATATCCAGTGCATATCAGCGATACCATATCATTTATAGACAAACAGTTTGACAGAAAGAAACTAATACACAAGGTCATCAACCAACTCCATCCAACATTTAAGTGGGCGACTATAGAATGCATTGTGCAGTTTGACAACCTGATTTCTCTTAAAATCTGCCAACCAGTCGACTACCATAAATCAACAATAATCTTTACTGTAATTTCCAAATCATGCAAGTATCATATCTGTTTGCACGAAAACGACCATGAATAGTCTTAAGTTGTAGAGCTTTTGTCCATTGGGATTAGACTGCTTGTGCATATCCCGGTTCAACACTGATACACAAAATGTTTATACAGTATGCTGGTGAGATATTAAATGGAGTCAAATTGAGTGGGGATTTCCTTCACTGAGAGTTGACAGTAAATGTTATACCACGATCTAGAGTATTGTGGCATTAACACTTCCGCAAATTATTACAAAGTAAAATTTCACTCACCTGAAAACATCTGTGAAGGCTATTCCAATCGGTTTAACGCGATAAGGAAGATTGTATTTTTCGCATAAGGCTTTCACATAAGGTCTCACTTTGTAGTAATTGTGTCTTGGCATGGTTGGAAACAAACTGAAATGAAAAAACTGTGTATTAGGATTTACAACACAGAATATTCTATCGCAACAGTGAAAGCCATAAACACCACAAGCTGAGAGAATGGTAAATTAGAGTGTATGTGTGTCAGCTTAACGGTTGTTATATTTTTCCTAATTCTTTCACAGTTAGACACCGTCAGAGTAGCAATCAGAGTTGAAAGCACAACGACAAGTTATGGAATAGAATATTTCGAAAGCCTACACTGTATACATCAGAATGTATTACGGACAACCAGTTTAATGGGACTGAAGTGTTTGCATTGATAAATCAATGATTACTTCCATTTCAGCATGCTTTTTAAAACTGACTCACTAGATGACGTTTCGGACATAATTCATTGTCCAAATTTATATCATATCAGTGGCTACTTTCTCACTTGTCTTTCCATCATTGATTGCTTCTCTCTCTTCAGCTCGAAAAGTGTAGTAAATTGTTCTAATAGTCTATTCTCAAAGTTCCATTTCAGTCGATCTATTAGATGTACCAATCACAGTGAAACAGTATTATTTACTGGGTTACGTTTCGGACACAGTTCATTGTCCATAACAGCATCAAAATGTGTAAGTCCCAATATCGATCTTGTCGATTCATCCCTATGAAAACAACTCAATCATGTTTTCTACTGCTTGAGTGCAACAGTTTAGACTTCCTTCCACTTTACTACGGAATCCGTTGGTATATTAGTGGAATTTTCTAATTCAAGGTCTATTTCACCAAAGCATTACATGTTCCAGATTACCTTCGTCATCAAACGACTCTACCGAAGCATGAAAAACCGAATAAAAACAATCTGAAAACAATAAAAACGAAGCAATAACTCAATCACACAGGTTCAAGGATATAACAATCAATCAATCAACAACAACAACAACAATCAACATACTGGTGTTCTATTTGAAAGTTCAAGTGTCCCGTGAACCAATCGTTGAACAATGAATTCTCCACATTACATGTTCCATTCAGCTGTAGACGAAACCATGGTTCAGCTCGATCATAATCTACCGGCATTGACAAGTGATTTGACTGACTCACCCACGTAAACCAGTGGCTTTCGATCAGTCTACAAAATGACAAACATACAAATCAAACCGTTCCACCAAACATGAGTCATTGTTGACAATAAGCATAGGAAATAACAATAATCCGTGCTTCTCGGCAAAATATGAATAAGCAAGTCATCGAATTTCTGAAAGAATCATCTCATTAGCACAAAATAACAATTGAACCAAGCAACAAAGAACAAATAGTTAACAAACACTTTCATTTACCACACAATTAGAGTTGGCCACATTTTGAGTCACATGCTATACAACTGACCGGTCTCCATTGATATCCTAATGCATACTGTGATGCATGTCTAAATACAACAAAACAAACTAGGCATACTAGTCAAAATATCAAACCTCATCTATCGAATGAGAAGGAAAATACTCACTACTCTCCACCCGGTGGTTGTAAACGTCCTGTTGGCGATCACCAAAGTTTACTCTTCGATAAAATCATTTAGCCTAAATGGGTTATTAATTTTGGTAAACCACATCATTGAAACATAGGCACAATTGGCATTTGTAATCCAGTGAGTGAGATATAAGTGTTCTCCAGACTGTTCGTTAGTCCTCAAGTGATGTTTCCGAGTATCATCCATCAACTCGTTTTATCACTGCATTATCTCTACTATTTG